>LPNX010457395.1:246624-258828 GCA_001517045.1 Pseudotsuga menziesii | reverse complement strand
GCTTAACTGTCTAGTAAAAGAAGGACGGTGGAACTTTGAATAATAATAAACTACATACTATTTTCTTTAATTCAATCTCAAAGTAAAGGGATACAGACTAAACTTTTACAACTATATCAAATTAACAGAAAATGAAATTCTAAATATTAAATCTTTTGTTAGATCTTAAAAGACCCTGTAGTTAGTAGAAATATATTTCTTTACAACGAAGTTCTTTTAAATTTTTTACCTCGGCATAGTAAACTAAAAATGAAAGATATAAACAGAGAATTATCAGATAACATTTTATTTTTCCACGATAATGGCCTTGCCCAATGTTCATAAGTAAATTTAAAAAGAACGGCCGCAGTCACATTTTTAATTGGGGCATTTTACCCAAACCCTCTAGTGTTTCATTGGAATAGGTAATCATCATTTAAACAAACTTACTTAAATACCTAGTTAACGGGGTAAAAGCATTCACCCAAGTATAAATATTAAAGAAAATAACCTCACGGGTAAAACTTGTTTGAGATTTATATCTTTTACAAAAAGAAATCCTTGTAATTTAAGATTCAAACTGAAGTACTAATTCATTCTGTTCCAAACGATAGTCACTTAAATAGTTTATTATAATGCTATTTAAAAAAAAACATAGAGGTTGCTTAACCAACACATTACTAATTATTAACGTTGGATGCGTCTATTCATCAACCATATTTTAGAAAACTATTCTAAACTCAACGAAAAAGACCCACAGTCTTCTTTATGCAAGCCTGTAACAAAGTATCAACCTCCGTAATGTTTTGAGGTATATAAATATAAAAAGACCAGCCATGGTTGTTACATGACAACTTCAAGATCTCTTTCTTAAAAAAGAAAAAAAGAAAAATTGTCTTCTTAACCAGCAAAACTCATCTTCTCTTAAACTATTCCAGTTAGGGAAGAATTTATTACAAAGGAGTAAACCTTTAAAAACCATTTTCCTCTGTAAGAGTCCCAAAGGGGGGAATTATAGGCCTTACATGTGAATAGTGGGAGAAATTCTCAACATTTGTCCCTGGCCTCCACCTCGCCCAACTTTTACACCTAAGAGGAGTTCTTCAACTTGGAAATATTTAAAAAGAAAGGGTCTATTGGAACCAAACAAAAAACTTGGAAGTCTAAAGGATCTAAAAATTTAAAAGAAAACAAATTTTACAGTTACCTTGTCGAACCTGTCTGGCACAAGGATTAACCTTTTAAAAAACAGGCGTGATCATCTCGGTTGATAACTGGAGCTTGTCATGAGTAGTGGTTGAACTGTTAGGTTCCTTTGGAGGAAGAAACAAAAACAAAATGGTCGAGGATCTTCAAAGGTCTGGTTCAGAAAACAAAGACCCTGCCTGAGACGTAAGGAAATGACTGTCAAACATTTCTTAAACCAACATTTAATTTCTAGGGTTTTTCAATGTATGCATGTGTGATAACTAGGGTTTAGTACAAGTCCCTTGGTGTTTGAAGGTTTGCGAGTTAATAACTCATACGGCATCCTTCCCATCACCTTAGAGTCAACTAGGATGCCAAAACAAGACATTTCGGACCTATTAATTCCATACCCTTGCTTCCACTTTAATATTTTTGCAGGGATTGTATCAATAACCATTGTCTTAATCAAGACATAGGGATTATGTAAAACCTTGGGTTAATTTAGACCTGCAAGTAAAATATTTCAGTATTATTATGTTTGTAAAATGGCTGAGATTAATCAAATATTATAAAGCATCAATATCTTACTCTAAAATAAAATGGTAGAGTTACCTCTTGACTTAGGACCTCTTTATTATTTTGGAAAACAAGAATTCATTTGCCTACCTATACATAACAATATTTTATGCCTAAGTCACAGTGACTAAGTAAGGCCATAAGTCCTCCCTGAGGAAACTACGATTTTATGACGTAAGTATTCATAACCTAAAGAAAGCTGAGTAAAAACTTCCTGAGAAGATCATGGACTAGTAAGTAAAATATTCATATAGTAAGTAAATAAATAAATAAATTATGCATATTTAGGGATGTTACATTTCCCATCCGACGGGAAATTGGCATTTCATATAGGTCAAATGATTTGGCATTTTCGTCCTCCAATTATGAGGTGAAAAACTAGGTTATAAGGAACTACTTAACTTGATACAAAAAATAAATTGTAATTATGATATATTTATAGTGTAATTTTCCATTGATTATCATACCATTTTGGGTTTTAAAGTGAAAGATGATTATGATACATGCATGGAGAATACAAGCAGAAGGTTCCATGTAGAAGAAGGTTCCTTGTATTGTGGTATATGAAAGGGAATCTAAATCAACAATGGAAGATGGTGCTAATCATATTATTGTCAAGTCATTGAACTTCAATGGAAAGTCAATTTCTAGCAAGGTGTCAATAGGAGCCAAAACCTCCAATCTAAGTTTGGGTAGGTTGCAATGTCGCAATTGGCTATGCGATTGCCACACCTTATAAATTTATTACTCTAGGAATATTCCTCAAACATTGGTAGATAAACACTTGGGTGGTTTTATTTGCTTTTGAATATCCACAAAGTGGGGAAAGGAAAGGCCAAGGTAAATCATGATGGGTATATTTCACACATATATTAAGAGCACATTTTGTATATTCTAATGAAGTAAAAATATTTTTTCATAAGTCTACAAATCCATTAGGAATTAGATAATGGTGTAAGGAAAAAAAAGTTTTCATTGTGAATGAGCTTTTATATGGTATTTTTTTTTAAATTAAAAAAATCTTTTTATCTTATTTATTTCATTTTATTTAGAGGCCATTTATTATTAATTCAGACATCTCATAAGTACTCACAAAACCGCTACCCCCCATATATATCTTCAATTTTTTATTTCCAAAATTTTTAATAGTTTTTTATAGACATTTTTTAGATTGTTGTACTTCGGGGTTCGGAAATCCAACTTTTTTCCTTAGCCTTTTCCAATTTTTCCGAATTTCTCCTTCCGACTTCCACCCTCCCCAACGGACTTTGGGAATCGGAAATCCAAATTTTCCTTAGGAATTTTGGCCCTTTTACACTTTCGACTTCCGCCTTCCACGGGAGGATCCCGGAGTGCGAAAACAAAACATTATGCCTTGTCTTTTTCCTATTTTCCACCTTTATCCTTCCTCCTTCCGAAAATGGATCCTGGAGTGCGGAAACCAACACTATTATTTGTTTCAACTTCTATATTTTTCCTCCCGCATTCTTCCTTCCACCGGGGGATTCCGGGCTGTGGAAAAACTTAAGTCAGATGCATTCTGACTCTATAACCAGCCTCTTATCCTCCATGATCATAAGAAAAAAGTGTTGAAACATACAAGGTATATATAGATGGAAATGCAGGAACATTTAATCAATAGTAAACTCTACTGAAATCATTAACACGCATTCATAATATTCAACATATTCATAAACAAATACATTGCAGAAATAATATGACAGAATACTTATCTTTGAAGATGAAGTTGTCCCGCAACTAGCTATGTCGTTGCAGCGTTCCACCCAACCATGGGCCAATGTGTTCATTAATCTCTCAGCACCATTGTCACACTCCGAGTTGGGCATGAATTCCACAAGGAACTAGAGAACAACAGACTCACACACAACCAGATCATATCACACACTATCAAGCCAACCTTCAGTTGGGTTTACCAGACTGTCCAACCAAGCCAACACACAGTTGGGTTTATCAGGCTACAGGAAATCAAGCCAAACAATGCTGGGTTTATCAGGGTACATAGCTAAGCCAGCTAAGAGTTTGGTTTATCATACTATTTACAGTCAATCCAACATTCACAACAGGGACCAAACAAGCCAAAAGATGGGTTTATCAGGCTACACAACCAAGCCATCTCACTGCTGGGTTTATCAGGCTACTCAGCCAAGCCAACATTCATAGATGGGTTTTTCAGGTTTTCCATCCAAGGATTACGCACATGGAAAAAATGCACAACAAGACACATCCAAGCCAACTACCAGTTGGGTTGATCAGGCTGCTCATCCAAGCCAATATCCAATTCGGTTTATCAGGATTCCCAACCAATCTAATATATAATTGGGTTTATTAGGCTGTAAGCCAAGCCAATCTCCTTTGGGTTTATCAGGCTGATAAGGTAGTGGAAAGGTAGAATGACTAAGCTAATGGCTCATTCAAGAGCTAGGGACACCTCCACAAGATCTATATGGCCTGATATCCACAATACCTATACACCCACAACAAGGAAGCATCCCCTTCTCTGCTCCATAGTCCCTCAAGCTATGCCTTCCCTTCCAGTGCTCTTTAGGGTGTGCATAGAAGATTCACCAGCCGCTCTTTATATTTTTATGAGGTTCCTCTCTGCACTAGGTTTATCAAGCCCATTCCTCATCTCTTCCACTCCTAATTCTTGCATACAGTTCAGACCCAACTAGGGTGCACATCACAACAAAACATAGGGAGACACAACAACACAAGGATTCACTTTATAACACAGAGAAACAAGGTCTCATACTACTCTGTATTTCAGGATAACACTGTAACACAACAATCAGGGTTCCATACCACACTGTCACACAAAAAAACGCTACAAAACCACTTGTATGTGACTTAGGAGAGTGAACAACACAACCATTCACCAAATGACCCCCACTGAACGTTGAGGAACAACAAAACCTTCCCTCGACTGGGGGAAAGAAGGACTGGCATGCATTCACATGCTTACTTGCTGTAGAAGCAAGAATGCGACTTCCCCATGTTGTAGACTTGCTTAGACAAGAAATCAAACTTCCATGCCTTGCTCTACCCAAGGCATTAACTACCTCAACTGTTCTTTTAGAAGAATTGAATGATTGATGATAGAGAACAAAAAGGTAGTTGAGGGTTTATGGGTTCCCCCATTGACATCTGGTCTCACCTTATTAGCTCAGGAGTTTGACTGAATCCCCTCCCTATTCCTTGTGAAATCATTCCCCCATCTCTTTCATGTTGCAATGCATAGCTAGCTATGGTATTTTATTAAATTGTATATTTACATGATGAATTCGAAATATAATGTTCCTGACTTAGCATTATACCCATCTTCATCAACCTCAATCGCCGATACACAAAACACCAAATCAATGGCAGGGCCTTATCCTTGAGCTCCTTGCCTTGATTTACATACAATATATGCATGATGTACAATTTTAGTACCATGGGGTCAAAACCAGGGTGTTACATTCCCCTCCCCCTTCATTAGCACTATCCTTGGTGCTTTGCAAAATTGAAAAAAAATGGATGTGCTAGTCGCATGGCATCCTCCAGCTCCCATGTAGCCTCTTCAAGACCATAGTGCTCCCAATGCACCTTTACCTATCCAACGGATCGATTCCTGAGCACTACGAACTTCCTCTCGAGGATGCGCAATGGCTCAGTTTGGAAATCTCCCTTGGGTTCCACCTGAATCACCTCCCAATTTATCACATGGTTAGCGTCATGTACATATTTCTTAAGCAAAGAAACATGAAAAACATTATGAGCTCTAGTGCTAGCAGGAAATGTAATTCTATATGCACCTGGCCCTAGTCTTTCAATCACTTCAAAAGGCCCATAATATCTAGGTGACAGCTTGGTACAACTTCCAACCTTCAAGGAACTCTTCCTTGCCCTCACTCTGAGGTAAACATGATCCCCAACACCGAAATCTCTATGCACTCTATGCTTATCTACACTAATGGAAAATGAGAGATTAGTGACCAATAAACCAAAAAATTTGGTCACCACATTTTTTTTCAAGAGATAAATGACCAAAATTGATAATTGTAAGTTAGCTAACTAAAAAAGACCAAGATAAATGACCACTTTTGGTCACGGGATAAAAACCAACTAAAAACGACCAAGAGCCTATATCACCAAATGTGATCACGATATATCTAGACTACAAATGACTAGATAACAGTTGGTCATTTATTTGGTCATTTTTAGTTGTGTCACTCCGACAATAAAAACATTTACAAATTTGACAATGAATTTGTACATTTTACTAAATTCTAACACTACAGATGGATTCGGAGACCCCTTTAAGGGGGCCTCTGAATCCACGAGCAATGTTAGAATTTAGTAAATTGTAGACCCCCACATGGATTTAGTGGATTATTCCCTCATTGTTTCGTCAACTGGATGGAGCATTGTTTTCACAATGTATTATTTGTTATTCTCATTAAAGTTTTGCCTCCATTTTTTACCTCAATCTGTGGCCTATGTCGGAGTTGTTTGTTATCCCCTCTACGACGTCCTAGCGAGACACCAAATTAATCATGATTCTAAAACTATAATTAAAACTATAACTCAAATTTTTTCTTCCAAATTTTATTTCAACATTTTCCAAAGACATGGACTTTGCTACTCGTAGCCCTTGTTTGATTTGATATTTCTAGTTTGGTCTACTTATGTCATAGAACTTTTGTTGGAATATTTATGTATACATGTAATAATTTACAAATGAAAGTGATTGCTTATAGGTAAGAATCTTGGCCTAGGTGTAGGTACAAGTGTAGAATATGTAAACATTGTCTTATCAGTGCAAGAAGGTATTTGCATGGCTCTAAGGTTCATGAACTATAATTGTAATATTATAAATAATATGACTATGCCAAAGACTATTGATTGGCTATGTATAAGACATCAAACTAATCCAATTAGAAAAAACAATAATCACGTGAGCAAAGTAGGGACTAACAAGATCAATGAATAACTACACAAAAATATCATTATCATTATGAGGTGGGTATGAAATTTGAATTTTGATAAATTAGACAACAGCCACAAACAATAAACTAACAACTACCACAACCTTATGTCCATGTTACATTTTCATATGATATGCATCAATAGTCAATTTGCTAAGGCAAGAACATGATGAGAGCACGGTTATCCTTTTGGATCTATTGCTTATGCAAATTAGTGATGGCGACAGTTGCAATGTTTTCTACACATGACATTATTATTATTATTTTTAGTTAACTTGTCAATTTAAATCTACCTCTTCCCTTTCAATTTAGCGGTGAAAATGACACTCTTTTAAACCTATCTCCCATCTGGGAGGTGAAGCTCTGGCCTTTACCTCTATGCACTGTAATTAACATGATATTTTGATTGGATTTTATATGTGATCTTAAAAAATTGGCAGAGAAATGGTAAATCCATGAAACATTTGTCACATCCATTAATTAGATTATATGTACATTTTTTTTTATATTTTATGGGAGTCTAATTTTTCTTCTCTTCTTCTTTGGGTATTTTCTTCTTTTTAGCTTTTGCAGATACCATCGGCTCTGCAATCTTATGATGTTCTCAATTTAATTATGAAAGACCCAAAATTTATCGGAAAATACCATGATACCGAGGAAGGAAGGAAATGCCCAACCAGAGGGGATCACTTATCGCATAAAGAAGGTAAACTCACTTACTCAAGTAGTTAAGGAAAATCACACCGTAAGGAAGAACATAGATCCCCAAAACTCGGTAAAGGATAAACATAGTGAAGAGAAGGTTAACCCTTACCTACCTCCCTTTTCCATGAGAGAGTGCGTGAAGCCTTTCACCCTTCTAAAAATAAGTATTTTTTATTCATGAGACTCATTGTAAGATCTAGGACCATGCCATTATGTTTGGTTTTGTTGGTTTGGTGCATAACCATCGTGACCTCCAGGTGCAACGTGGTATCCCAGTGTGGATAGAAGAACCAGGTAGTAAATAAAAGGATGCATCCATGGAAACTCCTGCGGCTACAGATTGCTAGAACAATTGAATAGCACCAAGCCTGATGACGATATAGGGAAGCAGTTGTAGCCATAATCATATTGTTGTGATGGATTACCAAAGCATTGATATGATGAAGGGTTTGAGTTCACAAGAACATATCGGTGTCTAGGGTTCAACCAGAGTAAATCCTTATTCTTACCAGGTTATTTTATCTTTGTTTTTATGAACTTGGGTAGTGATCGGTAGAAACAAACTGCTACAAAAACCATCCCAGTACATACATTCTTAGTAGATCCCTTCATGCATACTTCACTTATATCTTCCCATACTTGGTATCATAGCAATAGTGGCAATGAAGACTAATTCCTCTGTGATGGGAATCATCCTGGTGTTTTATTTCACTAGCTTGTTATTTCTTAATTCATTTAAGCTTTCATTGAATCCACCTCCATAAGAATCCCTCTAGGGAATTCATCTGTCTTTTATGCACAACTGTCCAGTTTTCAAGAGTATTTGGTTTAGAACCCAAAATATGTGGTCTAAAATCTTCAAGATTTACTTTTTGTATATGGTTGCCTCATATAGAGATGCGCTAAAAGGAAATACGTGGTCCAGAATCTTCATGATTCTAGTTATAGGTTTAGTTATTCTTTTTTTCTATCAATGTCCTTTCCTTTACATGCCACTTTTATATATAAACTTACATGTATCGATGGGATCATACATTTTTCTCTCTATTTGTTCATATAAATTAATCCCTTTTTCTGTTTTAAAAATAGTTTCAATGAGAGCATTGTTCAAAATTGAAAGGGTTGTGTTATACCTCCAGGAGTCTCTATAGGCTGTGACCTGAGAGAGCCTGGTAACTAACTCAAATCCTCGATAAAGGGTATAAATTGGATCAAGATGGATGACTTGATATGCTTTCATTCACTCAAAACACACATGGATATACTCAAACATAAAAGGTTTTTAACTATACTTGTTCAGAAAGTTTTATCAAGAGGTAAATGGATGAAGAATACTCATCATACTAGAAGAAACACACACATAATTTCATATATGGATGGCTAGCTATAATAGGCAGAATAACATGTGAGTCCAGTCTATCAATGAAAAGATAAGATGATAGTTATCTATCATTAGACAAACATAGATAAATGCAAAAAAAAAAATTACTCACAGTTATAGAAAAGACAGAAGATGGAAGTCTGAACATATACATTGAAAGAAGCTTCTATTTCAATATGTATTCCAAAATGTCTTTCATACATGAATGGAGTCAAATATTCAAAGTTGAACCACTTAGTCTTGAGGACTGCACCCCCCATTTACGTTGAAAATAATACAACTTTATAGAAATTACAATGATAAGTTTAGATCGCAAATTGTTGGATATAGAATTTCTAAATACAGAAATTAGTTATTGTTTTGCTGGAAATGGAATCATAAAAATAAACTTAAAATGAAGTCTCGAATAGCTAAGAATTGCTGGTCACAAATATCCTTGGAATGGGATTGATCTTCTTAGTTGATCTTTGACTTTGTTGATCATGCTCCTAGAAAATTGGGATGCTCTACCTCTTATTATTTGCCAAGTGGCCTTCACCAAATTTGGAGATGTTCTTTGATGTTGTAGAGTTGATCCTTGATAAAGAAGAACTCAGATGATGTTTCCCTTTGTTGAAGGTGTGACATTGGATTCTCTTTGTGATATCCTATAATAATATTGAAAAATATACCCTATTCATAGCTCAAAATAAGGCACAAGATCTGCCATCTCTGATGTGGAATTTTTTATGTTGTTGTATTAAGATTAGAACCAATCTCTCATGAAACAACTCGATTTCTAGTACTTGAGCCTTGACATCTAGACACTTAACAATCCCCAAAATATCTGAAGATATTCTCCAAAGGTGGATTTATATGTGGCCAATAATTTCGATCTCTTATCCTCTAAATTCTATGTTTGATGTCTTCATTAATCTCTTCTCATCTCTACACAGAGAATATATATAAAAAGCGCTTTTTTGTCTACTAATATGACAAATCCTCCATCATCCTAAATTCTCTTTTGCTCATTAGTTTGATTAGGTTTATGATGCCTTGAAAGAACAAAAGCTTTTCCAGACATACAGAGAACAGCTCAAGAGTCACCAACATTAACTACCAATAAATATTCTCCAACCAGAGCAGCAGTCAATGCAGTTGACCCAACATCCCTATGCTGATTATTTTCCACCTTTAGAAATTACGAGTTTGTTTGTTGGTAAGAATAAGGTATAACTATTGTTACCACAACACACTCTATAATGGTGTAGAATGAAATTATTTCATAGAATGGAAGAGGTCTCCCTATCAATACAACAGGCTCATAGCCTAGGTTCCCAAATGTCTCATCGATTCTTTTTGTTGTGGAATGTGTCTCAGCTAGCACATCTTCCACATTTAGCAATATGCACCAAAACTACCTTTCCTATCCACTCGAGATGGATCTTGAGTAGCTGTTCCATGGATAAAATTTTCAAGCTGACACCTTTAAAAATATCCATGTCATCCACACCTAGTAGCAACTTCTTTCCCTTGAACTGGTCCCTCAGCTCCCTGACCTTCTGCCCTGTATCAACAAGATTCAATATAGATTCTAGTTGACCCATGTGTATTCCCACGGGAAGAATCTTGATGCCCACAGTACGGCCATAGTAATCCAACCCAATATATCCTCTCTTAGACTCATATTCGAGACCCAACATCCTGCTGCATCAAGAGAGAAAATTCTTTGCATAATTAAAGGTATGCAAACCTATCAAATATGAGTTAAGAAGAGCTCTAAGAATCTCGTCTCTGACTGGTAGTGTTCAATAAATTTTAGATCAAGGGAAGAGGCTGTGTAGAAAAAATCTAAGCTTGATCTTAGGAAATCATTTGATGGGGAAAATGGGCAGCACCATGAGATGATAATCATGCACCCAGACATAGTCTTCTTCTAGGCTAATCACCTCCATGACCTTCTTCTACAAAAAATTAGTTTGTAGATACATAAGACTGCCAAAGTGATCAATCATAGTGAACACCATGCCTTAGAAAAATAGCCAACATATAATGTAATAATGGCCAAAGTTGCTTCTTGCAAAACCCATGGTAAAATTTGCTCAAAAGATCAGGAGGGAGAAAGGCTGGCACGCACTTAAAATTTTTTGGGAGAACTTTTGCAACATCATCTTGTTCACTCAGATCCCCTTTCAACTTCACCGTCACTGCTAGATTCACTACTTGTGTACAATAAGCTCTGTTGAAGCATCAGGGTTCCATTGTAAAATAGAGCATCGTCTTTGAGTCACATCGGTGAAGCTAATGATAGTCTTCTGGCGTCTTAAATCCCAAATGACTCTTGTTCCACTATATGAGGTGGATACCAGTAGATGCTGAACCTTTTGATTCCAAGATAAAAATGAAACTTCCCCTTGATCACATGATCCCACACCCTTCAATGGTGGAAAATGAGTAGGTGCTATAGGATTTGCAAGATTGTACTTACAAAGCTCCCCATTCTTAGCTCCAGAGGCCAACAAATTTCTAGAATTTGTATTGAACTCTAGTCCATGAATAGATTTTGTGTGTTTTTGAATCCATGCAATAAAAGCATATCCATCATCCTCGAAATTGATAAGAGCAGCTGGATTCCAAATGTTTATACTACCATCATCTCAATACAAATCCCATCACTTGCATCACTTTCAATACCATAATGTCTCTTCTGAATATTAGGTTTACAAGAAACTGCATAGATATGTATAACAAAAAGTAGGATACGTAGTGCTGAATAACAGAATCCCAGCAATCTACTGAAGCATAGACCCTGTAATTCCCCTTTAACCTCAAAGTAAGCCTTCGACTAATAAACGAAAATGGTGACACCGACACAACTAAAAAATGAAGAGTTCATCTTGCTATAATGATTGCAATGCCATGTCGTGGCTTGTTTTTTAAACTTAAATTACCAATTTGGCACCTGTAATCAATTTCAATTTTCAAGTCATCATGTTGAATAAATCATGTTCCTTGTCTAAGTTTCCACATTTTTCATACATGTCTTCAAGTGCACTCCCCATAGAAACATCATTCTGAAATTGCTTCTAGTTATTTCTCTGTGGATCTCTACACCCTATTTTGAAGCTACAATGTTAGCACAAGCTTCATTCTCTATCTTTTATCCTTCATTCATGTATGTCACCATTCCTCTCAAATTGTATATCAAGAAGCATGGTCTTATTGCACTTGATATTGCAAGTTATCAACCTGCTACAGATAGTCAGAAAGATTGTAGTGGAGAGCAGACTTTAAAGCAGAAAAAGACCGAAGCATCACCAGAAGAATTCAACTAGGTTTTAGAAGGGTTGAGTACAGCGAAATCCAAGGCCAAGCAGGCACGGGAATCATGCAGGTAATATGAAACCA
>LPNX010457395.1:198489-238934 GCA_001517045.1 Pseudotsuga menziesii | reverse complement strand
TACCATCAGGAGCGTTAGAAAGGCAACTTGCTATGTATACTTGTTTTCTTCTTTAAATATTAGTAGTATTTCATATACTTTTTTTCTTGGAAGATATAAGCCAAAAAAATTTACTTTCACAGAAGATTAAAATAAGATCATGCATTCAACTAATTTCAAAAAAAAATAATGCCCACCAAAACTCAGCGTTACATTTCTCGATGAACAAGGAAGATGAATTTAAGATCAGTTGTTCTTGGAAACCTATAATTAATGGTCTTTGTTTAAGACATTGCAATAGTCAGGATATGTCTAGAAATGATCCTAAGCAAGGAAATAAATTGAAGGCCTGGAAACTATCTTATGCAAGAAATTGATAATTTAACAAAATATAAGGAGAATTTTGGAGTTGTAGAACAAAAGTCAAAAGTGTAAAATTAGAATTTGTAGGCATGGAAACTATCCTATGCAATGTACAGTCAATATTTTGGCAATAGACATGTTGGTTGGATCTCCACAACAGGTTTCTAGGCAATAGAAAATACAAATCTGAACATTGTATGCCTATTGTATATAAAATACACAAATTAAACCTTTGTTGCAAAACTCGGACTCACCAAAAACTCAAAGAGGATTGATCATCATCTTATGAAATTAGTAAACTCTAGAAAATATTGGTAAAAACTCGGCAAGCATTAAAAAAATATATATTCAATTTATCAGTTAAATTTAAATAGAAACTAACAGCACTCGTGGTCCATAGTCCATAGTTATAGTCCATGAAAGATTTATTGAGATTGATTAATCTACAATGAGAAATAAGATATCACAGAGAGAAGAATCACCTAAATGGTAGATTTTTTTTCATTCAAAGACCCTTTTTGAAAAATTTGGGAGCTTTTCAAAAAATAGGCAAAATTGAGAGTTTTTGATGCCAAATTTTTTGCTCTGGTGAGATGGTAAAAATTTATACTCCATACTTATGCTTGAGGATTGTGAATAAGAGACCCAGCCTCCATGAATCTAGCATTAGGAGCTAAATTTCTTTCGAACTTGATATCTAAGGACCCCTAATTTGTGGAAGGTCTTAGTCAAGAAATATTGTAACATAATGGACAAAAAAAGAATAATGGATTGTTGGAACTATGCATTGAGGGGCTCTTAAACCCATTTATTTATTTTTCCAAGAAGTGGTAAGCATCATTACGATCTGGGAAGATAGAGTAATGGAAGGGAAACACTTAAAGGGAAAGGAGGACCTTCAAAATATCAGACAATGGCTAATAGAAAAAAAGACTGCACCATGGCAGAATGGTTAATTTGGGGAAAAAGAAATCCATGCTCTTTGATCAAGAGGAAGTGCCCTTCAGAATTTCTAGATCTTCCCTGCGAGTTTCATATAGAAATGAATGATTTCTATTGGCTTTAAAA
This sequence comes from Pseudotsuga menziesii, assembly GCA_001517045.1. Lineage (NCBI taxonomy): Eukaryota > Viridiplantae > Streptophyta > Pinopsida > Pinales > Pinaceae > Pseudotsuga > Pseudotsuga menziesii. Next base: position 237,524 of record LPNX010457395.1, on the reverse strand, counting down.
AGGTATACCCCATTTCAAACTAATCTGGAAGACAATCGTCTCTAGTGCATCTCAATTGACGCATGCACACTAAATCAAGGATATAGCTTCCTTTAAGAACCATAGCAATTAAAAACCATAGTAGAGAAGTAGTTTAGTAATCAAACAAAGAAATTCAAATTTTAAGAACATGAGACTTTAATTCTTTAATTGGAAGGATCCCACACTAAATAGCTAATTATCCAGAGTTCATGGATGTGGATGTAGGGACGGGAACAACTGCAAGGTACAGGGATGCTATTTTTTAAATCAGGGTGTGTCAGGTTGTAGTGAAGGTGCATTTGCTTGTGCGTGCGTATATTAAAGAAAAACTAAAATTTAAGTAGAACAGTAAAAATTTGAAACATAAAATCCTGTGATATGAACTGTAAAACACTAAAACCAAACCCTGACCATTGAACAGAAGAACTTCCAAAATTATATAGCAGAATCACTTTCCAATTTATATGTCTCTACTAGAACTTGGGGAAAATGAGGCATAGTTGTGGAATTGCGACTTGAGGAATGTTGTAGGTGTACACTGGCAAGGAAAGAAATTGATAATTGTAACAAAAGATAAGGAGAATTTTGGAGCTATAAAACAAAAGTCAAAAGTGTAAAATTAGAGGTTAACTGCAACAAGGTTCAAGTTGCAACAAAAACTACTGCTGATTTGAATGTGAACGATGCAAAAACTCAACAAAATTGTCTCACGGGAATCTATCTCACAAGAAATTTTAAATGGAAACATTTTACAAAAAAATGGAAAAGGAAAGGAACCCTTGAAAGAAAATGCAACCAAGAGAGGTACATCTAGTTCTTTCTGCAGACTTTGCTAGCAAAATTTAGAAGATTTGTAACTGGTTATGCTGTAAAAGAAAGAAAGGGCATCTTATCATGACAAATAGTGAGAAGATTGTAAAAGTTCCTTTGTCACCACCTCAATTTTTGCAACAACAACAACAAAAGTAATTGGAATAAGAGCTTCCAAATCTATAGGAGAAATAAGTTTCAAAATTCACAGGGTAAGGGTAGAATGTTGAAATCAGACTGCAATCAATTGCAATATCAATAACTTCTAGGATACTCTTCTAAACCTGTTGGCTCTAAGTGTTGCTATTATTCATTTTTTATATTGTATGAGTGGCATTAAATTTCAATTTCTCAAAGCACAACATACCACCAGTTAACACTTCAACTGAATTAGAGCTAGATTGAAATTAAATTATTGTTGGATTTGGCAATAATTTAAGTTCCATATTAAATTGCAATACAATAAAGTTTAAATAAGGAAGCATGAACATAGTAATGGGATCTCACATCTTGTTCCAATGGAGACACTCTCCCATTTCTGTTCTGGAATAGGGAGAGGTTGGAGGAGTCTAGCAGGGTGTGTGTGCTCCACTTTGTTCTACTGGCATGCAAAAAATTCTCTCGCATGAATGAGAACATCATCTTTGAGACCCTTCCATGTGAATCTCTCTCTTACCTTTCAGTAAGTCTTTAGAAAACCAGGTTGGCCAGCCACTGGTACATCATGTGCAGCTTCCAGAATCTTCTTCTTTAGTGCAGACCTGAGCTCTAAGAAGATTCTATTTTTGTAGTAGATGAGGTAATGTACCTTGTATTCTACATTCTATCTTACCCCATTTAAAAATTCACAAGAAAACTGATTCTTATAATATTCAATTCCCAACTGTATCTTCCACTTAGTTAGCATCTGCAACAAAGAGAGTGTGGGATTACGGGAAAGTGCATCAACCACAACATTTAGTTTCCCCTTTTTATATTTGATATTAAATTCATATGAATGGACTTTTCTCACCCATTTTCGTTTCATATCATTGAGATCTTTTTGGGTTAGGAAGTGTCTAAGACTGTTGTGATGAGTCTTCACTGTGAATTTACCTCCCACTAAATACTATCAAAACTTGGCCAATGCATGCATAATGGCCAAAATATCCTTGTCATATATTGAATACAACATTTCATGAGGCTGCAACTTTCTACTCTTGAATGCAATAGGGTGCCTCTCTTGCATCAAAACAACTCCAATTCCTTCTCCATAGGCATCACATTCCCACACAATAGGTTTGGAGATATCAAGTAAAGAAAGTACCATAAAACTACTCATTATCTCCTTCATCTTTTGGAGATATTGTCCAGCCTCTCCATTCCAACTGAATGCACCCTTCTTAGTCATATCTATCAAAGGTGCAGTGAACTGGGAGTACCCTTTAACAAATTTACAGTAGTAATTGCAAAGGCCAATGAATCCTCTCTGTTTGGTGAGGTTCCTTGGGATTGGCCGACCCAATATGGCCTCTATCTTTTCTTGGTGCCTTTTGACCCCATCTTGGAAAATCACATGGCCGAGATAGAGCAATTTGGTCATGCCAAATTCACACTTTGATGGCTCGTCTTAGAAGGATTGATATACTAGTATAGTGAGCACCACATATAAGTGGAGTAGGTTCTCCTCCCATGTCCTCCTATAAACCAGAATATCATCAAAGAAGACAATGACATACTTACAGATTTGTTCACTAAACACCTTGTTCATGCATGATTGGAAGGTTTCCGGAGCATTAGTCAATCCAAATGGCATGACCAAAAACTTAAAATTACCAAAATGATAACGGAAGGTTGTCTTATGTATGTATTCCTCCCTCATTCTGATTTGGTGGTATCCTGCCGAGAGGCCTATTTTGGAGTATAATTTTTATTCATTCATTCCATCCATTAGTTCATCAATCTAGGGGATTGGGTACTGATTCTTTATGGTTTTTAGGTTCAAGTCCCGGTAGTCTATGCACCTTTTGAGTGTCCCATCCTTCTTCTTCACCAAAACCACTGAAGAAGCAAAAGGACTGGAGCTTGGTCTAATGAGGCCCAACTCAAGGAGCTCCTTGATGGCCTTCTCAATATCATCCTTGAATTTCTTCGAATTCTTATAGGGTTTTATTTGTATTGGAAGTGTACCAAATTCCAGCTCAATTTTGTGTTCAATGCCACGGTCAGTTGGCCTTCCATGTGGAAGGTTTTCAAAAACCCCCTTGTGCTTGTGCATCAACTTTTTTATGTCTTTGGGCTGGTAGGAAAATTTCACTATAGTTCCCTCATTGGTGATCTGACATTCAACAACCCATTCAGTGTCCCCATGCCTCAGGATGTTTCTCATACTATTGGGATAAATTAATTGGCTTGGGTAAGTATTCATACCCTTCAGAACTATTGATTTTCCATCAGCGTCTTTGAAACTTATTTGGGGTATTTTGTAATTCATGGAATGCTCTCCAGAAGAGTACAACCATTGAAATCCAACCACCATGTTGTGTCTACCACATTGAAAACATAAAAGTTTTCTTTCATTTTCTAGTCTCATAGATTCACTTGCAGGTTTGGAATCCATTGATTGCATTCCATGGTATGGTTCCCCAGAATGACCAGAGTGACTTCAAAGGAATCGGTTGGCATATTTATTTTCTCCACTAAGGATGCATCAATAAAATTGTGGGTGACACCCCCATCAACAAAGACTATGATTCTTTGGCCCGACGATACTCCTTTCAGCCTCAAGGTATGGAATCGGGGTACACCATTGAGTACTGCAATTTTGCTATTGATTTGAGGGAGCTTCTCCTATTATTTTGTTGTTTCATATTCTCCATATTCCATATCATCTTCTTCCACCATATCCTCATCACTTTTGGAGAACACTTCAATGTAGTGCTCCATCCCCTTGACACACTTGTGGCCCGGAACCCAAGTTTCTTGGCAGGAAAACAAAGCTTTTTCATCCTCAGCTCATGCCGATCCTTGTAGGAGTAATATTTCTTGCTATGGGAAGGAAATTTCCTCATTGAAGGTATTTGATTCTGAAATTTAAGGGGCATAGAAGGTCTCGGAGGATACTTGGTCCTCATAATGACATCTTGCAGGTCTATAGTTTTTCTCACCACTTCTTGAAAAATTGTGGGTCGGTAAGCTTTCACCATCCCTATCAAAGGTTCTGCTAGTCCTTATGTAAACAAAAGAAGTGTCCTAGCTTCTGAGATATCACTGACCATCATTGCCACTTTTTCAAATTCTTTTGTGTAAGATTCAGGAGTTCCAACTTGTCTAATATGTGCCAATTAACGGAAATAAATGTCAAGATCTCTCTGATCATACCTTTTTTCCAATCTCCTGGTGAACTCCTAATAGGTAACTACTTGGCCATGGCCCAAGGTCTTCATGCCATGAAACCACCAATCATTGGCCACCCCATGAAGATTTAATTCTACCAACTTGATGGCATCCTTCTATGCCATAGGATTCAGCTGGAAATAGGTGTCAATTTTCTGAATTGAAGAGCTCACTGTGAACTTGGAAGTGCGATCAAAGCAAGGTAGGGTAATTATGCCAATGGAATTCCTTAACTCAAAATTATGATATGGTATCCTTTGAAAACCTCTTGACTTCCCTCTATACTGAGTTTCACAAAAGTATCTGAATGGAAAAACCCTTTTGCACTCCTCACTAAAAATTTGATAGGCAACAAATTTATCCTCCCATGAAGCAATTGTTCAAAGCTTGCACTTTAGGGTCTTCCTTTGGGAATTCCATGAACTTGGGAATGGTTGGTCGGGGCTGAAACTTATGTTCATCTTTATACTCCAGAGGACTATCTCAAGGCCTAGTCTTAGAGAATATAGACCCCCCTATGATATTTCTCTCTTCACACAGGGAGCCAATGTTGCTCCCTTCTCCATCTTTAGCTGCTTAGCTAGGAACTCTCTGGTTGCTTGACCAGATTGAATGATGTTGGATGAAATTTCATGCAGCCCTTTCAACATATTCCTCACAAAATTTATGAACTCATCCTTCTCTTCCATATCTTAGTGGAATCTCCCTTCCACGGAGTAAATTTCCTCTTCTTCAGAGGCCTTCCTTTTCGAATCAAAATCAAATTTTGGACCCATTATGAATATCAAGAAAAGGTATGGAGGAGAATTCTATGATACCACTGTAATATCCTTGCTCTGAAATAAGATCAGAATATTAACTCTAATGTAATTTTAATCAAAATTTTAAATGAAAATTTGCACTCAATTAGTCAACTCTTGAAACTAGGCAAATAAGGGAATGCGAATGATACTTTGGAAACGGGGCAACAGGCTGATGGGAGAAACCAAAGAAAATTTAGGATCGATAAATTATCTTCCCTAACACATTTAAATCAGGTACCATTTAGGTTTCAGAATCATCTCCGTTGAAACCTACTCCCACGCTTATGGGTCACCCAACCATGCAACAACAAGAACCAATCAAGTTGAAGTCACAACTCTCTTCCAAAGGCTCAAGTGTTTAGTTTGATTCAGTTGTTTTAGTCTTTGTTGAAGATGGAGGGATGTATGCATTGAGTTGTGCACTCTATGAGATGATGGGTATGAGTTATGAGGTACCAAGAAATTCTAATAGCAAGTAGTCAGTATGCAATTACTACTCTTTCAATTCACTTTCATACTCAAAAGGAGACTTGCAGTTTAAGGCATGCAAAAACATTAGAAATTGTTATTTACAAATGAGTAAAATTGAAATGCTTAGGAAGGAATGTATTATTTTGTGTCAAATTACTGATGAGTTTAGTGAGAAGCACTTAATTTAAGACATGTCAATATGAATTTCAATTGGTTCAATCCTTGAGAAAGTTAAAAAAGAGAATTAAGTACAACAAACCCTAGTCATACCTCTAGTTAATTACATGTTCTCTTATTATTTGAAAAACTATTTTGATATTATGTCACTTCAATAGGATAATAATATAATTTTCATGAAAAGAATAAAAATTACTTTTGGAAATTATTAAAAAACTATAATTTTGATGTGGTTTTTGAATATTTTTGTAATTTTAAGTTAATCAAAACAAAAACAAATCTATATCAAATATCATTATTATAAAATATTGCTAATTACTTTTAGATATAGAATATTGTCTATTTTCAAGTGGGAGTTGGATTTTTGAGAACTGAACCTTGAACTCAATATCAAATAGTCTTTTGAATGGTACTCCAACCAACTCAGTTAGCCTTGGAACTAATAGAATATTGTTTATTACTTTGTAATTGTTTCTAAGTAGATTTTATTAAACATGTGAAATTATATTTCTAATTATTATATCTTTTGAATTGTTCTCAATTGTTCATTTAATTAGTATGAAATATGTTTTCCAACTTGTTTTACTTCAAAATAAGGATACAATGCTGAAATGATTTTTCCTACCTATTTTATTTCATTATCTTAAAATAAATATATTTTCATTATTTCAAAATAAAAATATGATGTTTTTTTTAATTTATAATATATTGTTGAAAAATTTCATTTAAATTCACAAAAATAAGATATTTAACCTTTGGCATATTAGTATGACTAATACTAATCAGAAAAAAAAGATTTGAAAAAAGTTCATCCATGTATTAATACTACTATACTAATATAATAGATAAAAAATATTAAAAAAAATGACTTTATCCATTAAACATACCCACTAAAATCCCGACTCATGTAAAATTATGCCTAAGCTTTTAGCATGGGATGTATTAAGTAGTTCACTGCATTGTACAAAATAGTTTAAAACTTTTCCCTAGTGCACATCCATAATAATATCTAACGGTCCGGCCCATGTCCATGCCCATGCTTTTTGCTATCCCACATGCAGTAACATGGAATTTGAAACTTGGTTTTTCTTTTTTATTTTGCAGTGATAGAATTTCTTCTACAACCATATTGCAATTCTTAGATGATGATTCATCTTCATATACGACTTTTTTTCCAATTCATTGAACCTGTTACAGTTTTCATTCAACTATTTTAGTCTCCACTGTGGTCATTGTCCATTAGAGTCCTCATAGATTCTCTAACCATTTGATCCTATGAAGCGCCTTGAATATTATCATCTATCTATTGGTTTCCATGAAAGAATCAAGAGGCCAATGAAGCTTTGGTTGCCATAGATGTCAGAAAATACATAGATAACGAGGAGTCAAATCTGTTAACCATGTTCAGGTTGTGGATGCTCCTATTTTTATCTTTGTGCCTCTTTTAATAAAACTAAAATGAATATTTTTCGAAACTGGATCGGGGAAAATAGGAGAGGTCCATTGCAAGTTGCAACCATTTGAATTTGAAAACAATCATTCCACTCATTTAGTGATTGAAATTGCACGACCGATCCGTCCATATCACAGAGTATGAATAGACAGGACGTCGGATTGAGTGATCGATGGAAAATCGATCGCTGAAAGTTGGAACTACCATCCATATCATGGCCATTGGCATGCTGCACATCATCCATAGGATTCCTATGTTCCATATGAGTCTTTGTTCCATAGCTACTATGGATGACCATACACTCACGAGTTTTAATGACTTGACTCCGTTTGAACCAACAGAGAGTAAGCGCATGGGAATGTGGACATGAGTTGACACGTTGACCACTTCTCTAAATGTGTAATCGAGATAAGCATGGTCCTCTTGAATTTTACACATCAACATTTACCGGCTTTAAAATTTGTAAAACGTATATCTGATGGTTAAGTATTTCAATAACCAGTCATAGTTGATCATACCTAGGTAAGCTTGGAATTGAATAGAGTATGTGTCCATGTACACATCCGTTTATTGGATTTTGATAGATACCTATACGCATTAAATTTAATAGGATTTTGATAGCAATTAATAGATTATATTACATGGTACATCGTTACGGTTACAACTCAATAGCTCATTCTAATAATAATAATAATTTATTTTTAAGATCGCCGCCAAGAGAGATGCCAATTTGGTGTATGAGTCCCCCTTGTTTGTGGGACAGGGACCCCCCTCTGCACAGTGATTTAACTGCTAAAGTATACAAAGGTGTACATACACTATCCCCCTCCAGATTTGAACATGTGGCCTTCTAAGAGGAAACACATGCTCTTAAGCATTAGGCCCACTCACTAGTGGTGACATTCACTATCATAGTGGGTTGTGTGCATTGCAGGGTACACTGTCCAGCATTCAAATTTTCAAACTCCATGCAACATTCCAATTTCTAAACTCTCTGCCACTTGGTGTCATAGGAGTCCTAGAACCAACGTCTGGATAGTGAATTGGTTGACATTGAGTAGTGGTTAGTTGATCAATTCTAGCTTGGGCCTGCAGTGGAGTGTGGACTCAAGTAGGCATTGCGCAGTGGGTAGTTGTTCAAGTTCAATTCCAACTTAGGTCTTTAGTGGTGAAGGTAGGTATTTTCTTTTTCAAATTATGCGAGAATTAATTTCAAATTATGACTTCAATTTTTTATTAAATGCATTATCATTGTTATTATTATACTTAATGAATTGGGAGTATGAATTGTTTTCAATAAAACCATAGTTTTGAGGAATGAAGTGTCTTGAAAGATGCCACTATGACAAAAAAAAATCGACTGAATTACTACGAAGAGATTTATTGTTGCAGACAAATTACGACAAACTTATGTGTGACACTTTCACCTCGAGAGACTCACTTTACTTCTATCTGCTTTTAGTGCCTTCACTCGACATACTTTTACCTCGAGAGACTCACTTTACTTATACTTTCTTTTACTAAATGGTAAATGCAAACAACATTTACCAAGTAAATTTGGAGAAGATGTGTGCATAAATAAAACATGCATTCAACCATAAACTTCTAGATTTATATATTTTTATGACATACCAAAGAACTATTACAACAAATACTAACTTTGAAATTTACAAGGATGTTTCCTCTTTTACAGAGCTTTGGCTCTCAACACATTGCAAAAAACGGAAGCTTGAGCTTCCAACTCTTCACAGAGTTTTTCCTTCTTCTTCTCCGCACACTTACACACTTCTCTTCTTCTACCTATGTTTATATATTTTCAATCTTCTTCTTCTTAATATAGACACACGAAAAATGCTTCTATGTGAAGCTACTGGCTTAACATTAAAGAATGTAATAACTATCTACCTAGAAACTTAACTTCAGAATTTTAATTCGGCTTCTTTATATATGAAAGACGTGAAATATTCATTCCATGAGACTCTCTGACAGAAACTAACCTGCTACAGACTTTGACAGAGTCGACTGATATGCTATCTGTATCAGCGAGTAATTAATGTTTCCAACACTCCCCATTAATTATGAGGAGATGGGGATTTTAAAATAAAATATTATAACATGTTTCAGAGCTGAAACTTGCTCTGTTCATGATAGAGTTTACTAAGAAGAACTTGTGATTCCTAAATAACTTCGTAGATACTAGAATGCATCCTTTTCCAATGGATTTGTAAAAATGTCTGCAACCTGATCTTCAAACCTGTAAAATTTTAAACAAATTCTTATCGTTCACCAATTCTCTTATGAAATGATACCTTTTGTCGATGTGCTTTGATCTCTTGTGAAACACATGGTTCTTTGACAATGCAATGGTTGAACTATTGTCACAGAAAATGGTTGTTAGTTCTTGCTGGTTTTGTGACAAGCCTCTTAAAATTCTTTGCGTCCAAAGAATTTAACATGTGGTGCTTGTAGTTACGACATACTCTGCTTCTGTTGAAGACAAAGTTACAATGGTTTGTTTCTTTGAAGTCCACAACACAACACCTATACCAAAATGAAATGTATACTGATATGTGTTTTTCTTGTCATTTGTGCTTCCTCCATTGTCACTGTCAATGTATCTAATGAGTTTAAAATTTTCTGAGGTTGAATACATTATGCAAAGGTCCTTTTTGCCACTTACATGCCTCATAATTCTTTTACCTTCTTTCCAATGAGAGTCTTTTGGTGACTCCATGAATCTTGAGATCATACTTACTTGATACATGATGTCCAGTCTTGTCACAGTTAAATACATAAGGCTGCCAACCAACATTTTAAACCTCATAGGATCTTCCGTTGATCCATTATCATCCTTACTCAATTTTAAACCTATTATTACTAGTGTTGGGGTTGTCTTGCAATTAGACATATTGAATATTTTTAAAATTGCACTTGCACACTTTGACTATGATATAAAAATACCACTTTTGGACTGCTGGAATTCAATGCCCATAAAAAATTCATAAGCCCCATCTCAGTCATTTCAAATTTTCTTTCCATGTCTATTCTAAAATCCTTTATGCCAAAATCTCCAGTAAATATTAAATCATCTAGATACAGATAGACAATTATCTTTCGTGTTAAGTGTCAGTTCACTTTCACTTCTATGAAATCCATTTTCAGTGAGATAAGAATCAATGTGATTGTACCAAGCTCTCAGAGCTTGCTTCAAACAATAGAGTGCCTTTTTCATCCTGTATACTTTGTTCTCTTGACCTGGAAATTCATATCATTTTGATTGTTCCACATATACTTCTTCATCTAGATATCCATTCAAATATATGGATTTAACATTCATTTGATAAATGGGCCAGTTTTTTTGTGCAGCGATGGACAAAACTGTTCTAAAAGTATCCATGCGTGTGACAGGTGCAAACGTTTCATTGAAATCTATGTCGAGCTGCTATGTGGATCATCTTGCGACCATTCTTTCCTTGTGCTTCTGCACACTCCCATCAGCATCTTGCTTGGTATTGTAAATCCATTTTATGCTAATTACATCTTTATCTTTTGGTATATCTACCAGCTCCCATGTTTGATTCTTCTCAATGCACTCTATTTCTTCATCCATGGCTTGTTCCCATACTTCTTCTTCGACAGCTTCCTCATATGTTAGTGGATCATCTATTTAAGAAAATAATGCAAAGAGAGAGAATGAATTTGGTGTACCATCTTCATATATTTCATGCAAAATTCGTTTCTTCATTGGATCTATCGATGTCGACCTCGATGAATTGCTTGATGGAGTGTGTTGTTCTTTTGGTGTGCTTGTCGATGTAGCTTGAAATGTGACTTGTTCCTTGTGCTGAACCATGCCGCGGTGTCATGGGAGTTTATGGTCCTATGACATTTTGACTTATATGTGGTGTTTGAACCACTTCCTCTACCATGTCATCATGCTCGACATTCGACACAATCTTGACATTATTTTCGACAGTTCCATCCCATGATTCATTCTCAACAAATTGAACGTCATGACCGATGATTACTTTCCTTGCGACAAGGTCATACAACTTGTATGCTTTTGTGTCTTCAAAGTAACCAAAAAAGTACATGTGTGTCCCTTCTTGTCTAGTTTCTTTCTTAGCTCATCTAGCACATGAGTATATGTGACATAACCAAAAAAAATTAAATGAGAAACATTATGATTCATACATTTCCATGCTTCTTAAGGAACCTTATTCTTCATGCTCTTTGTTGGACACCGATTCATAATATATACAACAGTTGCGACTGCTTGGCTGCTGGGAATGTGCATAAATGATGGCATATATTATGACTCACTCACAACGGAATGTGCATAAATTATTGGCTACCATCATGTTGCGCGCCATATCCATAATGGTTATGTTGGTACTCTCTATGACATCGTTCTACTCAGGTGTATACCGCACAGTGAATTTCTTCTGTATGCCATGGTTTTTGCAGAAATTTAGAAATTCATTTGAAACATATTCATCACCTATGTACATCCTTAATATTTTGATGTGATGTCCACTATGGTTCTCCACGAGTTCCTTGAACTAATGAAAACAACTAAATGCATCAGATTTATGTTTTAGAAAATATACCCATGTTTTTCTTGAGTATTCATCAATAAAAGTAAGAAAATCATTGCAGCATCCTATGGATGATGTCTGCATTGGGCCACAAATGTCAGAGTGCACGATCTCAAGTGGTGTGCGTGCTTTGTATGAATTTTCAGCTGGAAACAATTCTCTATGCTACTTGTCAAAAATGCAGCCTTCACAACTCTCTTTGGTTTGTCGATCAATGGCAATCCTTTCACCATATTCTTCATGCGTAGTAGCTTCAGGCCACCAAAATTCAGATGACCAAATATGAAATGCCATAGTCAGGAATCATCCTGAAGTTATCTTTGAAATGTTGCTTGAATTTCAGCGATGTTATTTTCTTTCTTATTGCTATGCATGTCTTATTCTTTGCTTTCTTCCTTGAATGCAGCTCTTGTATTTGTCTTTCCTTCCATGTCTGGCATTATCCTTAATGGAAACAAGTGATTTCTTGTCATTGGCACGTTTTCTATCAACTGGTTTCTTGGACATATGTATTTAATCACATAGTGATTGTATTCTATGTAGACTATGTAACCTTTTTGTATCAGTTGTACAATACTCATCAAATTGTGTTTCAGAACTTCGACATGATAGACATCAGGCATAATTTTATGCTCCCCCAATTTGGTTAGAATACCACCAATACCTTTTACCAAAAAAGTGACTTGGACATTATTTCCAAGTGTAACATCAATTTGAACTGAATTATCTAGGCTAGAAAACAAATTTAAATTACGTGTCATATGATTGTTGCATCTTGACTCTAAATGCCATATGTCGCATGGAATTTCTTGGACAGTATTGCATTCGATTGGGGATGCACATGCCATAAACAGGGAGCTCGATGAAGTGCTGGTGTTCATTGACTAGTTCTGGCTTTGCCTTCCTTGCTCATACTGCTTATTTCTGCATTCATATCCATAATGACCAAATTTATTACAATAATTCCATTGAACTTTTTATTTATAAAACCTATGACCACTTGGATGACTTGGGTTCTGATTCTGTCCTCTACCAGCGACATTCATAGGATTTTTGTCTCGTCCTCCTTTGGAATAACTTCTTCCTCTGCCTCTAGAATCTTTTCTCCCTCTGTCTCTACCATGAATTATGGATGACTGTGCTACAAATGCACCTTCCAATGATGTATTTGATCTATTGATTTTGTGTTCATGATTGATGAGTGAAGCTTGCAAGTCATCAATGGTAAACACTGACATGTCTTTTTTTTCTTCCAAGGTCACAACCAAAGATTCAAGTCTTAGGGGAAGACTTCTAAGAATTTTTGAACAACCCTTTTGTCTTCTATGTTTTCTCCGTGAGATTTCACTTGATTTGTCAGACTAACAACTCTAGTGTAGAATGAGTCTACTGACTATGTTTCTTTCAATGATAGAGATTCAAAATCTCTTCTCTAAATATGCAGCTTGGAAGTCTTTACCTTGTCCAAGCCTTGATATGTGGTCTCCAATGTGTCACATGCCTGCTTAGCGGTAATCATTTTTTCTATTCTTGGGAGTATACTTCCATGCATGGCTTGATGTATGTAGAACAAATCTTTTCCATCTTTCTTCCTTTGTTCCCTCAGGGCATCCTTCTCAGCTTGCGTGAGATTATTATATGTCACTTGATCTGCTGCTTTTGTATAACCATTCTAGACTATCTCCCAAACATCTTGACCTATTAACAAAGCCTTCATTGTTAGAGACCAATACTCATAATTCTTTCCTGTAAAAATTTGAGCTTGTAAACTCAACATGTGTGAGCCAGAAGTGGAAGTCATTTTTAATTTTCCTTAGGAAATTACTTTTTCCCTTTTAAGACAAGGTTTCTTTCATAAAACCACTTTGATACCAGATCTTGAAAATAGAGGCTCCAACGGTAGACCTGATTTACCGCACAGTCATAAACTTATCTTTTTCTTTTACTTTTGGAGCTGCGATAAAGAGCCTTTGAGAACAACACCTTTTACTTCGATCAAAAACTTCGACGGAATTACTGGGACAAACTTTTTATTGCAACAGACTTATGTGTGAAAGACCTTACAGACTTTTCACTCGATAGACTCACTTTACTTCGACCAGCTTTTACTGCGACAGGAATTACCCCTGCGACCAATTTTCACTTCGACCAAACAACTTTTTAGACAAACTTTATAAAAGAGTATTTCTTAGTCTAAAGACTTAAGATATGAAAAATACTTTTCAACAACTCGTAGCTTGGGATAAACTGCGACACAACTATATTGTGAATCACTCACAATATAATATAACCTAATATTAAAGAAGATTTGTGTCAAGCACTAGTGGATAAAAACTTGAACTTTTACACGATGAAATAAATGAGTCATTTGTGTCTTTCACTAAACAGTAAATGTAAACAACATTTACTCAAGTAAATCTGGAGAAGATGTGAGCATAAATAAAACATGCATTCAACCATAAGCTTATGGATTTATATATTCTGACGACATACCAAAGAACTATTGCCGCAAATACTAACTTTGAAATTTACAAGGATGTTTCACCTTTTACAGAGCTTCGGCTCTCAACACATTCCAAAACATAGAAGCTTGAGCTTCGAACTCTTCACATAGTTGTTCCTTGTTCTTCTCCTCACACTTACACACTTCTATTCTTCTGTCTCATGTCTACTTATTTTCAATCTTCTTCTTCTTCATATAGACAGACGAAAAATGCTTCTCTATGAAGCTACCGACTTAACATTAAAGACTGTAATAACTATCTACCTAGAAACTTAACTTCAAAATTTTAATTTGACAGCTTTATATATGAAAGACGTGAACTCTTCATTCTGTCAAACTGTCTAACAGAAACTGACCTGCTACAGACTTTGACAGAGTCAGCTGATATGCTATGTGGATCAATGAGTAATTAATATTTCCAACAAAGTGGAAGTGGGGTGTCAGTAGCATAACAAAAGCAATAGAATGCATATATGTGTTACTTGAGGTGACAAGTAGAAGGCAATCTTTAAGGGTTTGTTACTACACCAAAATGGTTTTTATTAGTTACAAACTAATTTTTAAAGTAGGAGGCATAGTGCTTCCCTATTTAAAAGAGATTATAATACTACATTGTGACTAATACAAAAAAGAAGAAATTATAATACTACATTGTGACTATTTCTTAGCTAGATTACATTGTGACTATTTGGAAAATACAAAAAAATAAGAGATTATAATACTACATTGTGACTATTTCTCAGCTAGACTCTTAGAAAATACAAAACAATCTATAGTGAACTATACTATATATAAACCCTTAAAGTCCTTAGGGGAATTAACTTTTCATGTCATTTTCTATTTAGTAAAAACAACTATAATGGCCAATGAGGCAAGGGCATGGCAATGTTTGTTAAAGAAGAATGTAATATAGAGCGGGGCTGCCTTAAAATATACGCATTTCCTATCTCCAGCGAAGCCACCTATCCATTGACATTGAGGAAAGGAAAATAGCTTTCGAGTCTATCTTTATTGATGGAATCTCAGCTTCGGGTTCTATTTTTTATTCAACAGTTAACTAGATTGTCTATAGAAAAACTTTTAATAATTTGATTAGAAGCGTCCAAGCTACACAAATTTTTCACTTTGGTAGAAATTGAATAAAAAGTTATTATAACTTACCCATTTTAAAATTGAGATTTTCTGTAAAATAAGTTAACTCGGACTCATTAAATTAATCCATCCCTTATTATTTTTCATGCAATGTAAAATAAGTTAACTCCGCCTCATTAAATAAATCCATCCCTTGTTATTTTTCATGCAATCTTGTTTAGTTCTCTCTTTGGCCGTTCTGTGTTTTAGAATCATGTTCAGTACTTTCAAGACAGATACAAGTTACAATAAGTATATTTATAATTATTTTATAATAAAATTTATAGCTATTTTAATTTGAAAGTATATTATTATGAATGTTATTTGTTTTTTAAATTCTTTAAATTATAGAAAACAAAATATTTGTAATATTGAAATTGATATATAAAAATTAAAATTATTATACATGTGAAAGATAAAAGGTTGACACTTGTAAATTTTTTAAGACGGTAAAATGATAGGTTGCAAGAAAACAAAACCCCACTCTCTATTTAGAAGATACAATATATTTGAAATTCTAAGCCTGGTTGCAACTACAAAAACAAAGGATGTAATGATGAAAACTGTTTTTGAACTTGTGCCTATGTAACCACAGGTCAGCGTTGGTACTTAGTTCAGGTTAGGTTATGTGATTTAATCATTTAATTTTCAAAGTCCAAGCCTGGTAGCCAGTAGTAAAACAAAGAATGTGGTGATGAAAACTGCTGTGCCTATGTAACCACAAGTCAACGTTGGTACTTAGTTTAGATTAGGTTATGTGGTTTAATAATGTAATTTTCAATTTTCATACTATTAGGTTACATATGGTTAAGGATGGAGGTGTAACGGGATTGGGATTTATTCCGTGAATATAGTTAACAATAATGAAGGTAGGTGTTTTTTATTATTACGCCGTAAGGCATTTCAACAAGTGTGAGTCGACTCCCCGAATTTAATGCTTTTTTTTTCCAGCCGTAGGATGCTTTCGTTCGACGATTGGGATCATATGGCTCCTTCATCTTGACTTGCTTGATATGCTCATGATTGATCTTCATCTCTTCATCTACTACCTGGCATTTCTGTTCTGTCAATTGAAAAGATTGGCCATTTAAATTGGCACCCGCTCTCTTACAGGAAATGTAAATACTTATCTGAGCATTTATATAAATGCACCAACCTGCCAACCTGCATTGAATGTTAATGTAAGGTAGACCGATAGACTATTTTTAAATCGGTTTCTCCTGCTTATATATACATTATTGGGATGCTTAATCTGGTCATCACTCTGCATATGCATATGCCAGTCTTCTGAGGTAATACTCTCCAGCCGATCCTAGCTATGTTGTATTTCTTCCAGTCATTCATTCTATATATAATTATATATAATTGTGCCAGATTTTGTGCTCGAGCATAACTACAATGTGAGGTTGTGATGTTATTGGTGCAAGAACAGAAAAGGCGACTGTAACAACACGGGAAAGAAAAGTTCAGGAAAAGTTTATTGAAGTCAATAACCTGGAAAGGTCTACTAAAGAATTAGAGGAAGCAATGTTATTAGGTATTTTTTCATCTTCCTGTAAATCTACAGCAGGAGTGATTCACGTATCCTTCCCTGTTCATCAACTTCTTCTTCAACTTAAAGTATGGATTCATAGAATCTTCAATACAATTCTGGACAGGAGTAGAAGGCTACATATATGTACTTTTAGAGCATCTAAACCTAATTGAAAAAACACTGTCTTAATCTGTGTTGAAGAAATAAATAAACAAATAATTACTTCACAGTAGGTTTGAAACTAGCGCCAGTAACATAAACAAATTGAGTAGGCCTATAACATGCTACGACTACAGTCTAAAACAATACACTGAAATACAGATGTTTTGAGATTTCAAGGGAAAGCCCTTGTCAACAACTAATTCAGGGATGTATTCAAGGTTGAACAGACAATGAATTAACAAGGAACTGCAATGTTTATTTGCGCCACAAACTTATTTTATTGGCTTGATAAGGCGCTGTAAATGTTTCCATAAAACAAATTTGTATTGAACCAACTTCCAAGTAATCGTAAAATTAATCTCCAAAGGCTTGTAATTCAAATTTCTGGAAGATGTAAACATACCTAGGACTCCACGCTCCAGCTTCTTTGTTAAACCTTCCTTGCAAGACTGGCATATGCATATGCAGAGTGATGGCCGAATTAAGCATCCCAATAATGAATATATAAGCATGCAAAACTGATTTAAACACAGTAGGTCAGTCTACCTTACATTCAATGGTGGGGTATGGAATATGGTTTATTTTGGAAAAAAATAAAATATAAAAGAATTGCGCATAAAACCCAGATGTATAGATTTTAGCATTTGCTTCTTCCCCAACTGTTCACCATAGACTCTTTCATGAGTTATCCTCTTGACCCAAGCTTTTGCAATCTAGAAAATCATGAAACAGTCAGACCTTCCTCGTGCTTGGAACCTTAACCAGAAAAAGCAAACAATTTTATGAATGCTTAAGATCTCTTCATAATCCATACACGAATTTTATAGAAAAATATACAAGGTTCACTGACCTGATCAATTTGCGCCAAAACCTCCTTCTTTAGGGCGTCGTCCTCTGAACTCTCGTAAATCCCAGCACTCACCAAAAACTACACGCAGTCATCACATAATATATTAAAACACCCAAACACATGCAATTTTATGCAAATATATAACCCTTGCATTTGGTTTTAGAAAAGTCATACCTCCTCCAGTTGCCAAGTCCTCTGAAGATCGGCCTCATTAGGTCCTTCCATTGATATGGGCTTTGTAACCAGCCAAGAAGACTGAACACCCATTTCCTCTTCTTTCTCACCATCAAAAGGAATTCGAACCTCGATCTCGTCTGCTCCATCCACAGCTGCAATCTCTTCACCTCCCCTCTTCACAATCATATCTTACCTTCCTTTACCAAACCTCTCCAGCAGAGGCTAAGTTGACATCGTTTCTAACTCTCAATTCAATCAATCTATTCGGAATTTTTTCAAAATATATTATCACTACCAGACTGCAAGTATTCAAATGCCATTCTGCCATAGCCTTGCAAGCTGCGTACGCCTAGAAGAACATGGGTGCCATTTTATATTCCCTGTTTGCAATCCAGCCAGTCAAGTAGAGAGCTCTTGTTCTCAATTTTTTCCTTTTGTTTAATATAGGTAATTTAGCTCCACTAGAACTTGCTTCCACCGCTGAGCAAACAAGCCAAACATGCTTGGTTGGTTGATGTGGGGAACTTTTCTTGCCATCTGCACAAAATTGAGATGATGCACATAATTGAATTTATAAGATAACTGCAAATCACCTCACAGTAAGCGTATTCATGGTGTGCTTCTATGCTACGACAGTGGGTTTTTTCATGCCATCTGGGCGGCATGCAAGATGGGCATGCAGTGTTACTATTGTGTACATGAGTATATGTACACGCGTCATCACACATCGAGTTTGGGCGTCATCACAATCCTTTTTCCAAATATAAATGCTACCATTTCCATATACTTCTGATTTGTTGGCCTTTCTGTTGGTTCTCTTTCTCCATCTTCCCGTCGTAAATTCACATCCATTTGCAAATAAAAATCGAGTACACATTTTTGTCCATCAACTTCTTTTGTTTATTTTCCTTCGTTTTGGTGGGAAATGCTTCTTGGTGGAGGCCAACTACATGTTAAGTTAGTCTACTAGAATTCTTAGTGTGAAAATGATGCCCAAGAATAGCTAAGTTTCGTTTTCCCACGTGCATTTTATAGATTTTAGTTAAGCATCCTAATAATACCTCAAAGTTCCAGATATTTTAAGCCACCATAGGATATTAGGTTAAAACTTAAAACGCAATTCTGTAATCATTTTACTATGTAATAGACAAGATCGAGACAACAACCAAGAAATTCTGGAATCTGTCCCTGAAAATCACTCGAGGCCTAAAAGACATTATAAATTAATTAAAGAACACAAGATTCCTTTAAATTCATATCAATACATTATAATTTTAAATAGTTTGGAGTATTTAAACAAGTCATTTTAGAGTGAAATTTCATGTAAATTTACAAGTTTCCAAAAACTTTATATACACCACAATGCAAATGTTCCAGAAAAAGTCATTGATATATTGAAATTTCTTTGAATTTTCATTTTGACCGAGAGATATATTTTGAATTTTGAGAGGGAGAAAAGTCTAATTAGCAACTAAAGCTATTCCCCGGTCTGTGATAGGCTATTTGACTGTCAAATTCTGAATTTGTTTGATTCCATGTACAGGAAACTACACTGAATTCAAGCCAACTTTGCGTGACATAATTTACAAAGTCTTAGAAATAAACAGAACCTGATACATCAGAAGGCACACTACGTATATTCTAAACGAGACTGTAAATAATCTGATCATGCTCCAATGATTGGCTCATCAAATCACTTGATTAGTGGATTTATAGGATATGCGCCCTTTATTTCTTTACCTCAAAGAGCTCTACGAAGGTAAGGTACTATGCGATTCAATCCAGTCAGGTCCTTATAAAACCAGTAAGGGTAGAGCTTATTGTGTGAGAGGAGGACCAGAGAAGGAAATATTGGCTATGGAGGTGAGATGAAAGGGGAGACTCATTGTTTTGTTTAGCATGTTTTTCTTTGTTTATTTATGGGAAAAAACACTGACATGGGTTTTCACTGAAATATGTGATAGCGGTATCTGGAAAGGAGAGAATGCGAATATGAAATTAATGCCCAACAAATTATAAGTCTGCAATCTTGCTTTGCACTTATCACGATAATGGATACCTCCTCCAAGAGGAGGCCCTTGAATTGTATGGAAAAGAGAACTTTCTTTACAACAACATGCAATCATTTGAAATTTACACAAATTATAATATAAGTATACTGTCTTTCTTTCGACTTATTAAAATATCAGATACCCATTCGCTTATGATATCTTAAAATATTCCTAACAGACAACAACATCTAAATATCTTCATCCAACTTCAAAAATAAATATCATTTATTCTACATAGATGCCTTCCTACCTGCTATGATCTTTGGATTGATTCAATATTGTGCATACAAAACTCTGATGGGAGCCCTTTTGAATAATGAAACCAATAAAATATATCCTTACATTCTTTAGATATATTGATGGCAGTTGCCACTAAGACTAAATCCTAATTATTCCCACTATAATATTCGTAGATTCTATAACTCTCAAATTATCTTGTACTAAAATTGGTTGTTTATATCTATATTTCCTAAACCTTCAAAGTTACGAGCTGACTCTTCAATAATCCTTACATTTAGAATTTGTGCTTCTTCATAATGAGGAGGAAATTTAACACTTTCAATTGCATTACCAACATTTTTTATCAAAATGCCAGCCAAATGTGCAATGTCAATAATTGTCTTCATCTTTTTGCCAAATTTCATCTACAGGTATTTTCCCTTCAGAGACTTCGTCTTTATTTCTTCCATCATCTAGACTTAAGAATAATAATTTACTATCTTTCCAACGTTTTCCTTTTTTTATCCAACAACTGCACTAATCTTCTTGCTTCTACTTTGTTGCCAAGGTTAGGGTTAACACCTTTGTCTTTCTACTTGGAATCACTTTCTAGCCAAAAACACTACTCTACAGTCCATCCATAGGAACAGGACTTGTTAACTATGGCGAGTATTTATCAATTCAATTTAGCTTGTCGACTTGGCAAGCCACAAGTTGCAAGACTAATCAAAATGTTTGACAAAACTCGTTGAATTTTGGTCAAGCACCAAGTTATTCCGAGCTTCCCAACTTTGCCAAATCTTTTGAAGTTTTCTTAAGTTCATGTCCCTGAACTTTTAAGTTCTATGTTCCTTGGTTTTTAATAAATCGAGCTATTGCTTAGTTTCGGGCTTGGTTTTGTAATAAATTGAGTTGGTATTATTTATATTTATTATTTTAATGATATTAGGTATATAATATTTCAAAAAATTTATAAGTAAATTAAAAGTGTTGTTTTAAATATTAGTTTAAGAGGTTATGAAGTACAGATGAGATTTCTTCCTCAAATTTGAGAAGTTCATGGATTCAAGTTTTATAATATTTTTAAGGCTAGATTTTATAAAAATAGTTATATCTAAATTTAGGTTTAATATGTATTTCAAGAAAAAATTTAAGATAGGAATATTTTTGTGAATCAATAGTAGTTATGATTTTATTTATGGAAACAAATAAATGTTTAAGATGGATGTATGGTAGCTTTATTTCTTTTATGTTATAAAATGATATAAATTTTTTTATTTACTTTATATTTTTAGTAACTTATAACTCAATCTATTTTTTTTTATCTTAATTTTAAAAAACAAAATTAATAAGTACAATTATGATTTATATATTGTTTTTTCAATTAAATTTCAAAATAATTTTTTTAACTACAACTTTATAACATCATAATTAATTAATATGAATATCAATTTTTTTTATATAATATACTACACTATGTCAAAATTTTAAAATGTTGTTTTTTAAAATTGCACTACATGTTTTTGCACCACATGTTTTAAAATGTTGTTTTTTAAAATTGCACTACATGTTTTTGCACCACTTGCACACACTCAATTACCTATATTGTTTTATAACAAATAATTTGATAAAGTTTCAATATGACCAAGATTTTGGATATTACACTATATCAAAATTTTCATTTACTTTACTTTTACTTTACACTCTTACTGTTACTTTCATTAATAAAAAGTAGACCCTTAAAATCAACTTTGTAAATTGTCAACCAACTAAAATCCTCCACACGAGGTCACAAAACAAAAATTACTTAGGTAGGATTGATTGGGCTAGGCATCCATTAATGCCCTCCAATCTACTTTCATTAGGTATATTTTGAAACATAGCATTGTTGACTTATAGGGTGCTTTATAAATCCTGCTATAAGCAAGTGTTAAAAGAAAACCCGGATCAGAAGTGCGTCGTTCCCAAGGAGGCTAAAGTCGAGGTATAGTTTCCCTACTCTCCCCTACGAGTCACCCAACTCGTTGTAGGGAGATGACACTATACCGTGTAGGCCGAACCATTGATCCACACTTGACGCAAGGTATCTTAGTGGCCAAACTTAGGACATCACCAAGGAGCAATTGTGGGTGCAATTGACTCTTGAAATCAGCTATTGTCATTGGGAGGTGTTGTCAAGTCTTCTAGATTGGAACATTTGCCCCATCTCCAATAGAACTGCCTCTTTGTTACCTTCACTAGTCAATTGGTGTGTGGACCCCATTGTCACCATCAATTGTACTTTTGGAAGGCCTAGTTACATATCAGCGGAAGGTCATAAGATCTTTTAGGCATTTTACACTTATTTTTATTTATAAATTCAAGCTACCTAACTCATAATTAAACATAACCTACATTTTGTGACGCTTTCACTAAATCAACTTTGTACATATCACTCACTTGTTGAACCTTTTACACTTATTTTCCTTTATAATTACAAACTACCTAACTCATAATTAAACATAACCTACATGTTGTGACTCTTTCACTAAACCAACTTTCCACATATCACACACTTTTTGCACCTTATTGCATTTTTTTTTGCTCACATGTTACATTATTTTGGATGGCTTCACTCACTCATCTACCGCAATGTCCACACAAGAAAATGTCTTTTTTATTTAAACCCCTTCCTTTTTCTTTGTTTTGTCAAAATCATCATTTCATGAATAATATGCTTTAATATTGACTTTATTGTATTCTAGCTGGTAACATTGTCTAATCACTTTTGAATTTTATATCACAAAAAATGTCTTTTTTATTTTAACCCCTTCCTTTTTCTTTGTTTTAACAAAATCATCATTTCATGGAATAATATGCTTTAATATTGACTTTATTGTATTCTAGCTGGTAACATTGTCTAATCACTTTTGAATTTTATATCACAAAAAATGTCTTTTTTATTTTAACCCCTTCCTTTTTCTTTGTTTTAACAAAATCATCATTTCATGGAATAATATGCTTTAATATTGACTTTCTTGTATCAATTTGTAAATATTGGTTATCACACTGCATTCCTGAGATTGCCTTGATTTATTTCAATGGTTTCTATATTTAGGAAGTAAATTCTTGTTGTCCCTGATCATATTTCTAATTATTAGAAACACCTAATTCCCCCTTTTTTTACTTTCCCCTTACACCTAACTTCCTTTTATTTTCTTGTTCCTCCCAGGTAACAAATAATGGCCACCCCTTTGACCGAACATGCCATTGAATTACTACTTGCACTAACCTATGACATGCAATCGTTCCTACAAATATTTGGTGTGGAACAAGTCAAATCTATTCGCACCTCAACCATACGATACCGAACAACAATCTTCGATGGGACACACATGCACCACACCATGCTTCCATCAAAGTTCAATTCTCTCATCGCTTCAGGAATACTTCAACAAGGGCCTATTATACACCTTAATAAATGGACATGTGCAATTCTTTGCCAATGCATGTACGCTTCATTTTGTTTCTTCCCCATATAGTAAAATCATTATTTATTTATTTTTCTTACTTGTTTTTTCCCTTGCACAGGTCTATCTTACTACATGAATTTGACGTCATCGAGCCCTCCGCATCATTGATTGGCCACCCAATTGATATATCTCACCCACTTTCTCTTGAAACAACTTCCCCATGGTCTTCAATGCAAGAACCACCTCAAAAGAAACAATGCACACTTCTTCAAAGTGCTTCACCATCCTATGTTGAAACAACAATTCCTATCAATGCATTGAGCCCCTACACCTCAAATTGGTCCATAAAGGGTCATGTCCAGGATAAATCAACCCTCCGCCACTTCACTGACCAAAAATGCCCTAGGAAGGTCATCGGCTTTGACTTTATTGATAAGGACGGGGGTGAAATACACATCACTTGATTTAATGATTCTGCAAATGTTTTTTATGATCAAGTGCTTCCTGTCCATGTCTACCTCATTTCCAAAGGCACTATCAAACCAATAAACAAGATGTATAGCCATCTTACAAATGAATGGGAAATCTTCTTGCAACCAAGCTCCATTGTTCAACATTTTCCACTAGAAAGCATTCTACTTCCACAAATGCATTTCGACTTCAAAACTATTAAAGATATCAAGTCATCTCCTGTCAACTCCATTGTTGAAATCATTGGTGTTGCCACAAACACTTCCCCTACTGCCCCTATACATAGGAAAGATGGTTCAGAAACTATTAAAAAAACAATCCATCTAAAGGACAACTCAGGTTTTAGCATGGATGTTACTTTGTGGGGAGAATATTGTCATGTAGAAGGCCAATAATTATCTACCTTGCGCTCTGAAAATTCCCACCCCGCGCTTGCAATCAAGGGAGGTCGTGTAGCCGAGTTTAATGGAAAGACAGTTGGGACTACATCCAAATCCATAGTTATCATAAACCCATATATACTAGAAAAGCACAAACTCACCCAATGGTTTGAAAAAGAGGGCTTCCATACTTCATCCCTGTCCTTAACTACACGATATCCAACTTCTCCTAACTAGATGAAAAAGAAATGAACCCTTCTTGAAGTTGAAAACATTCATCCTTCTAAAAGAGCTGAATGGGTTTCCGTAAAGGCTACCATAACACATATTGATGCTGACAACTTCTACTACCTTGCTTGTCCTTTAATTTCCGATTCAAAACATTGCATGAAAAAAATCATCAAGAATTCTACCAATGGTTGGCATTGTCCCAAATGTGAGGTTGACTTGTCTGATTGTGACTACAGGTATTTATTGAAACTGAAACTTCAAGATCACACTACCTCTCTTGAAGCAATCATCGCATTCGAGGATGCATCCACTAAACTCCTTGGTATCGCTGCAAAGGACCTTCACTTACTTTCTTCTGATCCTTCCGTCATCAAGGAAATATTCTCTAAGGTTGAATGCACGCAATTCCTACTCACACTTTCCATTAAAATGGAAACATTTAAAGACAAGCCTCAATTGAAGGTCATCATCATGCGCTCTGAACATGTTGACTTTGTGGCAACGAGCAACTTACTGCTCCTTGAAATAGCCAAAATGGGGCACGCATAGAAGGCATTTAGAAAGAAAAAAAAATCGCCTTATTTTTTGTAATAGTTTAACTATATATATTTTTCTGAGAAACCTTTTCCATACATGCAGACAAACAATTTCCATTCTTCATTACTATAGCTACAATTTCTACACTTGAAGCTACTCTTATATATTGCTTTTTACTTCATATCTTATATAAATATACAAAAACATTTCCAAGTTTTTCTCAAATTTAAATGTGTTCTCTTTATTGCATTTATCTTCTTGTCGCCTTGTTCTACTCTACATTAATCTTAGCAATATCAATGTTAATATTATTTTTTTCATGTTCTAATATGTCATTTTAACACGTGCACTTCTTTATATGTCAAAAAACATACATTTCATATTTGTATTTTAGTCGTATATCATTTATTTATTTATTTTCCTTCCTACATTTACCTACTTACAATGCTTTCAGTCACTTACAATGCTTTCCTACATATACCTTGTATATTTATTTATGTCTCGTTTTATTTAAATGCAATCACTTTTATGAACAATGAGTTACTTTTGGTATTCAATTATACACTATTCCAAGTACACACATTTATTATCGGCACATTATTTAGTTCTTTTTTCCACTTACAATGATTTCAATATTTTTTTTTAAGGTACATTGAAAAAAAAACACACTGCTACTACGTAATTTAACAACAAATGCTTCTCTTTACATGTGATTGATTTACTTCATTTATCTAGCCATGTTTTCATTTTATTTTATATTTTTTCTTTCTCCAAGCACTTTGCATCCCTTTATGTACCTTGGAAACAAAAATTACCATGTCCTACATATAACATCTTGTTTCTTTAGAATGTCAATGAAAAATTTGTAATTCCAAAGTCTCTTTACATGTCTTACATATAATCCCTTTATGTACCTTGAAAAAAAATATTACCTTCTCCTACATATAACATCTCATTTCTTTAGAATGTCCATGAAAAAAGTGCAATTTCAATGTCTTTTACATGTCTTACATATAACATGGTGTTTCTTGTTTTCTTAATCAAATCTAGGTGCCTTCGTTCCTCATCTACCTTTGGATATGTCTCCTCTGTCCAAAAAAGAACGTGCACATGCCTATCATTTGGCTAAAAAAAACCGCATAAATGCACATAGGAGACATATTTACCAACAAAAAAAAGATGCCCTTTCCATCCATATGGTAGATTCTAATATTCCCACTCCAACTCCTACAACATCCGAGCTTTCAAATCCTACCCTTCCATTTTCAGACCACAACAAAACAATCCTACTTCCCTCCATGCAAACCAAAGCTACAACTTCACATGTTCATACTGACCATCTTCCATCATTAGACTACCCTTCCAATTCTCAAAAAACATCTTCCCCAACCATCCCAAATACCATTTTTCCACCCAACAAAGCCACACATTCCTTCAATGAAAATAACATATCTTAAGCACATCAATGATTTCGCTTAAGGCTAGATACGCTACAATCCATCCATGTTTGTTCAATCTGTAAATAATCTTATCCTGGACTTCATTTCCTCTTTTTAAATGGCCAACATACATGTTCTAGATGTTATTCAGAAAAAAATTTCCACCGCTTCTCCCTCTAGAACAACATGGACCCTGGTGAACAACCCCTTGTTCTATCCATCCTTACACAAGTTGAAGAAATGCTCATTTCACGTGTCAACCCAATTTTGCAAGTAACCCATGCTTGTGGTGGACAATACAAATATAGTGGCCATACAATAAGCTTTCCGCAAGACATTTCAACCATCCTCAGTTTTTTTCCTTGATGTGTTGAAGAATTAGACATTTTAGTTGTCACTCGTAAAAGCTTCAACAATCACTCCTATGATTGCATTGTCAGTAGATCCCATGTTCTTGCAACCCTGGAATACAATTTATCACATGACCCACACTATAAAAATGTACATCTTGACCAACGTGCAATTATGGCTTTGCCAATTTCCCCCACTAATGTTTCCCCTTTTCTTCGACATTCACACTCCACTGCCCCTGTTAGAAAAAAACATTGCCTTCTTTTTTGTAATAGTTTAACTATATATAATTTTCCTAACAACCTTTTCCATACATGCAAACAAACAATTTCCATTCTGCATTACTATAGCTACAATTTCTACACTTATAGCTACTCTTATATATTGTTTTTTACTTCGTATCTTATATACATATACAAAAACATTTCCAAGTTTTCCTCAACTTTAGATGTTTTCTCTTTATTGCATTTATCTTCTTGTCGCCTTGTTCTACTCTACATTAATCTTAGTAAGATCTATGTTAATATTAGTTTTTTCATGTTCTAATATGTCATTTTAACACATGCACTTCTTTATATGTCAAAAAAAATACATTTCATATTTGTATTTTTGTCGTATGTCATTTATTTATTTTTTTCCTTCCTACATTTACCTACTTACAATGCTTTCAGTCACTTACAATGTTTTCAGTCATATACATTGTACATTTATTTACGTCTCGTTTTATTTAAATGCAATCACTTTTATGCCTTCAAATTTACTTTTGGTAGCCATTGATGCACTATTCCAAATACACACATTTATTATCAGCACATTATTTAGTTCTTTTTTCCACTTACAATGATTTCAATATTCTTTTTAAGGTACATTGAAAAAAAACACACTACTACTTTGCAATTTATCAACAAATGCTTCTCTTTACATGTGATTGATTTACTTCATTTATCTAGCCATGTTTTCATTTTATTTTATATTTTTCCTTTCTTCAAGCACTTTCCATTTTTTTATGTAACATGAAAACAAAAATTACCATGTCCTACATATAACATCTTGTTTCTTTAGAATGTCCATGAAAAAATTACAATTTCAAAGTCTCTTTACATGTCTTACATATAATCCCTTTATGTACCTTGAAAAAAAATATTACTATGTCCTACATATAACATCTCGTTTCTTTAGAATGTCCATGAAAAAAGTGCAATTTCAATGTCTTTTACATGTCTTACATATAACATGGTGTTTCTTGTTTTCTTAATCAAATCCAGGTGCCTTCGTTCCTCATCTTACTTTGGATATGTCTCCTCCATCCAAAAAAGAACGTGCACATGCCTATCATTTGGCTAATAAAGACCGCATAAATGCACATAGGAGACATATTTACCAACAAAAAAAAGATGTCCTCTCCATCCATATGGTAGAGTCTAATATTCCCACATCCGAACTTTCAAATCCTACCCTTCCATTTTCAGACCACAACGAAACAATCCTACTTCCCTCCATGCAAACCGAAGCTACAACTTCACATGTTCATACTAACCATCTTCCATCATTAGACTACCCTTCCACTTCTCAAACAACCTCTTCCCCAACCATCCCAAATACCATTCCTCAACCCAACATAGCCATGCATTCCTTCAATGAAAATAACATATCTCAAGCACATCAATGCTTTCGCTTAAGGCTAGATAAGCTACAATCCATCCATGTCTTTTCAATCTGTAAAGAATCTTATCTTGGACTTCATTTCCACTTTTTAAATGGCCAACATACCTGTTCTAGATGTTATTCAAAAACATATGGCCACCACTTCTCCCTCTGGAACAACATGGACCCTGGTGAACAACCCCTTGTTCTATCCATCCTTACACAAGTTGAAGAAATGCTCATTTCATGTGTCAACCCAATTTTGCAAGTAACCCATGCTCGTGGTGGACAATACAAATATAGTGGCCATACAATAAGCTTTCCACAAGACATTTCAATGATCCTCAGTTTTTTTCCTCGGCGTGTTGAAGACTTAGACATTTTAGTTGTCACTCGTAAAACCTTCAACAATCAATCCTATGATTGCATTGTTAGTATATCCCATGTTCTTGCAGCCTTGGAATACAAGATATCACATGACCCATACTATAAAGATGTACAACTTGACCAACGTGCAATTATGGCTTTGCTAATTCCCCCCACTAATGTTTCCCCTTTTCTTTGACATTCACACTCCACTACCCATGATTCTAGTTTTCCTGCTGAATATGTTCACCCTTATCAACCCAAAATTTCAGAGCCAAACTCCCAACAAACTTTTCCCTTTGCTAATATTCTACCAAATACAGACACAGAGTTTCAGCAAATCAGAACCTTCTTGCAAATGCCTTCTTCATCTCCAACAAATGCAATGGATTGGCCACCTATAGGTTTGTCACCTGTCAATGAATACAATACATAGGGCCTTTTCTCAGTGGCATTTCCATCACTTTTCCCCCAAGGCACTGCCATGTTCAAACAACCACATTTTAAATCAGTTGATATCCATGAATATGCATTGCACCTTCTTTGATACTATGAAAACAGGTTCGGTTTCCACCCATGATTCCCCTACTACCTTTACAATCTCATCATGCACCATCGTAGCCAATCAATAGAATCAATCTTTATTAAAAAAACATTGAAGACAACTTCCCCACAACCATTTTTGAACTCAACACCTGCTTGGAACAAACTCCTTCAGACAAACTACCAGATCAAATCATGCATTTTGGCGCAACACTCTATGGAACACGGTCTTTCTGGCACAAATCAAGAAACGAATTGACAGATATGATTTCCCAGCTTGGTTGCCCAACTTTTTTCTTCACTTTAAGTGCGGCCGACACTAAGTGACCTGACCTACATGCGGTCATGCCTGGGACACCACCCACTTCTTTTAGCAAGCACCAATAATGGAGAATACAAAATATCATCTCCAACCCACATCTTGCATCGCTCTACATGCACCACAGGTTCACAATATTTCATGAAGAGGTCTTGCTTAAACACCTCCAAGCACACGATTTTTGGTATAGGTAAAGCTTCTTATCCCTTCTTCCAACAACATATCTATTTTCCTTTTATTATTTTTCCACATATTACTAACACATATTTCATGCATAGGTATGAATGGCAAAGTAGAGGCTCTACACATATTCATGGTTTCATGTGGTTACAAAATGCACCTGATATGGAGATGCTTGACTGGGAGAATGAAACTGAGGTTGATAAAGCTAAGGACTTCTTTGATCAATTTATTTCTACTTGGAACACACAAGATAACCACCAACAAGCCCCCTTCTTACCCCACTCTGATATGCTTGATCCATGTCTGTTATCTACTGACGACATTCTAAAAAAAACCCTTTTCATGACTATACAGAACTACTCAATTGCATCCAACGACACACAAAATGAAGAACAAATACATGCCTCCGAAAAAAGGGGTCTTCCTACACATGTCATTATAATTCTCCATGGCCTTTACAAAACTCATCTTCCATGTTCATTGATACCAATGGCAAAAAAACATACAAACCAGCTCGCAATGATGATCGTTTGAATAGCCATATCCCTTCCATCCTATCAATATGGCGTGGGAATGTTGATTGTCAACAATTTCTCGACATACATGCCGTTCAAAAATACATTGCTAAGTATGCAGCTAAATCAGAAACAAAATCTGAAATCTTTCACCAAATGCTTCGACGAATTGTCCATGCCACACTACTTCTTGACCCTTCCATTGTTGCTATTCAAAAATTCCTTTCAGAAACACTTGTTGATCGTGACATCGGAACCCAAGAAACATGCCATATGTTGCAAAAACTACCTCTCACAGTTAGTAGCCATACTTTCTTATCCCTCAATGTCAACAAAAAAACTTATAAACGTGTTTCATCAGAAAATCCCACATCCTTCACATCACCAAACTTCATAGCTTCCTACCTTCACATCATCAAACTTTATATTATTAGAATTTGAACATGTTTGGTGACATTCAAAATGTTATGGATTCCACCTTTAAATAATGTTATGGATTCCATATTCATGATCCACATTTAAGAAATGTATACATCAATTATTTTTATTTATTTAGTAGTTAGATCCATAAATTTATGCAATGTTTCTTGATTGTAACATAAGAACTACACAAACTAACAATCCATTGAAATGAATTATTTTTATTTATTTAGTAGATAGATCCATAAATTTATGCAACATTTCTTGATTGTAACATAAGAAATACATAAACTAACAATCCATTGTCATTTCAATGAGAAAACAATTATTTTCATGATTACTTTTGAAATCCAGATAATGTAATGGCCTATTATGTGAAAAGAAATAATGTCTTTAAAATATTGTATCAACCATAATATTTTATTAGCTACGATTTGTGGTTCAACAGTTCAAATTGTCTTTCTTGTTGTATATATCCACATCTCCTTGCTTTGCTTGCAACGCGTTGTTCTTTTATTGCACCCCTAGGTACAATTGCTAGTTTAGATTAGGTGAGTTTCTTACCATTTAAATTTAGATGGGTGAGACATGTTGATATAATATATGTAGGTTGAATTTAAAATAACAATTAAAAAAACCTTTAAAGGCTTTAAGTTAAAATGATTGTAAATTATGTAAAACATATTTACATAAATAAATTTGTGATTTGTATTATAAAAAGATATTTAAGTTGGCATTTCAAAATTTACAACAATATTACAATCATGCAGTGTTTGTGTGCATTCTTTTAACTCTATGAATTGATTTTGTTTCATGGAGATATATTTGAGATGGTTTCCATTTTTTATAATTTTGAGAAAAAAATTTTGCCTACTCTACTATATATTTATCATATGACAATCATTTTCATCATGACTCGTCTGCTTAGAAAATTTGCAATATAAACTCGTTGGGATACTTACATATTCATGCATTGTAAGGAAAACCATTGGAGAGTAGTTTCCTCTGAATATCTCACACGAGATACCTCTGGTAGGCAAGGTATTTGGAGCTCCCATTTGCCAAATAATTTCTATATGTGAGACACTCATTCTTATGGTGACCCTCTGTCGTGTAGTTGGTACACCATATTTCTTCTCATTTTTTCTTCCCCGTTCCATTTCCTCATTTAAAGCCTTAATGTTATCAATGGAATCCTTCGCGATTCCCTCCGGGCTCACACCTCATGCAGTGTCTACGGCACTAATTGTGCTTCCAAATCACTAATGCGTGCACAAAATCCCTTAATAAATTCACTTAAACTTGCCATTCTATCTTCAACCTATGTTGTTGCTATGCATGATTTGCCACACCTGATGCATCATGCATTGATGGACTTTCCTTATCCCTATGCAGACTCACTATACCCCATTTACTCACCATAGCCCTGATGCTTCAGTACAACCCTTTAATACACATCTTTGAAGACATACACGGGTCACCAACTTACAACTCATGTATACACATCGTGCACCACTCTCACACACATACATTGGATTTTATGCTGAAAAACAAAAAATATTTGGAGTTTTCGCAATCAAGCAATGAATGCCTTGATTCTTAGCCTTTCATATGACGAGTAACGCAATGATTCCCTCCATTTCCCATTGATCCTAGCTATATATTGAGCTATTGTGAAACATTAGAGGGGGATAAACTTGGAGAGTAAGGAGATTATAGAATAAAGTTTTACCATTCGCACATGCTTGATTATGCATTGCTTTGTCCTTTGAGGAAGCCATTGGTGCTCTTTTCCCAAGATTTCCATTGTCTTTGTGAGCTTGCCATCTTATGGAGGATTGAAGTGGTGGAGGACCAGGTGGATGGACTCGGCTTCTTGGTTTTGACGAGGTGCTGATAGAGGTTGTCATATTGTATCTATGTTTCACAATAATAAAAATATCCATTTCCCGTCCAATTTCATGTGCAATTGTGAATATTTGTATCCATGCATGTGATTGCTTTATATACATGTTTAAATTGAATATTCTAGATTAGATACTAACACATTATATATCATATTTGTATATATTTTTATTGTTGAGGACGAAGTGTAGGCACAAGTTTTGATCGAGAGCTAAACGGTGGTCATCTTTGAACATCTGATTGAGGTATTATTCTTATTCCTTAGTGATTAGTTTCTTTTATGTATCTAGAATGCTTGAGAATGGATTGATTTCTGGTGTCATATTTTCTGTTGTGATCAACCCCAAGCCATAGGAATTTTTTCTCTGTAACATTTTCCTCTACTATTTCCACTTCAAGGACTACTCTACAGGTATCTTCCATTACATTTTGCAGCTTCTTTTTCTGCTCATCTATTACATCCCTCTCTACCTAAAGTTGCCTATATTTTTCTTTTAAATTGTCTCTTTCTACACCATGTTTCATCATCTCACTGAAGCTATACTCATCTCACCCCTTAATTTTTTCTACTATGCTTTGGTGAAGGCTATGCAATGTATGCATAGGTATTTTTGCTAACTTCAGGTCAACATAGAAACTCTTCGACATAGATCTATAGTAACTCTTGTGCTTGAAAACTCCAAGATTTTGGTGTTAATTTCACAACTCTTTTCCGTGCGACTAAGAATGGTTGCGGCCTTAGTCTTTATTCTTTTTCAACACCATCCTTCTTCTCTCCTACCACTTATGTCAGATCTAGTGTTATTTCTTCTAATTCTTTTCATAGCCCAACCATTTGACCTATGAGGTGTTGAGCATAGGTTGTCATTAATGACACCCATTAATGACAATGAGTGACAAGGGGACAAAGGAGTGATAAAGGTTGAGTACAAATGTTGATGACATGGAATGACATGGGAAATGGATTGTACATCCCAAGGAAGAAAACATATTGGAAGTCGAAGTGATCAAATGAAATGTTGGGCATGTGATCTAATTGGATATGTGGATGCCAATTGTCACACATTGAGATGCTTCACTTGTGGCGGTGTTGGCCATAAAGCCCAAGTTTGTACAAGTTCAAGAATAAAATTCATGAGAAGCTTCTCATACTCATCAAAGTCAATGATTCTTTGAAAAAGAATGACATGAGCAGATCTAAATACCAAAGAAGAAGCAAATTAAAAAGACGATTTGTGATCTAAAAACAAGGACATTATGATAAAGAGAAAGATCAGATCTAGGAAGGAACCTTGTAGTCATAAAAGATGTGTGAAAGTATCCCTAATTGGTCAAAACAATCAGCATATTTAAGGGCATCGTGCAACGAGAATTTTTAACAGCAGTAAAGGGAAGATTTGAAGCTTTGCTAAAGCATTTTAAGACATAACTTGCTTATATGTAGGCTGATTTAAAGTGTTTTTGAAGGACAAGTTTGGTCTCTCTACAAGATTTTAACAAAGACAGTCAAAGGTCCAAAGGAATAAATCTGAACTGTGGGTACAATAACTGACTATAGCAGTAAGAAGTAGAAGATGAAGACATAATAAAAAAATTAAAGGACTCAGATAATCATTGCATCATTCATATAAAATGTTTTATCTTTGATCTAGATAACTATATATTTAGTATGTTGAAGGAAATCTATTGAGGTTTACAGCAGCATGTTTTGAAGATGCATAGTATGTTGAAGGTGTAGTGGCATAAATATCAGATTTTTTGAAGATGCCCAAACCCTATGGAAAAATTCTATTCTGATTTTGGTTACTCAGGAGCAACTAAGGATTTTGAAGGCACACATGAATGCTGAAAAATTGCTATAAACAACATCTTTCAAACCAAAAAGGATATTTGTGTTAGGGGGAGCAACCAAGAGACACTTCAACAAATTTGAAGGAAAGTGATAAGAGAAAACAATTCAGCATGATCTCAGGAAGTATTCCAACATACAAATTTTTTTGTGCATTGTGAAGTTTCTAATAAAAGGTTGTCCCTTTGTCATTAATTTCAAAGGGCGAGTTTGTTGAGCATAGGTTGTCATTAATGACACCCATTATTGACAAAGGAGTGACAAGGGGACAAAGGAGTGATAAAGGTTGAATACAAATGTTGATGACATGGCATGACATGGGCAATGGATTGTACATTCCAAGGAAGAAAACATACTGGAATTTGAAGTGATCAAATGAGATGTTTGGCATGTGATCGAATTGGACATGTGGTTGCCAATTGTCACGCATTGAGATGCTTCACTTGTGGTGGTGTTGGCCATAACACCCAAGTTTGCACAAGTTCAAGAAGTCAATTCATGAGAAGCTTCTCATACTCATCAACAAGAAAAGTCAATGATTCTTGGCAAAATAATGACACAAGAAGATCTGAAGACCAAACAACAAATGATCAAGGCCAAGGACAGTCTAAGGTATGGGTAAGGAAGAACATTCTGCTAGATATAAATGAAGTGGATGATAAGTGCACAAGTGAAGGTGGTTCTCACACGACAATCCAAGACTTGGGTCTCTCAAATATTTCAGTACAACTTTAGTTTATTATGGAGGCTAAACTCGAGGAGAGTTGATGACTACTCCAAGCAAAAATTGGGTCCAAGGATCGTGGGACACTTGTTGTTGGATCGGATTGAGTGACTTATATTGATTTGAAGTATTCTGAACAAAGGAAGCTAAGACAAAGGAATTATGCAAACATCAAGAAACATAATATTCTAACCTTCGTGTATGTACAATGGGTGAATGTTCCGACTAAAGTGATTTATGTAATTGAAGGAGAAGAAAAGCAACAGTACAAGAAGGATGTTCTCAACAACCATGTGTGAGATAAATATGAAAGGTCCAAAACATCCTAAGATAAACAACCTCGTAGATGATTATTATAAATTTGTATTGAAAAATTCATCATTGCAGATCTTGAAAATGAAGAGGTTTGAAGTGTAGTATGAAAAACATACTAATACCAATTAAGGACAACTTAGGTCAGACTTGAGAAGAATTTGTTGAGTATACTAATCACTCTTTGAAGCTATGACCTGAATACAAGTATGGCATCATTATTAGAATAATTTTTTGTTATTTTTTTGTGTCTTTGAAAGTTATTGGCTGAAAGGAAGCTTTGAGCAAGCACTCATAACAATACATTCAAACAGAAACATAAGACAGTGAATGAAGAACCAGGTTGGAAGTTTAAACAAACTAAGAATTTGGTGATGCATGAGGACACTACTTGAATTAAAATAATTTGGTAAAGGACAGTATTGTAAGAGTGCAAAAATGAGAAGGAAGTCAAGAAAATTATCTACAACATTTATTGAAATCAGAATATAAATATGTAAACCTGAAGCATTCACTGGGAAAAATAAATTCTTGATCCTGAAGCAAGTAGTTCGGGTGACAAGTACAACAGTACTTGATAAAGGAAGCAGGAAGACATTATAATGGAAAAAATTGATGTTGATAGGGGGAGATTGACAAACCTGAAACAACTACAAGAGTGTGATCAACTTGATTTGAAGTCTTGAGAAAGAGTGGCAATAATGAGAAAAATAAGTAATTGTCAAATATAAATTGAGTTGGATCCAAGTTGGTTGACGTTGGAAAATGAAGCATCCACAGAGTATACATGAAAGGGGGAGTGTCTATATAGGCACTTATAAAAATTTTGAAGATGGAAAATGATGGAATATCAAATTCAGCAAATGATCTTGTCTTGTATTCAAAGCTAAATGTTTTTGGGTATTGTGAATCCTTTAATGGCTACTTGACCCTTTGTCATTAATGTCAAAGGGGGAGAGAAATTGTAGTTTCCATAAATGAAAAAGGGGGATATTGATGAATTTGTTGTGGACAGTATGAGGATACTCATAAAGTGCTAGTGATGAACATGACAACAGAATGAAAATAGGGTAGCAAACAAAATGATGATTTTGACAAAGACATGCTTGGAGTTGTGTCTATGAACATAATGATGATAAAAACAAATGGTATCACAGCAACATGTCAAGGGTTCAAATCTCACCCGACTCGCGTTGGGGGGCAGATTGTTGGACATTGGTTTCAACGCTCCCCATGAGTTTTGTGACATGGAATAATCGCATCCTGAGATCTTAAGTTTGGTGATTGTTGCAGAGATTAATACCTATGGGTTTTGGTCTAATGAAAATCGTGAGTCCAACATGAGGTTCCCATACAACAGCAAGTTATTTTCAGAACCTTTCTACCAAATATATTATGTATTTTCCTTCATCCTCTGCATCAACATATCCATGTTTTCTTAAGTTAATAGCATAACTATGCTCTCCTTGTGATTTTTCCTCTTTTTTCTTCTACAGTCGGCCATTTATGAAATTTTTATTTTCTCCCCGACCGAAGGGTCAGTTGGTGTCACACTAGACATGTTTACTCCATCTTGCAAGGGTATAGATTACTTACAGTATTGACTAACCAGATCCATTCAGGAGTCCAGTCCCTTGGACCATCCACGTGATATATTGAGTTTGATTCAACTAACCTTAATAACCACTATGCCATAAGTATAGGTAACTCATAGAAGAACCATTTGTACAGATATATGTACATGTGCTTTCGCAACCAATGTTCTGTGATGATCTAGGGGTTCTTATTATGCTCGTTTTCAAATTCATATTCTTTTAGCTTTAGAAAATCTTTGATTTCTTCCTTCATGGGTCTCTAGAAATTCATTAGTTGAACCTCACTCTCCCTTAGCTCACATATATCGAGTCACTCAGGTGAGAGATGAGTATCCTAACAATCTAGGCTTCAATAGAACCATTTTTTGGCTTAAACTTCGACATAACCGATTCACTAAAAACAAACAAACAAACCCCAATATACTGGCCCTTTCGACATCACCTGCAAGAAAGTGAATTATAACTCAAAGTACCTATGGGAACTATAGAAAAACCAAGTTTCTGTAGTAGTGAAGGGAAGAGGAAATTGTTCTACAAAATAACCCATCAATAGAGCTTCGACATTCATCCATAAAACCATAATTATAACACACTGCATGCATTAACTATGTAGTAACATTGTATCTTAGTTTAAGTGTGGATTATTATCATTACCATATAGCATTATTTCATGAATCAAGCATAGCAATCACATAGCAAACATTCACAATACACCATGGGACACAAGGTATTTTTTACGTGGAAATGAAAAATGGGAGAAAACCACAGAAGTGCTTGGTTAATTATAGGTATTCTTACATCAATAAATTCATATAGATTTGTGCACTTAACCTATACACATATCTCTCTTCTTCTCTCAATATATCATAGATCCACACACACATCCTGCAGACCAATCTCTATCAGTTAAAAAATAAAACAAGATCATCATCATACTAGCAACAATAAGGTCATCAATTATTCATCATCCTATTCTACTCAACCCAGTACATATTTATATTGATCCCATGAACCCCACGGTCCACTAAGTGGGAACACAACTTTAACCAAATTCTAACCAATTTCTTTCTTGCCGTGATCAACTACTATCTTTCCCTTATTTTTTTCCATTACATAGGGGTCCTTCCTTCTTTTGTGGGTGGTATCACTTTGACCACTTCATTGCATGGCCCTATTCACACCAAAAATTATTTGCAATTTATCCAAAAAAACTTATTCCCAATAAACCATAAGGGTTTGTTCGGGATTGCAAAAAGAAGAATCTTTTTTTGCAAGCTCAAGAAGTCATTGTATGGTTTAATTCCGTCTCCCAAGAAATTCCACAAGAATTTTGATTCCTTCATGATCAACCAAAATTTTACAAGTGACTATGACCATTGTGTTTACTTCAAAATTTTGAAAAATGGCATATTCATTATATAGTATTATATGTTGACAATATGCTTATAGCAATCAAAAGCATGC
>LPNX010457395.1:178833-198412 GCA_001517045.1 Pseudotsuga menziesii | reverse complement strand
TCAATTGTCTAGGACATTTTCTATGAAGGATATATGAGCAAAAAAACAAATTTTGGGCATAGAAATACATAGAGATAGGAAACATCGTAATCTTTGGTTTTCACAACAGAAGTATTTGGATGTAAAACTAGTGAAATCCCCTTTCGCTTCCCATTTTAGGATTTCTTCAAGTTTATGTCCTAGTAATAAACAAGAAAAGGATTATATGTCTCATGTACCATATGCAAGTGCATTAGGAAGTTTGATGTATACAATGGTATGTACAAAACTAGATATTTCACTGTAGTTGGTGTTTTTGGTAGATATATGGAAAATCCAGGTAGAGAGCATTGGGTAGCGGTGAAGTGAGTGCTTCGTTATCATAAAGGAACAAGTGATTATTGTATCACCTATAAAGGTTGAATTGATACAGTTTGTGGATATGTTGATCATTCAAATTTTGCAAGTGATTTAGAAAAAAAAGAGATCTACTCTAGGTTATGTCTTTGCTCTTTAAGGTGGAACTATTTGTTGGATATAAAAAATATTTTAAGGAATAATATATATAGATGTCCCGCATGCATGCAAGGAAGCAATTCTGTTAAAAAGTCTATTGGGTGAGTTTGGAAATGTACATGACAAGGTGAATGTATTATATCATAGTCAAATTGTTACCCACTTGGCTAACAATCCAACTTATGACAATAAGACAAAGAAATAATTGTGGTCATGTTTGGATTCACTATAGTGATTATTTTCCTTTATCTTTGATGAATTAAAGACGATTATGCATAATTTTACTAATGATGGTTTGTGGAGTGAGTTGTCACGTACAGGACGCTCATAGCCAGCTGTTACAGCCTTAACCAAAAATGCATGCCACATAAGAACACCTTGATTCGTGTCTTGATTTGCGGGCAGATGGAAATGAATCTCAAAAATAAGAGACATGGGTTTTGTGTGTAACATCCTCATTTACCTGAATTTTGAGGAAATATCCAAACAAAGCTACAGTTTGCGATATGCAGATGGTTCTTCGAGAGGGTATTTTCCAGATTTGGTGTTGCAGCCCATTCCAAAGTTGCCAGCAATTACGACCATGTTTCAGCTGTTACAGATCACAAGCTGAGGGTCCATTTCTTCATTTCCATGAGATAATTTTATGTATAAATACGTAATCAATCTCATTGAGAAGGGTATGATAGATTGATAAGAGATTAGGCAAGATAGGAGATGGATGATAGGAGATGCAAGATAGGAGAGAACACAATGTTATGATGTAGGATTTGATCCAGATCCATTGTAATACTTTCATTATGATAATACATTCTGGCAATTTCTTAATTCTGGAGTTGTAGACGTTTATTGTGGAGATCCAGCTCTGCTTAGCGGAGGAAGGGCCCTCTTCCCTGAGCAGATGCTGGTAGTGTTGATTGTAGATGTGTTATTGTTTAGATTTGCTCATTATTTCGTTCATTCTTTCATTCATTAAGCTTATCATAGTTGTATGCTTTCATTCATTAGATCTGTCATAATCATTGTGTTGTTAATTCATTTGGTAGATCACTGGCCAACATAACAATTCTTTTAGATGTACGCAATTAGATCTTGTTTCATGATAATTTATTTTGTTGAAGTGTGATTAGAT
Organism: Pseudotsuga menziesii; assembly: GCA_001517045.1. NCBI lineage: Eukaryota > Viridiplantae > Streptophyta > Pinopsida > Pinales > Pinaceae > Pseudotsuga > Pseudotsuga menziesii. The sequence goes on along the minus strand of LPNX010457395.1, from coordinate 196,785 downwards.
TTACAGTGTGATTTTATGAATAGGCTAAGGATTGATTTACTTTCAAGCAGGTGTGATCTAGTTTACAAATAGTTACAATTGCATACCAATAGATAATAATGTCAGGTAGAAATTGTGCTTGCATAGATCTTGCGCGATAACTTTGAAATAAAATACTTCCTCAAGTTGATAGTTTATGTTTAGCACCCTGTATGTTAAGTTTTAATTAACTGGCATATAGTGGGCATGACATTTTGGTGCCGTTGCCGGGGAAGTTATCAATTGTGCAAAAGTACATCTGACGTTGTGTTGTAGATGCATTGTTAAAGTAGGGCATGTAGGTTGCATGATTACATTTCAGTTTATTGAATTTATTTTGAGTGTGAATTTTCTGTCTTTACATTCATTTTTATTTCAATTTCAATCTTTGGAGCATAAATTTTATCATTCCCCTTAGTGGTGTTGTAAGCACCACCCATTCTACTAACAAGTTGACAAGAACATTCGAAGGAGGAGCCTCAAGATATCACATGAAGAATCTAATGAAGAGATGGCAGGTAAGAAAGATGCAGAAGTTGTTACCTTCGAATTTACCATCAGAGATTCGAGAGGGGTGGCACCAACGAAAATAATTCCCCCACATGTTCTACCAAATTTTTACGGTTTGGAAAACGAAGACCCTGATGTATTTTGATTTCAATTTGAAGTACTTTGCAGAGGATATGGTTATTGTGCTAATGATAAAAAGTTGAATGTGTTTCCCCTTACTCTAAAAGGAACAGCCCTCTGATGGTTCATGAGACTTGGTGGGAATTGTATACAAACTTGGGAAGACATGAAAGATGTGTTTTTGAAAAGGTACCAAGATTATTGCAGGGTCAATGAAGACATCTTCGAAATGACACAAGGAGAAGAAGAGAGTCTAGAGGAATACATAGAACGCTTTCAATATAACCTCCAAAGATCCAAACAGAGGAAACTGGGGAAGGAAATCTTAAAAACACTTCTACTAAGGGAATCCAAGCTGAATGTTTAGAAATATTGAATCTGATCGGAACAGGTAATGTATTTCAGTTAGCATATGATGATATTTGTGAGTTATGTAGAAGGTATTCAAGAGGAAACTTCAAGACTGGTAAGAATTCTAAGGAACTTTTATCTCTGTTTTTGAAATCTGCTGCAAAAACAAGAGTTTTACGAGCTGAAATCAGCAATTTATTTAAAATTTCTAAAGCTGATTCACAATTGGGTGTTTTGCAGGATAAGGAAAAGCAGGAGGAAATAAAAGAAGCAAGGGATTTCCCTTTGGATAGTCTTGAAGGTTGTGGTATATGTGACTTGAATCATTCCACAGATTATTGTCCCTCCTTACCAAAGATGAAAGCAACATATCATAGAGATCTCGGAGTTGCAGCCAACTCGTTGCAATAGTCATGTCAACCATGGCCTACATCTATGGTTCAAAATTCTATCCCTCCATTTCCTTACTCTCATACTCAACCATTGAATACTCTTCCACCATGGCAGCTGTTGCAGCCTCAATTTAACTCTTACCTACCTTATCCACAAGGTTGGAATGGCCTATCTTATGATCACATGGCCACTCTCTCTCATGCTGCAACACAACTTGGTCCTTCAACATCAACCTCGCAAATCAATCATCTACATCAGCCAAATCTATTTTCTCATCAAACTCCTCGGTATCCAACACAATTTCCTGTCCAATCCACCCTCCACCCTAACCATAATAAAGCAGTACAGTATGCTTACAGTGCTGAACTACAAAATGTTCCTACATTTCCCTCTTCTTCTACCTCACCTACACCGCTGCAAAAAGGCTGTGCGTTGTTGCAGCAAATCCATACGAGGCCTGAACATGTTTTAAATCCAATTTTTGCAGATGGAGTTTCTTCTAGTCCTCATAAGCAAGCAGACAATATCAACAAGACACACGTAATATTTGATGGAGAACAACCATTAGAACCAAAAGCATCATTCACATCATTAGATCTGAAACTCTTATGCATTGAGGAAGATCAGTTTAATAAGGATCTTCATGGTGTCACATCCATGAGAAATCAAGGAAACAAAGACTATATTGAAGCTTGGTTTCAATATGTCATCGGTCTGCAACATCATTCCATGCTTCACCAATTCTTGGCACCATCATTTCAAGGGAAGGTTATCTCTCATATCCTAGAATTCATAAAGTTATATTTTTCTATTGGGAGTATGAGAATACTTAGTCAGTTTTTCGAAAATGGCTCCATTGGAAATATGCATACACTTGAATTTTTTTATTATTATTTCCAAGTAGAATAGGGTAGGATAGAATATCAGAATAAAACCATGCTTTTGTTTGTTTAAGTTTTTTATTTATTTTTGAATAAGTATGCTCTCTTCCTGCGCCTTGTTGTGATCTAGAAGATCAGAAAGTAGAAAGATAAGGAATGGGTACTAAGATGTTTTCATGAATGCTTTGGAATTGTTGACTATTTGAACAAAAATGCTTAAGCCCTTTTCGTCATCAATTTCCCAATTTCAATTTGTCTCTATTTGTTACAAATAAAAATAAAAATATCATGAAAAAAAAATTACAGTAATTAGGGAAAGTTAATGAACGATCCACAGGAAAATGAACCCATGATTATGGAACCCTTCAAGCTTGAAATTTGACATGAATTTGTTAGCTGCAACACCCAGATGTGAGTGATTACTCTCAGCTGTGATTACTCTCAGCTACAACAGTGAGCTGCAACACTAGTTGTGACAGGGAGTTGCAACACCCAGCTGTGACTGTGCTACAGGTAAAAATTTATGAGATTGAGATATGTGTGTGTTGCACATCATGATATGTCTTTAGTTTTTATTTTCCATAAAAATGCACATGCTTTATTTCAACATTATGTCATTTTTTAAGAGTTGCAGCTACGACTGCAACAAACCGTGTAAGTCAATATATGTGCTCAATGCTTGAAATTTTTGGTATGGATGTGCGTTATATTTAAATTTACATCATTAAAACCATTCACACCTATTTCGATCACCTTTTGGGGGTCAAATTTAATTTATTAAATTTTTGGTGACATTTTGGCTTTAAAAGTTTACTGGAACACAGTCGGGACAGTCCATTTTTGGGAGACTAAATGAACTTATTTTTAAAACATGTTTACATCCCAAGTATCCCTTTGAATCTAGTTTCCAAAACAATTTGAATTTTTACAATTGGGTGTTAAGCGAAAATTTTATGGCCAAAATACTAACAGGGTGTCAAGCTGGCAGCTTAGGAACAGAGCTGGGACAGTCAATTTTTGGATGTCTTATTGGAAATATTTTGCAAACCTGTTTCATTGGTATATTCCCCTATGAATCTAGTTTACAATGAAATTTGAATCACTCCATTCCGACATCGTATGCAAATTTTATAACCAAAATACCGACTGCCTATCACAAATCTGCATTCCTAAAACTCTATTTTCTAGACTGTTCATTGGTTTATTTGACCCATCAATTCTTGTTGAATTCAAAACATGTTTCTATTGGAGATACCTACATAAATATACTTTCATCTCCATTTGTAATCACATCAATCCGTTATCAAACGAAAAAGTTAAGCTTAAAACCGTGACTGTTGGTCTAGTCCAGAATTTGAAAAAAACACCTTGTCATGCAGGCTATTACTGAGTGATTTGGAAAATCATTGCATAGAATTTTAAAAACCTATTTCTAATGGAAATATACCTATGAATTTAATTTCATTTGGATTTGGAATCACTCAAATTGGACAAGGAACGAAGAAGCTATGATCATAATATCGTTGGTGAGTCTAGATGAACATTGCTCTCCCGCAGGTATAAAATGGATTTTGCTTTGTTCATTTTTATTTGGATTTATTTTATGAGTAATTGCTTGTTGTTGTTTTTTCATAATTTTTAGGTGAAGAGAGACCAATCATCTCTCTTCTTCCATCATCTCATGTTTTATTGCAGGCAAATGCTAGGTTTTTGCAGGTCCTTGGAAGAAGATGGTCAATACATGCACGAGGGACTCTTGAAGACTTTTTATCAACTTGAAAATGGATTGAGAACATAAAAAAAATGGATAGATTGATGTGCAAACCATACAGATTCCAATGTTTCCGAAGTCAAGTCCCATTGCTACATGCCAAGAATCATTTTTAGACACCTGTCATCCCACTTGTTGCTGAAAGAAACCCCTCAAGAATCCAATTTCCCTATGGTAGATTCATTCACCCTCCTCATTTCAAAACCCAAAAAATCCATTCATGTCAAAGTCCCATTTTCCACTGCTTATGTAGTCACCATAACCGTTTTATTTCCCATCACTACTACATCATGACTTCACATATACTTTCCACTTCTGAGTTTCATGTTGGTCATATTTTTTTCACTATGATTCTTCACAATCATTTATTTTGTACTCGTATTGGATGATGTAGAATTCATTAAGGTCCACCTTCCAATGGTCTTGTCCCATCAACTCTGACACATCATCTAGGATCGATATTAGAGTTTTATAGTGCCCTGGTATCTGCATGAATCAATGGCAGATTTCCTTGTTGTTAATCATGGGGATCCATCAATGCCTCTTGACTGACAAATATTGCAGGTGACTCGACTCCAGCACATCCATTCGTACCTGTCAAGATGCACTAAGGTACTTTAGAGCTCACTGTTATCAAAGGTGAGTTTCTTCACATTGGTTAACAGCATACATTAATGGCTGGTAATCCAATGATTTCTTTCCATGCTCGACTTCAACACATTTATTCGCATGGTAAGAATTGTACTTCGGTTTTGTAGCAGCTGAAGATTATGTGATCTAATGGTTTCAACAATGACTTGCAGCATCATTTGTTCAGTAGTTTTGCAATTCCTTTCCATTTTCATTTCAGCAGTTGATTTTCAGAATAAGAGAATGGGCTTTCTGCTTCTATGGTAGAATTTATGCTCATCAATTGTCTCAGCAGTTAGTCTTACATGCAACCAGCATAACATCATGAATCAAATTCACTCTCATCTAGTTTCAGCTCTCATATACATATGTCTTAGCATCAGATCAGCCTACATAGCTCCAGCATACCCCAGTCCATTCATGTCAACCAAGGCGTCCATGGAGGTAACACTTGAGATAAAATAGCATGAGTTTTTGATTTATTAAAGATTTAGGGAAATGTCATGAAGAACCACTAAGCATTAGCCATCTCCATTTTCTAGATAGCATTTTATGTCCATCCATTCCCATCATTTTTCAATTCTGACACTTCATCATTCATGCACATCCACTTCAGATTCCAACCCAACATCTCACCAACCCAACTGGTCAAGCATAAATAAAAAGGGGGATACCTTATTGTTGCCACACAAGAACCAGCAGTAAGAAAAAAAAGTCTTGCTGCTGCCACACAAGAACCAGTAGTAAGAAAAGAAGTCTTCCTGCTGCCACACAAGAACCAGCAGTAAGAAACGGTACTTTGTCGCCATATAAAAAAATAATGAGGAGAAATAAAGCAGCTGATACACATCTTGAAAGAGAAGGATAGGGTGGACACAAGAACCTATAACATGAAAAGTTGATGTAGAAGCCATTCCTTCTTAAGAGTATGCTATCACACAAGCATGATAGAAAACAAAGGCATTATTTCTTTGATTTGTTTGCTTTGTTCAGTGGTGCACATAATGGTTCACATCTTCATAAGTCAAAATTATTAAAGACCACATTTTATATGGTATATGGATTTTCCACCATCTTATACATATGGTATCTTTACCATCCACTAATGCATACATTGGTTTTAGCCGTCATGAGCATGATACATGCATAATGGAAATCCTGTAGCTGCCTTTTCAAGGTCTGATGTGAAGTGTATCTCAGCAGCATGAAGGTAATGATTACTCTCAGCATTGGTCATTTGTCAAGTTTGACAGAATTTCTGAAATGAGTTTGATTGTTGTGGAATGTGCAAAAGAATGTTTGGCATTATTTGAAGTGTTACAAAGCACTCTATGATAAGGGCATAACCAAAGAAAATTCTAGCAGCCTTCATTCAACCATGAGAATGGATGAAATTTACTGTGGTTTATTGCAATAGAATTTGCCATGAATTTGATGAGAAAATGGTTCTAAAACTCTTTTATTTCCCATGAATGATAATTCCTGTAGTAGAGTTTGGCTTGTGAATATAACTGATATCTTTTTTTGGCACTTGTGACATATGGAGGGTCTACAAATTCTGTGATTATCAGATGATATTTGAGCAGCTTGGGTCATCATAAAAGGAAATTTGCAAATGCAATCTCTTGCTGTGATAGTGCAGATACAAGAAAACAAAGGTCCCAAAGTTCACTTGATTTCATGAATGGAAGGTAAAATACTCAGTTTGGGGGAGATGGTTGTTCACAACTAAGATGACAACTCTTCTTTTGCATGAGGACATGACAAATTATTCAGTTTGGGGGAGGAGCTACTATGCTTGCTGCTTTTTCATTCACATTCATAATTCTGATGCATATTGTTCTTCACATAAAATGTCGAATTTGAATTGAGCATATCTCACAAACCACAAATTGGATCCTCATGAAATGTGTACAAGGGATGCATAACACCATGAAGAAAAACCGTGGCAAGTTTTAGCTCAATCCAGTAAACGGTTTTCGATAAATGGGCCATAATCACCTACATCCAATTCACATTTTTCTTGAAATCCGTGATGTGGGTTTGTCTAATTTTTGGCGTGGAGATACATTAAAGTGGTAGCTACTTGCTTGAAAAATTTTAGCCCAACCCAGTTCATATTTTTGGATAAAATGGCTTCAAACGTTTCCCGTTCAAAAGGCTGCAACACCGTAAAATATTGTCGTTTCTCGTTTTCCGTTAGCTGCAACACCGTTTCCCATTTTCTGTTAGCTGCAACACTGTTTCCTGTTTTTCAGCAGCTGTGAGTTCCCATTTTTCGACAGCCTACCGTTTTCCAGCAGCTGTGAGTTCCCATTTTTCGACAGGCATTTTCCGGCAGCCTACCGTTTTCCGGCAGCTGTGAGTTCCCGTTTTCCGGCAGCCTACCGTTTTTTGACAAGTGTGAGTTCCCGTTTTCCGGCAACCTACCGTTTTCCGGCAGCTGTGAGTTCCCGTTTTCCGGGAGCTGTGAGTCCACCAAATTCGCCGCTAAATTTAACGTTGTTCCGCCAAAAGCTTCACTAAAACCTTCGCCAAATTCTCTACTAAAATAAGCTGTGACTCCGCCTAATTTCTACTAAAGAGCTGCAAATACTAAGGAGCTGTGAATCCGTCAAACTTTCTGCTAAATCCTCTGCTAAGTGACTCTGCTAACTTTTGTTATACTCTCCATTTCTTCCAGTTGCAGCTATGCGAATGGTAAAATGAAGGAACAAGTGAGTGAGTTTTTCAAGTTGGATGCTACACAGGTATTGGGTTACATGAGTACATGCAACAATTTCAGTTTGGGGGAGATGTTGGACCGTGGAATTGTCCATTTTTCCATCATTTTTCGACATACCTTTCATCCATTTTCTTACAATTATTTCTCATTTATCATTCCATTTTCCATCCATTTGTTGTAGCTGCGCGTAAAACAACATGCTACTTCCATTGATGTTTTAAGTGGTTAATAGTGATTATTTTCCTTTATCTTTGATGAATTAAAGATGATTATGCATAATTTTACTAATGATGGTTTGTGGAGTGAGTTGTCACGTACAGGACGCTCATAGCTAGCTGTTACAGCCTTAACCGAAAATGCATGCCACATAAGAACACCTTGATTCACGTCTTGATTTGCAGGCAGATGGAAACGAATCTCAAAAATCCGAGACATGAGTTTTGTGCGCAACATCCTCATTTACTTGAATTTTGAGGAAATCGCCAAACAAAGCTACGGTTTGCGATATGCAGGTGGTTCTTCGAGAGGGTATTTTTTTGATTTGGTGTTGCAGCCCGTTCCAAAGTTGCCAGCAGTTATGACCATGTTTCAGCTGTTACAGATCACAAGCTCGGGGTTCAGTTCTTCATTTCCATGAGATAATTTTATGTATAAATATGTAATCAATCTCATTGAGAAGGGAATGATAGATTGATAGGAGATTAGGCAGGATAGGAGATGGATGATATGAGATGCAAGATAGGAGAGAACATAATGTTATGATGTAGGATTTGATCCAGATCCATTGTAATACTTTCATTATGATAATACATGCTAGCAATTTCTTAATTCTGGAGTTGTAGACGTTTATTGTGGAGATCCAGCTCTACTCAGTGGAGGAAGGGCCCTCTTCCCTGAGAAGATGCTGGTAGTGTTGATTGTAGATGTGTTATTGTTTAGATTTGCTCATTATTTCGTTAATGCTTTCATTCATTAGATCTGTCATAATCGTTGTGTTGATAATTCATTTGGTAGATCGTTGGCCAACATAACAATTCTTTTAGATGTACGTAATTAGATATTGTTTCATGATAATTTATTTTGTTGAAGTGTGATTAGATTTACAGTGTGATTTTATGAATAGGCTGAGGATTGATTTACTTTCAAGCAGGTGTGATCTAGTTTACAAACAGTTACGATTGCATACCAATAGATAATAATGTTAGGTAGAAATTGTGCTTGCACATATCTTGCGCGATAACTTTGAAATAAAAGACTTCCTCGGGTTGATAATTTATGTTTAGCACCCTGTATGTTAAGTTTTAATTAACTGGCATATAGTGGGCACGACAGTATAAATGTAAATATGAAAGAGTCTATGTATATCAATATCATGAATTAAATATGTATATTAATATCATGACTAAATAGATGTGAGGATGGAAATGATAAAACGGTAGGCATGTTTGAAGGGACAACATGTTTTTTTTAATATTAGAAAGCTTATACCACTTAGTGAATATTGAGTCGTTAAATGAATTATTGGATGTATCTTCTATGTACCTCCATGGTTTATAGTTTATACTGCAATGCGAGGATAATCCCGTTGAGAATTGGGCAATGCTTTAGGGTTAGGGTGGTTTCCACTTCTACATGGAAAATGCATTATAGTTTATGGTTGTATCTTCTATGTACCTCCATGGTTTATAGTTTATACTGCAATGTGAGGATAATCCTGGTGAGAATTGGGAAAGCTTTAGTGTTGGGGTGGTTGGCACTTCTACATGGAAAATGCATTATAGTTTATACTGCAATGCGAGGATAATCCCGTTGAGAATTGAGAAAAGCTTTAGTGTTGGAGTGGTTGCCACTTCTACATAGAAAATGCAACCAAGAGATATAACAAAAAAAAATCAATCATTCTTAAAGCTCTCTATTAGAAGTCTCCACTATTTCATGCTTTTAAATGATGTCTAATAAATAATATTTATACACAAAATAAATTAACAAATGTAAAAGACATATCTAAATATAAAAATATTAAATAAAATGAAATTTGATAGAAAAAAACATATCTAATTATAAACATGGTAATAAAAAAAATTGGATAGAAAGGAAATATAATTTAAAAAATTAAAAATTTTAAAATGATTTTATATAAATATATTTTTCAAGTTTTTTGAAAAGAATATAATATTAGTAAGTATAAAAATAACAAAACCATAAATAAATTTTGTGTAACACCAAACACATAACATAATGTTAAACCATTTTAATATTTATAAAAAATAATGTTAATATTTCAATATTTATAAAACACAAAGTTGAGTGTATATGCAAAATATAACTTATAAATATAAATAAAATATAAATATTATACAAAATATAACTCAAACATAAATAACACTAACTCATTTAAATTTGATGAGACATTCATGATTATGTGAATGATGAAGAAATTGGATAGAAAGAAAATATAATTGAAATTTTTTTAAATTTAAACCATTTTAATATTTATAGAAAATAATGTTAATATTTCAATATTTATAAAACACAAAGTTGAGTGTATATACAAAATATAACTTATAAATATAAATAAAATATAAATATTATACAAAATATAACTCAAACATAAATAACACTAATTCATTTAAATTTGATGATCCATTCATGATCATGTAAATAATGATTGAAGAAGCCATGTTTATATTTCTTAAATGATGGGAAATACTCCATGTTTATATTTCAATTGAATACATCAACTATAAGGTCTAAATTGTACATTTGTTAAAACCATATCAAATAGTTTTATTAAATTATTTGTACAAAATATAACTTATAAATATAAATATTATACAAAATATAACTCAAACATAAATAACACTAATTCATTTAAATTTGATGATCCATTCATGACCATGTGAATGATGAAGAAACACCATTCAAATGTCATATAATGGAGTCTAAATGGTTGAACATTGAAGAACCCAAAAATAGAATTTGATAGAAAAAAACATATCTAAATATAAACATAGTAATAAAAAAGAAATTGGATAGAAAGGAAATATAATTGAAATTTTTTAAAATTTAAACCATTTTAATATTTATAAAAAATAATTTTAATATTTCAATATTTATAAAACACAAAGTTGAGTATATATACAAAATTTTAAAATTTATACAGAAAATAAATTAACAAATGTAAAAGACATGTCTAAATATAGAAATAATAATAATAATGAAATTTGATAGAAAAAAACATATCTAAATATAAACATAATAATAGAAAAGAAATTGGAAAATAAATATAATTTAAAAAATTAAAAATTTGAAAATGATTATATATAAATATATTTTGAGTTTTTTGAAAAGAATATAAATCAAGTGAAATTTTTCACTTTTATTGGCAAAGAATTTAATAAGTGTTCTCTTAATGGTTAAATCACTTTATACAAATATTAATCTTATTAATTTTTTAGATAAATAAAATAAAATAAAAATAAAAAATTAAGAATATTTTTTTTGAGTGGTTAAATTATTTAATTATAAAAATGGTTTAATTACTTAATTATAAAAATCAAGTGAAAGTATTCTTTTTTAGCAAAGAAATCCTTAGATCACTTTTTTAACAAAATCTTCATAAAATTTATTATTTTGAGTGGTTAACAAGTAAATGTTTTGACTACTACTTATATTAAAACAATTTTAAAATATTTATTATATTAAAACAATTTTAAAATATTTATTATAATAATTTTTGTGTCTACAATTTAATCATCACAATTCATTCATCACATTTATAACAATATAGCAATGATTTTCTTAAAGCTTTTCTACAACATAATTAAAATTTTAAGAAAAAACCAAATTGTTGTTTTACAATTGATTTCAATAAAAGTTAAAACCCATCATTATTATGAATTAAAATATATTTTTTAAAAATAATAAGATGACAACCATTATAAAAACTTTACACATAATATTTATGCTCTCAAGAATATTTTAAACCATTTTACTATTTATAGTAGTAGTGAAGCATTTAACATATAAAATATGATAATCATGATAATGATTGTTAACACTCACTCAAAACAATTATCCTCTTTCTAATTTTTAAAAGATTATTTGGATTAATGTAAAATTTAAAAATAAAAAGGTTAAAATTATTAATATTATAAAGTATTTAACATATAAAATATGATAATAATGATAATGATTGTTAACACTCACTCAAAACAATTATCCTCTTTCTAATTTTTAAAAGATTAGTTGGATTAATGTAAAATTTAAAAATAAAAAGGTTAAAATTATTAATATTATAGTAAAACATTATAAAATGAAAGAAATTAAATTTCTATATAAAAAAATAAGATATATTTACTCAGCTTTTATATATATATAAAACTTGTGTTACCATATGAAATTTTTTTATTTTTTATATATGTTTTTAAAATAGAATTATATTTATAAATCTAATGTTTTTAAATAATAATATAAGGTTATCATTTATACTATAAATAATAAAATACAAAATTTGTTGAATAAAAATTTTTAATTTAAATTATAACATTAAAAATAGTTAATTATAAAAATCACTTTAATAATATGTATTACATACTGATATTAAAACAATTTCAAAATATTTATTATATTAAAACAATTTTAAAATATTTATTATAATAATTTTTGTATCTACAATTTATTATCACAATTCATTCATCACATTTATAACAATATAGCAATGATTTTCTTAAAGCTTTTCTACAACATAATTAAAATTTTAAGAAAAAACCGAATTGTTGTTTTACAATTGATTTCAATAAAAGTTAAAACCCATCATTATTATGAATTAAAATATATTTTTATAAATAATAAGATGATGGTTGTTGGACACCATTGGACGTCAAATTGACGGTCCTTATTTTTTTATACACGTAAATATTAATGTGTTAAATATAATCTCACTTGTCAAATACGTTTTATGTCATTTGACACGAGGTCAGGCCTGTTCATATACATATATAATACATAAAATACGTTTTAATTTGTCAAATACGTCTTAGACGAGGTCAAATTTGAGGCCTCATACATACATAATACATAAAGCAACAGGGATAAAAAATACAAAAACCGTCATCGAATATCCATTTGACAGGTAGAGCAGATTTGAAATTCCAGAGGCCATGCCCATAAATTTCCCAAATTTCAATCTCTTGAATCACACCAATCACCCATTAAAACAACGCAAAATACATCTGATCCATGACTAATAGACAGATGAGCACTGACAAGGTTTAATAAAAGAGCACGTATGTACTGTCGGCATAAATTCACCACTTCTGTTAATTTCTCTCGATGTGAATCGCCTGGTTTATGTCGGTTGATGTAACGTTGTTGAAAATGGAGAAAGTTAATTTAGCTTAGAGATGAGCCAAAAGGAAAATTTTGTCATAAGCGTTCAAATTTGCCATAAATGTTTGCCTTGCAACCATTGTCCCTAAACTTTATGTAGCAGCTGGCTCCCATACAAATTTGCCAAAAATATCTGCTCGGCAACCTGAACCTTGATGTAAGAAGTTTCGGGAGTCGGCCATATTGCATCGATGCTAACCTATACTATGTAACATTTAGTTCTTATTTCTGGTTAAACTTGGGAGTATGGAACATGTCAACAGTGATTTTCTAATTTTTGGTTAAACTTGGGAGTATGGATTTGCAGAGGTCTCCAATTTATTTAGAATTCTCTTTCACAGCAAGCACTTCAATTTCAGTTTCAAATTCCAGCTAATCACTCGTACGAAGGATTTAAATTTAGTTCATTGTGGTTCGATACGTTTCATTTCCTTTAAATACCAATTTGGCACCTCACATTTAGTTCTTATTTCTGGTTAAACTTGGGAGTATGGAACACGTCAACAGTGATTTTCTAATTTCTGGTTAAACTTGGGAGTATGGATTTGTACCAGCCTCCAAGATATTTCATATCATATTAAATGACAAGATGTAGGACAAAAGGATATTGCGTTGGCAACGACAACTACAGCAGCTACAACCACAGCAGATACGGCACACGGCAACTACAGCAGCTACAACGAAAACAGCTTTGCTCCTCATTGAGCCCCCCCTACCCCACGAATTACGAAACAAAGACATGCATGTCGGTTTTACTTTTGCTTCCTCGGACTTATAATTATTGCTTATAATTATTGTAGGAATTACAGGATATTAAATTTGGGAAAGCCCGAGCTGGGAAAAATACAAGATACGAAACCGCCATGGACTTTAGCTAGTAGGGGGTTCACTCGAATTCGTTTGACCTAAACTTGGTTTTACCACCTTGTACATTAGACAAATATGACAGCAAGATACAGGCATCGATCTGCATCAACACTTTAGGCTTTCGACCTGTACCATCCTCCAAGATATTTCATATCATATTAAATGACAAGATCCAATGCGATCGGGCAGGGCATTGTCAATTGAATTCCTGGACGAGATGATTATCAGTGGCTTCCTTCCCAATAATGCCACTTACACGGGCTCTGTCAGCAGGGTTACCGATTGACGGCGAGTGACCTCTTAGACTGTCGGTGAGGGGAAACTTGTTGGAGACTTGTTGATTTGCAAGTCATTTAAAATGGGGTTATTAAGTTTTCTCATTTCGACCTGTACCAGCCTCCAAGATATTTCATATCATATTAAATGACAAGATCCAATGCGATCGGGCAAGGAATTGTCAATTTAATTCCTGGACAAGATGATTATCAATGGCTGCCTTCCCAATAACGCCACTTACACGAGATCTGTCAGCAGGGTAGATTTACTGAAGTTGTTCGTGGCCATAATTTGCGAGCTCGATATTGTCATCTACATTTCTTTGATTGATGGGCTGTGTAAAATGGGCGAGCTCGATTTTTCCATAGAAATGCAGAATCTCATGGTTGAGAAGGCATGGCCCCAGATGTTTTTACCGACATCAGTTTGATTCAGGGACTCTATGATGCGGGTCTGTCGGATCCATTTAAAGAGTCCTTGGGACTGGGAAGGTTGCACAGGGATTTACAGTACGACCGGGAATAGGTATGAGAGATTACCCATGGCTGAATGGGTTTGTTCAGAAGAGGGTTATAATATTGGGAAGGAGTTATTCCGTGGGACGAACATGGTTCATGAGTCATCGTCCCTGTATGAGACTCTCATGGCTGCTGGTAATTTTACTGAAGTCATCAACAACGGGAGTTTTTCAATCATAAGGCACAGTTTCCTCTGGATGTCAAGATTCATCAGAATCCTTTGGCTGAGGGTTCTGTGAAAAGTGAAGGCAATGGATTATTGAAGGGTTCGATTCCATGGCATAGCAGAAATTGACGACGCAGAGAGAAGTTGCAGGAGAAGGTTGGGAGGATACAATGAATGGCGGAGGAAGAACTCGTTAGATTCATTGGCCAACTCCGAAATCCAAGGTAATTTTATATAAATTTTCCTTTCCTGTTACTGTAAGGCGAAGATGTACATGCATTCAAGCACAAGTCCATTAGTTGACAACCTATTACTTTTTGAAGACTTTAATTTTATATTTGTCAGAGGATAATTCTCTGAATTGGCCCTGTGAAATTTTCAGATGATGACTGTGCAAAAACCTCCCCAGGAGACCGACGCGTCAAGAGGGTAATTTATCAAAGCGACCCTAGGCATACCCAAGGGATATTTATATTTCGAAAAGCAGAGACTGCATAAATCTGCACAAAAAACCTATAGGGTTCTGAATAATATAAAGACATGTACTAATTGACATAGCACGTGGAGTCCATGTTCAAGCGTTCCCTTACATATATATATTCTTATTTTTAGTGGTTTAAGGTTTCATGGTATATGTTTACAAGTACCATTTCTTGAGTGAGGGATACTTTGTTGTGTTGAAGACGAAATCGATTGTGATGTTGTAAGATGTAGTAAGATGTAGTATTTATTTCATGTCAACGACTTAAATGTGCAGCATTCAGACTTGAAATGATAACGCTAAGCTAAGATTTATGCCCTTTAGGGTTTCTAAAACATACGCCGAACTTGTTTATGGAGCTTACCTCTAAAGATTGCATTTAATAGACTGTTTAAAAAGGAATTATACAATATAGGATAATATAGCTTACTTGTGTTGAAATCTGAGCTAAACTTAGCCCAAACACTTAGTAGAACTCTGATATCAGTCTTCAACATTCATAAAACCAAACACATATCACATGCATGTAAATTTCATGTCTCTGTAAGCTGATATATTGTAACTAAGTAAACTTTGCAGCGGAAAAATTAACTCAAAATCAGCAGACTGTAAAACATATTTAAGACACAGTATTTTGGTCAAATTTGACCCTGGAAAAACCCCTCTGTGGAAAACCATCATGCAAGAGAAATTTTATTGAGCTTAAGAGAGAAATTTCTAAAGGTAAAACAGTCATTAATTACAGCATAAATAATCTGAACAGAACTTCGATTTCTGTGCACAAAATCTACCTTGAAATGCGTGCCTGAACATACAAAGTCAGCTACAGAAAATCTGCCTTGTACGGCCTCACTGTATGTACCTCACAGGCAGAATTTTCACCTTTGGTTTGAGTGCACAGACCCTCTTCATTTCTGCACCAACAGACAGGCTGCTACAGGCATTTAAATGTGCTACCAGCAGCAAAACACTTGCTGTACGGTCCTCTCCTCTACTGAACAGCCCTCAATAAATGCTGCAATCACCTCTCGAATTTGAGCCACTATTTTGCCTCGAAAATAGTGCCAAACCACTGCTGCATGGACTACATAGAATTTCAGACTTCTTTTGGGGATGCACGGTCACCAACTATCTCAGCTCGTGCGCCCTTCTTCTGAAAAAATCGTGCCCTTCTCTAGAAATTCGAGCCCTCACTTTGGGCTGCTCCTCTCTCTCATTCTCATGCCCAATCTCTTGTTATCTCTTTCTCAAGTGCTTCACACACTCCTCACCAAGCTCCTCTCTTGGAAATCGAGCCACTCCAAGAACTCTCTCTTGGGTAATGTGCCCAAATGAAGTCTCATGCACTTTTATTTACCCTATTAAGGTTATTCTCATGACTTATCACCTTCAATGGATGAGATTAGATCTTGGCCAAGAGATCTATGGCTGAGATCTAATCTCTTACTCACTTAAATCTCCTAAGTGAACTTTACAACAAATTTTTCCTTTTGAAAAGTCATATTACCCTAAATATTTAAAAGTACACTTTATGACTTAAAGTCACTTTAAAAACATAATAAAGTGCGACTCACTTTTAAATCATAAAGTCACATCAAAAAGGTACTTAATAAAAACAAATTACTAAAGTCACTTTAAGAATATAAATGAGACTCCAAGTTAATGACCCCTGCACCTAGGCACCTGATGCACCTGATGCAGGAGTGCCACCGAGCTATCATATGCTAACAACTTGTGATTCCAACTGCAATACTGCTCCAATACTTTACACGAAACTCCAATACTGCTCCAATAGTTCACAAGAAACTCCAATACTACTTCAACACTGCACAGGAAACTGATAATTAGACTAATAAAACATTGCAAGCAAATATTGTTCATGCTTAAAAACAAAGCAAATGAAAATAGTTACGTTGTTTGGTTTGGTTGTCCTACTTCTTATATAGTCGTCAAACTTCATGAAGCAGAGCGAGTGGAGCTACACGCGTGTAACTGAACTCTAACTGAACTTTATGCGAAATGACTCCATCATGCCACCCACGCGTCATGCTTCGCAAGGGGAGCTACACGAATGTAACTGAACTACCTGGAATGACTCCATCCTGCCACTCTTAAATCCCTAGTTTAATTAGTTTAAAGATCAGACGACGATCAAATAGATCCCCACCACTGTACAAATGTGAGACTATGGCGAATCTTGACGATCCGCTCGAGCAAGTCTGGCTCCCAAAATATCAAATATATACGCCTATCGGCGTAATTATTGTCCATACAGCTTGTGGAACATAGTTGAGCGTGTCTCGGCCTTGTGACTTCTGTGCCTTTCGCGCTATTTCATTTACAGTTTCGTATAGCACCATATACACACCTTTCATATATTCTGGAAGACACTCCGCTTTCGACTAATCCCATCTGATCATCAGTAATAACGCTATCTCTTCCACATCCAATGCCTTTTTCGCTCCAATAACTGATGGCCAAATAATATATATATGTGTGTGTGTATTCGTCGTTAAAACATAAACAAAAGTTTGAAGGCAATCGGGACGGACCTGTAAACATATTGAAGGGCGGCTTTTATCTCATTTTGGAAATGCTTCTCGATACCCAAACGTTCAACGTCATCGACCATCCAAAGGCGTTGATGGAGATCATTGAGAGGACTAATTGATTCTCCATCCTCCATCGAAAGTGACTTGAAAATCTCCTTTACTTCCGCAATGAGTATCTCAGCACGTTCAGCGTGCGAAGGTGCCTAGTTAATGCTGTGCAGTTCAGTGCTCTTTTAAAGACCAAGAGAAATCTATTCCAAACATGAACACATTCAAATTGCAGTGCATGAAGACAAAACTAC
>LPNX010457395.1:144897-168839 GCA_001517045.1 Pseudotsuga menziesii | reverse complement strand
GTTTCTAGGAGGAGAAGAAGGAGGTGTTTCTTCTTTCTGTTCTTCTATACTTTCAATGTTCAAAGCACTTTCATAGTGCTTGCTCAGATCTTCATCAGAATATTGATCCCTTTCTATCTGAAGGATTTTAACTGCACTTTTCAATTCTTCAATTTCAGAGCATAGCTGTTTCAACTGTTTCTGTTTTTCTTTTATTTCTAATCTGAGCTTTGCTTCTCTACTTCTTCTGAACTGTTGCCTAGATTCATGATTTTCTGGATATTCTTTGTAAAGTTCAGCAGGGTTATAAGAGATAGATTTAGCATATTCTACTTTCTCTTTCCCTTTACTAGATCCAAGTTCTTGAAGTAGGAATTTCTTTTCTTCTTCTAGATATCCTCTTTCTTGGTATTGGTAAGCCTGAAGCTTGGATAACTGCAGATCTATGGCTGCAATCTTTTTCTCTATTTCTTGTAGAGGAGTAAGTCTGAACATTTGGAGGCTAAAGTCAAATTCAGGGACCACATACCCCCCTAAATTTGGTTCTGATTCAGTCTCTGACTCGGATGCAGAGGAGGATGAAGAAGGAGCAAATTTATGGAGTGCGGGATGAAAGTCAGGTTCTGTATCTGTACCGGAAGTATTAGAATCTTCAGAGGGTAAGTATAGGATTTCAACAGATGGATCTGAGGAGTGGTCTGGATAATCCCACCATCGGGAATCCAATGATTCACAGAAAGCAACAACTTTGGGAAGCTTCTTTTTCTTAGGACAGTTCTTCGCCCAATGTCCTTGTTGGCCACACAGAAAACAACCCTTTTCTGTGGCTTTAGTAGATCTTCGTTTGATAAACCTTTTGGGCTTATGATACTGAGAAGAATCTTTCTTCTTATAAAGGAACTTAGGCTTTCTGGAAGCTTTATACTTCAGGGGCTTATTTGGATAATGATATCTGGGTTCACTAGTAAAATATCCCCTTTTCTTCTTAGAAGAACATGTACATGGAGACTGTAAATGTCCTCGGTTGTGTGCACCACAACCCCAATCTGGCATCTATGCAACTTCTTTGCAGAATGAAGGAGAAAACATTGTTTGATTCCTTTTCAGATCTTTTTCTACTCTCTTTGCTAAACAATGTTCTTGCCATGTTTCTCTGATATGAAACTGTAACTGAGCAAGAGAGAGTGTTTGTAGAGGAATGTTTTTCTCTTTAAGATAGCGCTCTACAGCATCTTGAATGTGTCCAGGGAAGCTACGCAGATAATGTTTCAAGTAATCAGGATCATTTGCTTTACCTGCGCGTATGAGGAGTTTTTGCATATAGCAAAAATATTCTTCTACTAAGGCTAGATTGCATAGCCTTGCTGTCATGAAGAGAGAGGCATAATGATCTCTTTCATCCATTTCATCTTCTCCATGAAATTGTTTGCCGAGTGCTTTTAATATTTACTGATCACCATCATCAGTAAAGAGCATTGCATTTTGAGCATTAGCTGGAAGATTTTCCCACCAATCTGAGGCTAGGCCAGAAAATCTTGCTACTATCATACCCCCCAGATGTTGACCAGTCAGAGATGCATTTCTTAACCTCTGAGCAATCGTCCAATGATATAACAACTGAATAGCAGATTTAATTTCATCCCTGGTTTGACAATTGATGTTTATCACAGGGTGATCAGGCATTTGAGATATGATATTACTGATAGAACCAATGCCAAAACTTGTGCTAAATTGAGGTGCTATGGAGGCAGACAACATGGCTATTTCAGGAACTGGAGGAGGTAGTGCTGTATGAGTAGATGCAGCAGATTCTTCTGGATTTCCTGAAAACATATTCAGATATTTTTGTTCAAGGGCTGGTGGTAGGGTTTTTAAAGCTTTAACCCATTCTTGGACTTCTCCTAAGTCATCATCAGTCTGTCCGAAGTCAAATTCAGGTCTATTATCTTCTTCGGGGGACTCTTTTGCAAAGCCACTGAACATCCCAAAGGAATAGCTTCTTTCAAGAAGAGGGGAAGTGGGATTTTTAGGCTCATAGCCTTTTGCTGCTAGAGACCTGGGATCGATAGTCTTCAAGCTTTCGCACGCCTCTTCAGATTTTCGTCATAGCACATTGATCTAAGACCCTGCACGTTCTAGGCTTTCGTCGCACCCAGCATAATCAATCAAGCAAGCTTGATTAATAAGTTCCTTACTTGGGGTATTAAGTGGTAAGCCTTTGCTTCTGGTGCAGTGATAGATTTATGCAATGCTTGTTGTATTGAGATTGTGTTCTACCACACTCATTAATTCTCTCAACAGGATTTTACTAATACAGTGGATTAACACAATACAGATTGCGATAACAAGTGGAATGATAGTGAACAATAGCATAACTTTCTATTAAGGTGAACTGTATTTTTATAGAGGCTGAGTAACAGTGATATTACAGATAGAGCAGATCGCTGTCGGAGGGCGACAGTCGTCACTGCAAATACAGAACAACACACAAACAGACAAGGCAACAGTGGGGACTACCACGTGTTGTTATCTCATCCCTTAAATAGCCTTTAGGCATTACGGGGACCCAGATTTATCCGTTATGGCCGACATACGATACAAAGTGGAGCATCTTTGGCCCACGGCAGAATTATGACTCAAGAATATACATTGTGGAGTTTTGTCAGAACCCACGAAAACTATCAGACGCCATTGTCGGTCTGAAAGACTTACAATCTGGACATAACTGGTCCAGTCAGCCTT
Source organism: Pseudotsuga menziesii (assembly GCA_001517045.1). Taxonomy (NCBI): domain Eukaryota; kingdom Viridiplantae; phylum Streptophyta; class Pinopsida; order Pinales; family Pinaceae; genus Pseudotsuga; species Pseudotsuga menziesii. The sequence continues at coordinate 166,118 of LPNX010457395.1, read as the reverse complement.
CTAGAGGTCCATCGCGGCTTCCGCCTAGTCATAGGGATCTCTGCCTTGTAACATTTCCCATATTTATGAGTCATCACAATCCCACCCTTGTCCTTCAGCATAAGTTTTCCAAAAGTGTTCTTCTTCGGACATATCTGGTGGAGATGGTGGTGGATAAAGATCATAACCAAAGCACCATTCAACATCATAACCTTTGAACAATCCTTGGGACTCTGGTTCATAAACAAATTCGCCTCTGAATAGAGACTCAACTCTGTAGTCCAAGGGTATTTGCCTTGTAGTCACCCTGGATTCAATATGGTTCCCTGACACCGTTCTTCTGATATATTTTTGTTGAGCATAGACGCGATGCTCCAGTGGCTTGTAGGAACCTCCTTCGTGGATCAATTTAAATTTGAACCACATATTCTCTCGGGAAGCAATTTCCATGTCTTCTTTAAGATGAAGAATAAAATTGGCCTTTCTATTCTCCCAATTGATCCGGGGGCAGAACATGTCAAGGAAAATGTCAGTCCATCCTGACCATTTCGTATCATGCCTGAGACTGTCTGGATCAGCACATATAAATATTTCCTTATTCTCTCTGCAACATTGCAGGATGAGGTTGAATGATGTCCATCTGAGATTTCCTGCTCCTGGACATCGTTCAACCTCATCCTGCAATGTTGCAGAGAGAATAAGGAAATATTTATATGTGCTAATCCAGACAGTCTCAGGCATGATACGAAATGGTTAGGATGGACTGACATTTTCCTTGACATGTTCTGCCCCCGGATCAATTGGGAGAATAGAAAGGCCAATTTTATTCTTCATCTTAAAGTAGACATGGAAATTGCTACCCAAGAGAATATGTGGTTCAAATTTAAATTGATCCACGAAGGAGGTCCCTACAAGCCACTGGAGCATCGCATCTATGCTCAACAAAAATATATCAGAAGAATGGTGTCAGGGAACCATATTGAATCTAGGGTGACTACAAGGAAAATACCCCTGGACTACAGAGTTGAGTCTCTATTCAGAGGCGAATTTTTTTATGAACCAGAGTCCCGAGGATTGTTCAAAGGTTCTGATGTTGAACGGTGCTTTGGTTATGATCTTTATCCACCACCATCTCCACCAGATATGTCCGAAGAAGAACACTTTTGGCAAACTTATGCTGAAGGACAAGGATGGGGTTCTGATGAATCAGAAATATGGGAAATGTTACAAGGCAGAGATCCCTATGACTAGGCGGAAGCCGCGGTGGACCTCTAGAAGGCTGACTGGACCAGTTATGTCCTGATTGTAAGTCTTTCAGACCGACAATGGCGTCTGACAGTTTTCGTGGGGTCTGACAAAACTCCACAGTGTATATTCTTGAGTCATAATTCTGCCATGGGCCAAATATGCTCCACTTTGTATCGTATGTCGGCCATAACGGATAAATCTGGGTCCCCGTAATGCCTAAAGGCTATTTAAGGGATGAGATAACAACACGTGGTAGTCCCCACTGTTGCCCCGGATGAATCTTAATGACCTTTTAGTACAGGTCTTAGTAACCGGATCTACCGGATGACTAGGAACTGTCTGTTTCCATCTACCGGATCACCGGTATGGACGTGTATAAATAAGAGGCTTGGGGTCTCATTTGGGGATCGGGTCATTGAGTCTTAGCGAGTCGCATGAGCAAGTAGTCCGCTCTGCTAGGAAAAGTCTAGAGCAAGTTGTCCGCTCGGGTTTGTGTCATTAAGTCTGTATTGTATGCAAAGTATGCTCTGCTGGTTGGCACTCTGCTAGAACACAGCATCAGAAATGCTTCTGAAATTTGTTTTGTAAGCGTCTATAAAAGCTTAAGTATGCTCTAAGGCTTGGGTTTTAACCTATAAGATCTCATCAGAACAAGCTGTCTGTTTGTGTGTTGTTTTGTATTTGCAGTGACGACTGTCGCCCTCCGACAGCGATCTGCTCTATCTGTAATATCACTGTTACTCAGCCTCTGTAAAAATACAGTTCACCTTAATAGAAAGTTATGCTATTGTTCACTGTCATTCCGCTTGTTATCGCAATCTGTATTGTGTTAATCTAATGTATTAGTAAAATCCTGTTGAGAGAATTAATGAGTGTGGTAGCAGACAATCTCAATACAACAAGCATTGCATAAATCTATCACTGCACCAGAAGCAAAGGCTTACCACTTAATACACCAAGTAAGGAACTTATTAATCAAGCTTGCTTGATTGATTATGCGTGGTGTGACGAAATCCTAGAACGTGCAGGGTCTTAGATCAATGTGCTATGCCGGAAATCTGAAGAGGCGTGCGAAAGCTTGAAGACTATCGATCCCAGGCGTTGGTATCAGAGCCAAGAGTCTTCTCAATTCTGCAAAATTATTACTGTAAGCTTTCTGCAACTGATCTTACTATTTCATGAATGTTGATAGAATGCTAGACATAGTGGTATCTTGTAAGTAATCAGAAATGGATTGCTGAGGTTAATTGAAGTGCATCCTAAAGGTTAAGAAAGGTCTTTTAGTCAGGGTCACAGCCGTGTGGATAGGCGCCATAAATCCCTTTGAAAGTAGACCGAGTGTGAGTGAAACCTTTATCAGATGGATCCTTCAATGGATACTGCTACTCACCCTATTCTAGACTGTCAGGAGGACAAAAATGGTGAAGGCTCTCTTGCTGGAAGACGATCATCATTTGCTGAAACTTTTACTTCTGACCCATCTTTGTCAATCATTCATATTGATAATTCTAATCCCTCTGCAGATTGGCAGCTACCTACCATCTTACCAAAAGATGTTTATAAACTCTCTTTCTGGAAATACATGGCATGTCAACAAATTCATTTAACTTCTGTAGACATTTCATTTACTGATAAACAAGAGCCTGTACATATAAATCTTTTAGAAAAGTCTCAAATAGACCCACTCTGGGAATGTTTACTCTTCCAAGATAGAACTCAGAAATGGAAGTAACCATCCAGAATAGAAAATATTTTATTCTAGGAAGAAATTTGCCTGATATTCCTTTTAGGCAATATTCATCAGATGGCAAGGCTAAAAGAGAATACCTGCCACATAAGTCCTCTGGTCTAGATGACTCTGTGACAGATGAAGTTAAATTAGCCAACTGGGGCAATTTACAGCAGCAAAGAACTGCAAGAAATCTGGATGATATGGCACTTGATCTATTACAGATCAAAAAGAATGTCTTAGATGAGAAACAGCAAGTGGTTGTTTTGTAAACAAAGATTGACCATTCTTTAGCAGATTAAACAGAAATAAAGACTGTTGTTAATAAATCAGCAGAAAAGATTGAAAAGAGACTAGAGAAAATCGAGGAACTGTTAAATAAAATAACATCTCTAAAACCTAAGGTTCCTGAAGTCAGCCCTCTAGCACTTTCTCTAGCAGCAAAAGGCTATGAGCCTAAAAATCCCACTTCCCCTCTTCTTGAAAGAAGCTATTCCTTTGGGATGTTCAGTGACTTTGCAAAAGAGTCTCCCGAAGAAGATAATAGACCTGAATTTGACTTCGGACAGACTGATGAGGACTTAGGAGAAGTCCAAGAATGGGTTAAAGCTTTAAAAACCCTACCACCAGCCCTTGAGCCAAAATACCTGAATATGTTTTCAGGAAATCTTGAAGAATTTGCTGCATCTACTCATACAGCACTACCTCCTCCAGTTCCTGAAATAGCCATGCCGTCTACCTCCAAAGCACCTCAAGTTAGCACAAGTTTTGGCATTGGTTCTATCAGTAATATCATATCTCAAATGCCTGATCACCCTGTGATAAACATCAATTGTCAAACCAGGGATGAAATTAAATCTGCTATTCAGTTGTTATATCATTGGACGATTGCTCAGAGGTTAAAAAATGCATCTCTGACTGGTCAACATCTGGGGGGTATGATAGTAGCAAGATTTTCTGGCCTAGCCTCAGATTGGTGGGAAAATCTTCCAGCTAATGCTTGAAATGCAATGCTCTTTGCTGATGATGGTCATCAACAAATATTAAAAGCACTCGGCAAACAATTTCATGGAGAAGATGAAATGGATGAAAGAGATCATTATGCCTCTCTCTTCATGACAGCAAGGCTATGCAATCTAGCCTTAGTAGAAGAATATTTTTGCTATATGCAAAAAATCCTCATACGCGCAAGTAAAGCAAATGATCCTGCTTACTTGAAACATTATCTGCGTAGCTTCCCTGAACACATTCCAGATGCTGTAGAGCGCTATCTTAAAGAGAAAAACATTCCTCTACAAACACTCTCTCTTGCTCAGTTACAGTTTCATATCAGAGAAACATGGCAAGAACATTGTTTAGCAAAGAGAGTAGAAAAAGATCTGAAAAGGCATCAAACAATGTTTTCTCCTTCATTCTGCAAAGAAGTTGCACAGATGCCAGATTGGGGTTGTGGTGCACACAACCGAGGACATTTACAGTCTCCCTGTACATGTTCTTCTAAGAAGAAAAGGGGATCTTTTACTAGTGAACCCAGATATCATTATCCTAATAAGCCCCTGAGGTATAAAGCTTCCAGAAAGCCTAAGTTCCTTTATAAGAAGAAAGCTTCTTCTCAGTATCATAAGCCCAAAAGGTTTATCAAACGAAGATCTACTAAAGCCACAGAAAAGGGTTGTTTTCTGTGTGGCCAACAAGGACATTGGGCGAAGAACTGTCGTAAGAAAAAGAAGCTTCCCAAAGTTGCTGCTTTCTGTGAATCACTGGATTCCCGATGGTGGGATTATCCAGACCACTCCTCAGATCCATCTGCTGAAATCCTATACTTACCCTTTGAAGATTCTAATACTTTCGGTACAGATACAGAACCTGACTTTCAGCCTGCACTCCATAAATTTGCTCCTTCTTCATCCTCCTCTGCATCCTAGTCAGAGACTGAATCAGAACCAAATTTAGGGGGGTATGTGGTCCCTGAATTTGACTTTGGACAGACTGATGAGGACTTAGGAGAAGTCCAAGAATGGGTTAAAGATTTAAAAACCCTACCACCAGCCCTTGAGCCAAAATACCTGAATATGTTTTCAGGAAATCCTGAAGAATCTGCTGCATCTACTCATACAGCACTACCTCCTCCAGTTCCTAAAATAGCCATGCCGTCTGCCTCCACAGCACCTCAATTTAGCACAATTTTTGGCATTGGTTCTATCAGTAATATCATATCTCAAATGCCTGATCACCCTGTGATAAACATCAATTGTCAAACCAGGGATGAAATTAAATCTGCTATTCAGTTGTTATATCATTGGACGATTGCTCAGAGGTTAAAAAATGCATCTCTGACTGGTCAACATCTGGGGGGTATGATAGTAGTAGGATTTTCTGGCCTAGCCTCAGATTGGTGGGAAAATCTTCCAGATAATGCTCGAAATGCAATGCTCTTTGCTGATGATGGTGATCAGCAAATATTAAAAGCACTCGGCAAACAATTTCATGGAGAAGATGAAATGGATGAAAGAGATCATTATGCCTCTCTCTTCATGACAGCAAGGCTATGCAATCTAGCCTTAGTAGAAGAATATTTTTGCTATATGCAAAAACTCCTCATACGCACAGGTAAAGCAAATGATCCTGCTTACTTGAAACATTATCTGCGTAGCTTCCCTGGACACATTCCAGATGCTGCAGAGCGCTATCTTAAAGAGAAAAACATTCCTCTACAAACACTCTCTCTTGCTCAGTTACAGTTTCATATCAGAGAAACATGGCAAGAACATTGTTTATCAAAGAGAGTAGAAAAAGATATGAAAAGGCATCAAACAATGTTTTTTGCTTCATTCTACAAAGAAGTTGCACAGATGCCAAATTGGGGTTGTGGTGCACACAACCGAGGACATTTACAGTCTCCCTGTACATGTTCTTCTAAGAAGAAAAGGGGATCTTTTACTAGTGAACCCAGATATCATTATCCTAATAAGCCCCTGAAGTATAAAGATTCCAGAAAGCCTAAGTTCCTTTATAAGAAGAAAGCTTCTTCTCAGTATCATAAGCCCAAAAGGTTTATCAAACGAAGATCTACTAAAGCCACAGAAAAGGGTTGTTTTCTGTGTGGCCAACAAGGACATTGGGCGAAGAAATGTCCTAAGAAAAAGAATCTTCCCAAAGTTGTTGCTTTCTGTGAATCACTGGATTCCCGATGGTGGGATTATCCAGACCCTTAGATCCATCTGCTGAAATCCTATACTTACCCTCTGAATATTCTAATACTTCCGGTACAGATACAGAACCTAACTTTCATCCTGCACTCCATAAATTTGCTCCTTCTTCATCCTCCTCTGCATCCAAGTCAGAGACTGAATCAGAACCAAATTTAGGGGGGTATGTGGTCCCTGAATTTGACTTTAGCCTACAAATGTTCAGACTTACTCCTCTGCAAGACATAGAGAAAAAGATTGCAGCCATAGATCTGCAGTTATCCAAGCTTCAGGCTTACCAATACCAAGAAAGAGGATATCTAGAAGAAGAAAAGAAATTCCTACTTCAAGAACTTGGATCTAGTAAAGGGAAAGAGAAAGTATAATATGCTAAATCTATCTCTTATAACCCTGCTGAACTTTACAAAGAATATCCAGAAAATCATGAATCTAGGCAACAGTTAAGAAGAAGTAGAGAAGCAAAGATGAGATTAGAAATAAAAGAAAAACAGAAACAGTTGAAACAGCTATGCTCTGAAATTGAAGAATTGAAAAGTGCAGTTAAAATCCTTCAGATAGAAAGGGATCAATATTTTGATGAAGATTTGAGCAAGCACTATGAAAGTGCTTTGAACATTGAAAGTATAGAAGAACAAAAAGAAGAAACACCTCCTTCTTCTCCTCCTAGAAACATGCAGTTATCTATGCTTTCAGGTCCTAAGATGTATATTCCTGTACAGTTTACACCGTGTGAATATAAGCCATATATTCTAAGTTGTTTTGTTGACTCTGGGTGTCAAGTGAATTTAGCTAAAGGATCTGCTATACCACAGTTTTACTGGGAACAAACTAGAGATGGAGGTTCCGCTATCAATGGCAGACCTATTCCTTTACAAGCTAAATGTAAAAAATTTCCAGTACAGTTTGGTAATATGTGTGATCAGCTTAGTTTGTACAGAATGGATGATGTTAGTGAAGATTGTGTGTTAGGATCTATATGGCTTCAGAAAGTCAGTCCATATTTGGTTGATCATGAGAAAATGACTTTCACTTGTAGGATGAATGGCCAAACTATTGTTCTTCCTATGTCTTTCCAACCTCTCAGAAAATGTAAGAATACTGAGCCTCCTCCTGTGTATAAACCTCCCTTAGCTCAGTTGATGAAAATGGAAAGATGTAAAAGCTTCTCAAAACTTAATGGAGCTAAGGTTCTGGAAAGTATCTCTGCGAAACTTAAAGCAGATTGCTTCTCTGAAAGTCCAAATGCCTTTTGGACACGAGAACAATATTTTGTTTCCATACCCTTGGATCCACTACAGAAACTCAAACCTATGAAAGCATCTACAGCATTAATGTCTCCTAGTGAAGTTGCCTTTTGTGATGCTGAGATACAAGAACTATTGAAGAAAGGTTTGATTGAGCCATCCAAAAGCCCTTGGGCATGTAGGGCATTTGTAGTAAATAAACATGCAGAGCAAAAAAGAGGAAAACCTAGATTAGTGGTAAACTACAAGCCACTAAATGCAATATTACAGAAAGTAAGATATCCTCTTCCCAACAAATCTAGCTTGCTCCAAAGAATAAATGGATGTACTATCTTTAGCAAATTTGACATGAAATATGGTTTTTACCAGATAGGAATTATTCCTAAAGATAGGTACAAGACAGCATTCGTTGTGCCTCGTGGTCAATATCAATGGCGTGTGCTTCCCTTTGGTATTAACAATTCCCCTTCAGAATTTCAGAAAAGGATGGAAGACATCTTCCGTGATTATAATTGGGCATTGGTATATATAGATGATGTGCTCATCTGTTCCAAAAGTTTGCAGGAACATCAGAAACACCTGCAAAAGTTTTATGAGCTTGTTTATAAACATGGATTGGTTTTATCTGAGTCTAAAATGGAAATAGGGAAAACCAATATTGAGTTTCTTGGTTTTAAAATTGATACAGGCCAAATTCTGTTGCAAGATCATATTCTAACCTGTTTCAATAAGTTTCCAGATGAAATGACAGATAAAACACAGCTGCAACGTTTTCTCAGATCGTTAAATTATATCTGACCTTTTTATAAGGGTCAAGCAGCTGATATCCTTGTTCTCCAAAAGAGGCTGAAGAAGAGTCCACCTCCTTGGACTAAAGAAATGACTGCAGCATTTCATAATATCAAAGAAAAAGTTATGAAGCTTCCTTCATTATCACTTCCTACCGGTGATGGTCAATTAATTATTGAAACCGATGCTTCATCCAGCACATGGGGTGGAGTCTTATTAGAAGCTGTCAAGGGTAGAGAAAATATTTGCGGTTATGGCTCAGGATCATTTAAAGGCGCTGAATTAAATTATCCATCTAGCCATAAAGAGATCTTGGTGGTCAAGAAGACCGTACAGCATTTTATTTTGTTCTTGAAACCTGTCAAGTTTGTTATCAGAACTGATCTTAAGATTATGCCAGGGATGTTCAAGAATGGAGCAGGAAATCTCAGATGGACATCGTTCAACCTCATCCTGCAATGTTGCAGAGAGAATAAGGAAATATTTATATTTGCTGATCCAGACAGTCTCAGGCATGATACGAAATGGTCAGGATGGACTGACATTTTCCTTGACATGTTCTTCCCCCGGATCAATTGGGAGAATAGAAAGGCCAATTTTATTCTTCATCTTAAAGCAAACATGGAAATTGTTGCTCGAGAGAATATGTGGTTCAAATTTAAATTGATCCACGAAGGAGGTTCCTACAAGCCACTGGAGCATCGCATCTATGCTCAACAAAAATATATCAGAAGAACAGTGTCAGGGAACCATATTGAATCCAGGGTGACTACAAGGAAAATACCCCTGGACTACAAAGTTGAGTCTCTATTCAGAGGCGAATTTGTTTATGAACCAGAGTCCTGAGGATTGTTCAAAGGTTCTGATGTTGAACAGTGCTTTGGTTATGATCTTTATCCACCACCATCTCCACCAGATATGTCCGAAGAAGAACACTTTTGGAAAACTTATGCTGAAGGACAAGGATGGGATTCTGATGAATCAGAAATATGGGAAATGTTACAAGGCAGAGATCCCTATGACTAGGCGGAAGCCGCGGTGGACCTCTAGAAGGCTGACTGGACAAGTTATGTCCAGATTGTAAGTCTTTCAGACTGACAATGTAGTCTGACAGTTTTCGTGGGTTCTAACAAAACTCCACAGTGTATATTCTTGAGTCATAATTCTGCCGTGGGCCAAAGATGCTCCACTTTGTATCGTATGTCGGCCATAAAGGATAAATATGGGTCCCCGTAATGCCTAAAGGCTATTTAAGGGATGAGATAACAACACGTGGTAGTCCCCACTGTTTCCCCGGACGAATCTTAATGACCTTTTAGTACAGGTCTTAGTAACCGGATCTACCGGATGACTGGGAACTGTCCGTTTCCATCTATCGGATCACCGGTATGGACGTGTATAAATAAGAGGCTTGGGGTCTCATTTGGGGATCGGGTCATTGAGTCTTAGCGAGTCGCATGAGCAAGTAGTCCGCTCTTCTAGGAAAATTCTAGAGCAAGTTGTCCGCTCGTCTTTGTGTTATTAAGTCTGTATTGTATGCAAAGTATGCTCTGCTAGTTGGCTCTCTGCTAGAACACAGCATCAGAAATGCTTCTGAAAGTCATTTTGTAAGCGTCTGTAAAAGCTTAAGTATGCTCTGAGGCTTGGGTTTTAACCTATAATATCTCATCATAACAAGCTGTCTGTTTGTGTGTTGTTCTGTATTTGCAGTGACGACTGTCGCCCTCCGAAAGCAATTTTCTCTATCTGTAATATCACTTTTACTTAGCCTCTGTAAAAATATAGTTCACCTTAATAGAAATTTATGCTATTGTTCACTGTCTTTCCGCTTGTTATCACAATCTGTATTGTGTTAATCTACTGTATTAGTAAAATCCTGTTGAGAGAATTAATGAGTGTGGTAGTAGACAATCTCAATACAACAAGCATTGCATAAATCTATCACTGCACCAGAAGCAAAGGCTTACCACTTAATACCCCAAGTAAGGAACTTATTAATTAAGCTTGCTTGATTGATTATGATGGGTGTGACGAAATCCTAAAACGTGCAGGGTCTTAGATCAATGTGCTATGCCGGAAATGTGAAGAGGTGTGCGAAAGCTTGAAGACTATCGATCCCAGGCGTTGGTATCCAGAACAATCCTCAGATCCATCTGCTGAAATCCTATACTTACCCTCTGAAGATTCTAATACTTCCGGTACAGATACAGAACCTGACTTTCATCCTGCACTCCATAAATTTGCTCCTTCTTCATCCTCCTCTACATCCGAGTCAGAGACTGAATCAGAACCAAATTTAGGGGTGTATGTGGTCCCTGAATTTGACTTTAGCCTCCAAATGTTCAGACTTACTCCTCTGCAAGACATAGAGAAAAAGATTGCAGGCATAGATCTACAGTTATCCAAGCTTCAGGCTTACCAATACCAAGAAAGAGGATATCTAGAAGAAGAACATAAATTCCTACTTCAAGAACTTGGATCTAGTAAAGGGAAAGAGAAAGTAGAATATGCTAAATCTATCTCTTATAACCCTGCTGAACTTTACAAAGAATATCCAGAAAATCATGAATCTAGGCAGTAGTTCAGAAGAAGTAGAGAAGCAAAGCTGAGATTAGAAATAAAAGAAAAACAGAAACAGTTGAAACAGCTATGCTCTGAAATTGAAGAATTGAAAAGTGCAGTTAAAATCCTTCAGATAGAAAGGGATCAATCTTCTGATGAGGATCTGAGAAAGCACTATGAAAGTGCTTTGAACATTGAAAGTATAGAAGAACAGAAAGAAGAAACACCTCCTTCTTCTCCTCCTAGAAACATGGAGTTATCTATGCTTTCAGGTCTAAGATGTATATTCCTGTACAGTTTACACCGTGTGAATATAAGCCATATATTCTAAGTTGTTTTGTTGACTCTGGGTGTCAAGTGAATTTAGCTAAAGGATCTGCTATACCACAGTTTTACTAGGAACAAACTAGAGATGGAGGTTCCGCTATCAATGGCAGACCTATTCCTTTACAAGCTAAATGTAAGAAATCACAAATTCCTGTATTTCAAGTTCCATGATTTTATAATGAGGAGTCAATGATCAAATTTGAAGGGTGGGTCTTAATTTCAATTGGAAGGGCATTTATTCTCTCAGCCTTTCAGAGATGAAGGGAAATATAAATAATTTTTCTTTAATTGACAAGTATAAATTAATCAAACTTTTTCACCAAAAAAAATTCAAAAAACAAATATGCTTGTTGTGAAAGGATACATGTATGTGATGGAGGGGCCTAAGTCAATTGAACCCTTGCAACTCATGGTATGTCTGAGTTTCAACACTCCTTTTAAAATGAACCAGAATACCAAAATAAGTTTATTAATGGCTAGATTTGAAAAAGTTATAGGTGTGTGTAAGTAAGTGCTCGGGGCTCTAAAATTTGTTGTGTTTTGTACCAGTCCACGGTTCATTGAATCGATAGTCATCGGTAAGAATTTAAATTATTTAATAAAAACAATTAATGTGTATATCTCTATGCCTAAAACATTTTCCATGCTGATGCACGCCACTACCCTCTTTATTATCTTACCAAAAGGCATTATAATGAGGAAGAAGACCTAAAATTATGGGCTTCACCTTCAAATAATGCCTTGCAATCACATTGGTAAGGAGTGATAAGAAGATCAGAACTATCCAACGTGTCAAATATCAGTTGATATGGTTAATTAAATACATATAAGGTAAATTTAATATAAGACTTGTAGTTGTATCTTACTCTTTGCGTCTTGACAAATTTAATATTTTATGGTTGTCTTTGGGCCTTGACTCAATTCGTATTATAAGGTGAGGATGTGCAGGCATAATAATCCTTAGTTATGACTATGAGATGAGGATTTAAAGAGAAGATGATGTAAAGACAAGTAATTTTTATATGTATTTTGGTAGTGCTGAGGACAAATGTTGTGAGAACACAAATGTTTGGAAGGACTGAGGGAGATTACATCACGAGCATGGCACCCATCAAATTGAATACTATTCTTGAGCCAACAATTGTTTTTTTTTTTTATTAATAACCATTCTACATGCTATTATTTGTATTTGCATGACAACAAGTGTTCTTTATAGTTGTCGTGAGTCAATGATATTCATGCAAGAAATGAAGTCTTGTAGAGGAGGACTTATCAAACCGGCCTTTTGAATTTCATTTTGACGAAAAAAGAGTGAACATTGGTAGGGAGGTTCACATAAGTAGTAGGCACAAATTTTTGAGCTCCTTTCACGCCTAGTAGTAGACTAGTAGTTGTCATTTTTTGTTATAGTCGTAGTTTTTGAAACATTGTCACACTTTAGATTGCAACCCCAAGTGACTCGGGAGTCAGAGTCACATCTCGATGGTTAGTTCCTCATAGTCATCAATGATGACTGGCCATGTTGCACAACTAAGCACTGAGTGCATGGCATGAGTGAGTAAGTGATTATAATTTATCATATTTCCAATATTTTGAATGATGAGTTGAACTTTATAGCATAGGAATTTCAACATCTTCAGAAATTTATATGGATGGATAATTTCAAAAGTTGCACTTCTTTTGAAACATTGATATAAATTATTCCCTTCTTTATTGGAAGGGTGAAATTCAAATTTAAATTTTTTTTGAAGGACAATTTTAACTTTACACTTCTGGGAAGGGCTAGAACCCTTTGAAAGGGTTGTGAAGGGCTCAATTTTGAACACCGATGAGGATGTCATGTAGACTTTAGTGGACTTCTATCGATGGTCCAAAGGTAAAGTATATATCTACGGTGGGTTGGAGCATCTTTTGCTACTTTTGGAGTATTCTATTTATAGCATCTTTTGTTACTAAGTATTAACATCTTTTTCCTTTTATCCTCTTGGAGCTTTGGGATCAAATTTAAAGGGCTGGTCATTATTTCAATTATATTCATGTCGCACTTCAACTCTGAAAACCTTTTGGAAAAAATCCACATTTTAATTGAAAATATTAAACTAGCAATTGCCCCAAGAAGGTGCAATAATATGTCGAAAGGTTATTGTTAGAGGGTAAAAAGGACTAAAAAGGGGAGTTAAAATGAGTTGGTGTAGACCTAGTATTGTACCTTGAGGAATACAGCTACAAGTCTTGTAAGGAAGGGAAATGAAGAGCCAACCATAAGAATGCCTTTTAGGATAACAATGTTAAAGCATACCACAATCACCTTTGATGTTAACATAAAGAGTCACACCACATGACCATACATCTATAATCTACAAAAACCAGAAGCCAACATAAACATCATATAAAACAAAAAAGAAGCATCATAGATCACAAGAAGCTCATTTGATTTTAAATTTTTTTAATATAGTGATCGTCAACTACTATCGATTCAAATAAGATAGAATTTCCTATATAAGTTAGAGCAAGGAAAAACTAGAGTTTTCTTGAGGCATTGATTACCTTGCCATCATATTCTTTATTGGACAAAACTTCAAGAGCAATGTATGCAAGTGTCCCAACATTTGAGTTGGGATGAGAATGAAGCACACAAAACTAAAAGAAAATGGTAGTCATTTAGAAGCCACCCTCCAAACTCCAATTATTTAAAAATGAACTGCAAGGTATATTTCTACCATCTCAAGAAATTTTCCAATTGTAGGTACAAGAAAGTACTTTCAAATAGCCAAAATCACAGATCTTGAGATGAGGTGCAAGACTTCCATCCAAAAGTATTGTTTTCCAGCTTCAAGTCATTATGATGAACTTGATGCATAGTTTACAATTCAAAGTTGAATGGATTTAGATCAATTTTAACACTAATAGAAAATGAGAACACTTGTACACTTCAAAAGAGTCTAAAAGAGAATGAGAACACGTGTGAAAGAAATCCATCCAAAAGAGCATTTTCCAGCTTGAATTCACATTGATAGACTTGCTACATACTTTCCATGTCAAAATTCGACCCCTTTAGATATAATTCAAGCTTAAACGACAATGTTCACTTGTACACTTCAAATATGATAACATCTTTATGAGATCTAATTCTATGTAAATGTAAGAACAAGGGCATTAATCACATAAAAATAGTGTTGGCCCTAGGTATGTTTTAGATATTTGGGGTAACAACTTGAATTTCCACGTGAAGTGTGCCACAAAGCTGTGACAGAGTGGTCAAAAAAGCAGTCAGCTCTGATGTTTTAGGCGAAGATAAAGGAAAACTAGTTGTTTTGATGAAGTCCAACCAAAAGATTGGTTAGACGATTAAAAAAATGTGTCCACTTGCATTTATGGGATAGGGTAGTGGGCGCGGGTTGTAGAACGACCATTAGAGCCTATAAATTTGTAATGGGTTGGGATTTTTGGGGTTAGCTAATTTTGAAGAAGAGAAGAGACTTTTTTCATCCTATCAAAAAGCTATGTATTGTTATTGTCGAACTCTAAGTTGAGTTAGAGTCGCAAGTACGAGGATTGATTTATAGGTTGTGCGCGCAGATCCGTTGTAATGCAGTTTTGGAGAAATGTTCGTAGTTTGTGTCCACAGACCTAAATAATTCGAGTGACGAGTCTTCCATATTAACGAGAATTTTGTGGTTTTTCCCATCTTGGGTTTTCAAATTAAAATCCCGGTGTCTATTGTGCATGATGTGTGTGTGATGAATTATTGTTTTTATTAATGCATAAATGAATAACTGTGAATTTATGAATGGATCAAAATGTTACTATAATGGATATCTATGTTGTTATGAATTTGGTTAATGGCGTGGAAAAATCTGTGGATCTCCATCACAATCTTTAATCTGTTAAATTTAGTTCTATCGTAGTTATGTATGATGAAATTCCCCTTCATCACTATGGAAAACTGGTTCCTGCAACTCCTATAGGCACTTTGGGTGAGACTTCATTTTCTATGTAGGTGTTACCGAATGGGATAAAACCATTTCGGGCCGATATCTTGGGTTTTTTTGGTATGGTGGTGTGTGAACCCAGGTTTTGTTAAGATTGTGCCAACAAATATTAACTGAACATTAGTATTTGATGCAAGGATGAAAGCAAGGAAAATACTCTAAGAAATAAATATTTGATGCAAGTATAGTTGATTGTGAAACTTCAGTATTTCAAGATATGTGATTACTTTTTATAAAGACACTATTGCACATAGTTTTCCAAGAAAAGTAGCATTTACTAATAGCTTGTACAAAATGTCAAATATAACATGCTTTATAAAACATTTAAAATGGCATTAACTATAAAAAGTTATGGGAATATCTCAAAAAATGTTGGTAGATTAATAAGTTTTATATCTGAAATCATTTAATTCCAAATTGCACATAACATATTTCCTTGATGAAATGGTAAGCCTACGAACGTGAAGAGCAATTTTTTTTTATCAATGCATCAATTAACATGGGTCAACAAGGTCAACCTAAGCATTTTATTTGTGTGAAGTGGTTGTATAGAGTTTTGTTAGCTACATTTTGTAGAATTAGAAGAATCAACGTTAAAATTTGAGGTGTCTAATTCTGAAATGGGATTTTGTTGTTGCACTGTAAGTCTTTGCATATTCTTCAAACATTCACGCAAACTCTTAGTGATACCACCAAGATCAATAGAGGTGAAAACGTTGATGGAAAATCATGAGTTCTTAGGAGTGTCCTTTAGGGAAATTGACTCAAGTGAATCATGCATTGTACAATGATTAGACCTTTCATTGAGAAATTGTATGCCAACTGCTCTACCAGCTTTGCAATATAATCAAATTCAAATAATATTACTTAGTCAATGATGTAGACTCAAAAAAAAATGCCAATCTTTCAAGCATTATGTGACTATTTCCCACCCCTCATAGAAGTCCTCCTCTATTTAGTTGGTGTTCTAAGTGTATTCATTTGCATTATGTTGTAAAACTCTATGAAATCAAGTCAATATAAGAGGAACTTCAAATCAACATGTTGTTGAAGTGGCAGTTGAACAATGAACCCCTCTAATAGAGATGAATACTCAACATCAATAACATCCATCTCTTCTCATATTACACACATAAACTATCATGTAAGTTGTAATGAGGAATTTTTGTCTCCACTAACCCAAGCCCCCAACTTTTGAGGTTCTCTCTTGGACTTCTGCCTTGAATATGTTTCAACTATATAGCAAATAAGTGAAAATTTTCACACATTAGTGTGGAATACCTAATAGAAATATGTCAAATATCTAACAAAAACGTTGGCTATATGACCTACTATTATCAACAAATAGACAAAATTAGATGGACAAGGAAAAGGGAAACAATATACCTCGGCTGCATTTCACGGGCACTTTCATATAATCTATCCCGATGGCTCCTAAAGCATAAAATGAGATCAAACAATGAAAACAATGTTTTATATAAATGATGAGAGTGTTCCCTAGAAGTGACTTCTATACAATCTCATTAAGGTACCTTTCATGAGAAACTATAATTTCATCAAGGTCTCTTGCTTCTTCCATTTCATCCAAAAATTCCACGCATGAGTAAGCAAGAACTTTGAACATGAGATAGTACTATAGATTTGCGAAAAAATGGTTCATTTCATTTCTTAGTGTTTCACATCGTCTTGAAATGGATACAAATTTTTGCTTCCCACTACCATCCCTAGTGGAAAATAGGCGAGCAATAGAGCATTTTGGTTTCATAGTTTTCCATGTAACACTCATAGCTGGTTCGACACGTTTAAGCTTCCAAAGGAAGTTATAAATTTTAAGGTACCTGGCCATCACAGACTCTGTAAAATGGTATTCAAAGGATATCTTGCATTATATTCTAGTGAGAAAACATTGCACCCCCTGTCTCCACTATGGTGTGGCATCATCTTCACTCTTAGAATATTTAATATATCTGGGTCATCATATTGGGAATTGGAGGCACGAATTGCACTCTCTAGTAGCCTTGAAAGCTTAAAGGAGCTTATAGTGTTAACCGGTTTAGAGAGATCAAAGCCCACAATGTCCATGAGATATTAAACGAAGTCACATTGGATGATAATCAGGTAACTCTTGATTGCAAGGCAATGCACTAATTTGAACTTGAATTGACCAAACATTTTTTCTATCAAATACTAACGGATCCTCTTAGCAGCTTCTACGACCAATATTTCCAATCGAACAAAGCACCCACCTTGATAATTCCTTTATTTAAAAGGCATATTGTTGATATGGTTTCCATGTGATAAAGACCGGCCCTGAACTTTCCAAACCCCCTCCCGATCGACTAATAGGTTTTTATCTAAAAACAACACTGGTTGCACTTTGTCAGGGAACCATCGAGGGATCAAATCCCTCACTAACTACCACATAATTCCTCAGTTCCCATAGAAATAATTTCCCACTACCCTCTAACCCGGTGGCAAGTTCATGATCTGAGAGTCAAACATGGTCGATCTGCTACCAAAGCTCACATACACCACGGATTGAGCGGGTTGCAAGTCCAACCATTGTAGGCATCATTTTGCAGTAGCATCATCGTTATCCCGGTCATTGGATTGCTTCATCATATCCATAGTGCCATTAATCTTAACATCAATAACATCGATGAAGCATGGGAGGTATTTTCCCCATCACATGTATGCTCCAGAGATCTAAGAAGATCAGTCATGAGGAGATGTTCAAGGGAGTCCATGGAATTCCCAATGGTTTCCCACTGTGAAAAAATGGATCTTTGTCATGCTAATTTTAGTGATCTTTACAATGAGAAAATTTCAATCTTCATGCTACTTGATACCACATCTCTTCATAATTCACTTTAACATTGGCTGGTGGAAAACAAAATAGAAAAATAACTTTTGGGGACACATCTTGACCCAAATGCACAGAATAGTATATTGCTTTATCCATTATTTTTCAACCTATGAACCCTATACCATGAATGAAGCCAAGTAAAGTGACCATGCAACTTGTCTTATATGAAGTTACAACCACGAAATCAAGCATTCAAATAATCATAGATTAGGTTTATTTGAAAAAAAGTGCCATTTATCTTAATATCTATAATCAAATAAGTTCTAACAGAGGACACAAGCTTAAGAAGTCTAGAAAAAGTCCACAATAGTGGTTTTTTTGCAAGATACAACAAATGAATATTCAACATCTTGAGTATTTATAAAGACCAATCTAAAGCATCTTCCAATTCACCATAATAATTTGACTAAAAATAAACCCTAGTAGGCTGGCCCCACAACAGATTCCAATTCAATGCTTGGAGACATCTACTACTAGAATACAGATTCAAATTCAATGATTGGAGGCCATATTAATGTTTCTCCACAAGATCTTTGCATTGACCTCATCAACCTTCACCATCATCTCCTGCAAAACCAAATTCTCGGCATTATTCTTGTCATTGACAATGTTGGATATTGGCTAAAGGCGCTGAAAATAATTGTCATAGATGTACTCGAGGCATAAGCCCTTTTATTAATTGTAGAGCATGATGTGGTCATTTCATTTAAAATCTGCAAGGTATTTTTCATCCACATTAATACGTATACAATGCATAAAATCTCATTCACACCAATCCACAAAATTCGTCCACACCAATACATATAATCCAAAAAATTAATTGAAGGCAACATCTGAAAATGATTTTGGAATACCCACAAACAAGCAACCATAGCAGAGCTGAGGGAAAACATTCGTCCAAGAAAAAATGGCGTCATTCTTCATTGTCCTCAACTCCGTACACAACACCATGTGGTTTCTCTTGATCTGCAAGGAATTGCAGTCTCTGTATCTAGATTAAGGAAGCTTTGAATACCAACTTCGGTGCACAGAATAATTGTTAACTACGACAAGTTCGAAACCTATGAGTATCTCTCTAATTGAACTCCCTTGCAATGGGTTTTCCTCCTAGTTCTCCTCTATTGCCACTAGCAACCTGCTCACCACTTTGCAACGAAAATCCCCATCTAGCATGGACATACAATGCATACAAGGGTAACTTTCATATTTTCTTGGAAGACTTGCTCATCCTCATCGAGGCCCTGAGAGCATTGAGCATTGGTTTCAGTCTCTTCTCCATGCTATAACTCAGCCACCGGATGACTCAAAATTATGAGAAAGATTATATTCCTCAACAATAAATTTGAGATTATGCAAAATTTTATCCTTAGACGACCACAGAAGCTTAGGCCACCTCTTAACAAGAATCCTAACGTCATCCTCTGTAAAACCTAATTCTCTCAAAATTTTCAATTTCATCTTAACAATGTATCGGATCAGCATAATCGTCTGAGAGAAGAGCAAGAAAATGCCTTGGACCATTTCTTAATGGGCGGTCCCTCGACATCCTTAACAAGCCCCAAGTTAGTTGTTGGAAACATAATTTTGGGGGATTTTTAATCAGATCTAGGTTCGCAACCACGACAGCTTGTGGGATCAAACATGGACTATAAAAATCAAACCCTTGGTTCCAACGTACGGTTAATACTTAATGAAAAATATAGGGCTTATATTGAATACTTTGAGCAATTTCTGACCAATGAAGCTGATTTTCTCTAAGTATTTGACCTTGATTTCCAAATGTCGGTTTCATTAAAACCCTTTCCTCGGGAAGTATATGGTTTAACTTGAATTATTGTAGTATTTGTAATCAAGTAATCGAGAGTGGTTGTGTATTCCCTCGAAATATGGGGCATGGCATGACCTAGCTCAAAAAGTTAAAAATCAAATTCAAACAGGCCAAGAAGGCCATGTTTCAAGTCTGGAAACCATGAAGAGGTAACAGCTCTGTATGGGCAGCTAAAGGAGGGCATGACCTCAACCCAAGGCCAGCGAAAGGAGGTCACAAAATCCATGTATCAACCCTTGGAGGGATCACATAGGTCAGGGCTCAGGTCTAGAGGAAAATCACAATCATTGGCCAGTCACAAATAGGGAAAAAAGGAAGTTTAGTAGGCCTAGGAAAAGCCATGTATAAGCAGCCTACAAACATGACTCAAAAGAGATTGCCTACTAATAATCTTTTATCTCCTCTCAATTTCACGTACTCCACTACATACATAAATTTCTTTTCTTGGAGGTGGAGCTATCTATTTTGTTGTTGTAATTATAACAAAATCGATTGCCAAAACCATTTTTTTTTTTATTACAGGGTGCAGATGGTTTGCTTTGCTTTGCTTCTCCTATGGTGGAAATAAAAATGGCAGTGGATGACAATTGCTATTTCTACTAAGGCGATTTTATTTGAGGAAGCAGGATACCACCATTGGTAACACAGTATCCACATGTCCTCGATGTGTTGGATCCCACTCCTACTACACCAAATCCTCCATTTGGGAAGCTAGGTAACAGGTACTTATGACAAAGATATGACAATAAAATATTAAACATTCAATCCTTAATTTTCTATTTATCATTCCAAAGATTAGTATACCATCCAGTTAAAAGTTATGACCTTGAATTCATCAAGTAATTTCTTCAACCGTATATCAATGAGGCTGAATAGTAGAGATACCACACATTATAACAACAGTAATAAGACTCGCAAACCTTGCAAGTATACTCACAAAACAGTCCCAAGTATTGTGTGCTTATAACTCAGTTTGAATGAGATAATAATGCGTTTATAACCTCCACAAATGATGACTAAAGAAGGATTGTTGTACATAGATCAGATCTGCCCCTTTAATAAAAGATATTGAGCTACTCAAGAATATCTCTCTTTTTCTGGATTATACTCAAACGCAACATCAGATAGCAGGGGAAATTATAAAATGGGTCAGTATAATGCTACAAGGTGTAGATAAGAAATAACAAGAACCTGTGAATATTGAATTGTATGCCTGTTTAGCTAGCGATTGACAACATGCACAATAATGTAACTTGAACTTATCAAAAATTGCTTATACCAATAAATCAATTTACTTGATTAAGCATCCATTTGAATCTAACGGTTGTAGTGCAATCATTCGTAGAAGCACTAGTATTCCACTCAAGATTATATACTTTATCATAATTTTGTTTGATGGAAGCAAAGCTTTCCCTCCTAGACTCAATCATTTAATAAAAGAAAAAAAT
>LPNX010457395.1:126724-144158 GCA_001517045.1 Pseudotsuga menziesii | reverse complement strand
TATATATATATATATATAGATATAGATATATATATATATATATATATATATATGACTACAATCTTGGAATAAATAAATTATAAGCACTTGTCAGACATTAATTTAACATATTGAAAAATATTTGAAATCTGACATATGTCCGAAGATTATATTCAACAATATGTTAGTAATCATCATTAGGCTTGGGTGTGAAGGGCCCATGTTTTCGTGTTTTTTTTTAAAGAAAATTAAATAAATATAGATATGATTAAATCAAATTTAGTTTTATTTTAAATTCTGATTTGTTAAATATGTATATAAATTAAATTTGATTATAAGTTTTAATTGTGAAATGTTATTTATAGTAAATATTCATTTTAAATTCTTATTTATTAAATATTAATTTGTTTTATCTATAAAAAGTTTAAGAAAAATATTAAGTCTCAATAAATTTGATATCTGTCCATATTTAAATGTTTAATGCTTCATACATTTAGATTGACTTAAGATTGATCTATGCTTAAGTCATTGAAATGCAAAGGGTTGACGATAAAATTTTCTCCTAAATATAAATTTATTTTAAATTCAAATTTAAACTCTAATTATTATTTTTTTACTAAATTAAAAAAAAAACACAAATCCTTCCATAATTTGATATATTAATATTTAAAATCATTTTATATTTATTTTTTAATTTAAATTAAATTATTATATACATATCTAAGTTTGTTTTTTAATTTTTTCATAATTTCACTTTTTAATTATTTTATTGTAATATATGTTGAGTGACATCAACACAATATTTTTTTTATTTTTCAAAAGTTCATTTTTTATTAATCGTGCAAGTGTAATGTGAGTTAAGTGGCACCCCATTTTATTGAGGTGTAGAGCACTCCATGAGACATAATTTTGGGTTTTAATTGCTTCATGTAAATTAAAAGTTACACGGCCTTATTTTTAAGAGGTTTAAAGAGTGAAGAGGTTTACAATTTTAATGAATAGAAAAAATGATTTATTAATAAGTAGTTATAACACGATTAGCTCTTGAACAGAAAACAGGATGCATTATACCTAATTGCTTTTCATCCTGGAATTGATGGTGTAAAATCGATGGTGCAGGAATGCTTGATGACAAGCTCAAGTGGAAGGAATCATTTTGTTTTTGTGTGTTGTGTTGAGCCAAGGAATTTACCTAACATGAGTTACTTAACTTGTTACTTTGCAAACATTTCATTCATTACAGTATAAGATGCTAGCGGCCAAATTGGCAAAATCATTATGAGGAATGGTTATTTTGTGTAGTATGAGCTCAAAAATCTTGCTCTGGTTGGGACTCAACATTTTGACAGCCTCATTCGATTGCTTGAAATAAGTAAAGGATGGAGATAATTGGGAAATATCAAAACCATCATGTAATGAATGTGCAATGGATGGTCAAGGTGGAAGGAGTATTCAAATAAACAGGTGTCAGAGCATCCAACGCATCTACATCAATTTCAAATTTCTTAACAAATTTATTCACATATTTGTGTATCAAATAGATTTTATGGGTTCAAATATTCAAAGCTACAGTGTTCTAAGTAATAGGTGGACAAATTTTAGTTAAAAATGAAATCCTTCATTTGTTAAAACTTAAAAGTAGAAAAGAAACAGTTTGCAGAGCATCTAGAAGATTATATCCAGACTTTGAGCCATTTTTTCAAATTATTGATCCTCGTTTCCAGGTTGACAGATTCACATTGCCAGATAGTCATCCCCGGCCACAATACTCGATAGGTTGTGATTTCTCTCTCCACGCCGCAAATAGAATTTGCAGAGAAAAATGGATTTATACATTCACCGAAAAGAAAGCCTGCTATTTCGGTGGTATCAGAGGAGTAAAATGAGGGTTTATAGAAATTGATGCTGGGTTTTTCTACAAAAATCAAGAATCGAACAGAAACCCAATCGATGGACATGTGGCAACCCAATCGACGAATAAGCAGTAAAGCATGTGGCATTAATCTACTCGTCAAAGGGAGATGTGTCATTAACTTATTGGAGAGGCCAACGACGAAATAAACAGTGTTTTAGAAACGAACTTCAAAAAAGAAAACGCCTTATGCCGTAAATATCAATAAACTATTATATCTTTTCAATGTGGGATTACTTCCACAACACAAAGTAAATGCATCTAACAATCAATGTGGGATTACTTCCATAACGCAAAGTAAATGAAACTAACAATCAATGTGGGATTACTTCCACAACGCAAAGTAAATGCATCTAACAATCAATGCATATGTTGAAACTTTAGCCAAGCTCATTTCATAGCGTCAAATCGTTAGAGTTTTGGGTCCATCATTGTCGTTTTGGTTCTACACACTTATCAAATGCCATATATCATTAAAATAAACTTGCAGGTGTCGACTATCATTGCCAATAGAAGAAAAACATCGAGCATACGAGTGTCAAATGCCAAGCGTTAGGAGCATTGTTGTGGAAATTCCTTCACTGTATAAAATCTGTGAAAGTTGGAAAACTTTTGAGACTTTCTGAAATAGTCACCTTCTAAGATAAGTCTCAAAGTTAACTTTTGTGATAAATTGGAATCAATTCCATATTTATTGGGATCTATCCATTGCCTTCAAGGGGACATGAAAGGATTGTTCAATATTTTAAGTGAACAAGTGGCATTTCCATAGCATTTAAATATTATGTAGCATAGGATTAAATCCTAAGTTTTATCAAGTAATCCATGAAAATAGGGTATCCAAACTCAATAGTCACTAAATTAACAATGGATAAAAGGACCAGGAAGAAAATGAATGCACAGGTAGCATAGTATTCATCATCTATGAACAATTCCAAATTTTATGGTAATAAGTCAGATATTTTTTCTATTTTATCCTATCAATACGATTAAATTCTTGGAGGCCATCCTGTTGTATTTTTGTATAAATTTGTGATATGTAATGTAATAGAGGGGGGTTTTCAATCTAGAGGCTTGGGAGAGAGCTGTAAGAGGAAGAAAGGATTGTATGACTCCAATTGTTAATAGGAAGGGCCTTGTTTTCTACAATTTGTTATCATCACATATTCTTGAGGATTCAAATGTCAGTTTGTACCTTATTTGTCTTTTATATCATTCTTTATATCTGAATAAAGCTTATGCATCTCATAATTCTTGGACATTAAAGTTTTAGTCTACCTTGTTGTTTGTCATAGGATTGTTAAAAAAAATTGATTAATACTTTTGAAAATGTTTCTATTTTATGAATGTTCTATTTGATGGATACACAGGCTAGATCAGTACGTGAAAGCTTACATTTTTCCTCTATAGTTCATTGCTTTTGTTTGTCATTTCTTAAATTAATCTTGTTTGGCATTGCGTTTAATTGCCCGCGACCCATAAGAAATTGTAGATGAATCCATGCCCAATGGTGTATCATTGATATATAGTTTGTTTGTTTCTCTCTACATCTCTCATTTAGTATTGATGAACCACCTACTAAACCAAATTCCATCATTCAAAATCAAGATGTGCTAGCCATGCTCTTGTAGCAGTAGGAGAGCATCTTTTAGCAAAAACATCTTTTGGCGCTGTTGTCATGGGACGAAGGAACGTATCCATAATCCCCGAGGTTTTGATATTAAGTAGATCTTATTCTTGACGGTGAACAGGAAGTGTACACTTGTTTGACTGCATATTTGTTCATCGGGCGACTCCAAATAATCTAGTGGCAACTTCACATTTTCAAGATGTCAAATGATCGAATGGATGTCATTCTGGCTCAAAAGTTTGCTCCACTTGATTTCTCAGATGTTCCAGGATTTTCAAATGCAATACCTATCATGGATGAGAGAGGATAATTCCCTCCACGATTGAAGAGAGAAAAAATATGACAATCTAACAACACATTTGTTGAAATTCCATGAAGTTATGTATCAACTGGGAATTCGTCATGAAGATGTACTGATGAAAATTTCCATGTATTCACTCAAAGGAGATGCGCAAGAATGGTATTTTCCTCTTCTTGCTTCCAAAATATTTTCCTTAAGAGATTTCCATGTCGTATTAAATAAATGCTGCAAAATCTATTTTTCACATGAACTACTTCTGGAAGATTGTTGTGAATAGTTTGAATTATGTATTCAACAAACAATAGAGTGTTATTTTTGCAATGAACTTTGTAAATATATTGTCGAAAAACAAATTAAAGAAGAGTTCGTTTTTGAAGAAAATATTTCAAACTTTTCTTTTCAAGAAGAGCTTGGAACTAAACAAGATAAACAAAAAAAAGAAAGACGATCATGCTAATGTCTTTTTAAATCAATCTGTTTATGATATATTTGAAGTTGAACAAACTCCATTCATTGTTTATGAGGAAGAGAAAGTGTCTTTTCAGCATATTTTTGCAGTAGGATCATCCAATGAGCCCATCATTGAAAAAAAAATGAGCAAGCCACTCAAGTTATATGAGTTAATGATTTTCCTTTGTTGGATCACTATAAAGATAATGATGTTAAAGACCAAGAACAACAACTTAAAAATATTATTGAACTTCAAAGTAATGTCATTGATCAACAATTCAAGAAATTAACAGTGAAGAAAGGCAGCTTATTATTTTTTAACAGCATGGAGGAATAATTTTTCATGAGTTTCGTGATCCCGTTGCTGTTTGGATGGAGTTGTATTTTTCAAGGGTTTTCAATGCTCCATATTTTGGCATGCTTCCTTTTTCCAGTTGTAAGTCTCAATTGCTTATAGACTGTCTATTGCATTTATTACATCGTTTGTGGGTCTTCTCAAATAATGACAAGCATGGTGATTCTCAATCAAATGGTTTCTTGGATTCATTGGAAATGGGATTACACTTGATCAAGTAAAGTTCAACTCATTATATTAGTACCTGGGTTTAAGTTGTTTTAGTTTGCAGTGCATGAACTAGTTTCCAGTATGCAGTTGTTTTCAACGGTTCTCTTTTTCAGCTTGAATGAAACTCCAACCCAATGGAATATTGGTGCTCCTCATTTTTAGTTATAGGGCAGCCATGGTTTGTGGTGAATGATAAGCAGAGTTCTATGAAAGGTTGCATATGTCAGAGAGTTTTATGAAGAAGGAATAGGGTCTGCAAGTTCTTGGAGCCTCGCGGGGAAAACTCCATCCCCAGCCAGAGCCAGATGTTGGTACCAAAATCTTCCCCATCAAAACTATTAGATTCCTGCAATGTGCATGTAAAGAGGGACTCCAATTTTCCTTGCTAGAAAGCTCATTAGCATTTTTACCAAGGCCACGTGTATGCCAGTCAACTCAGTCGACTCTATTTAGATGAAATCCTTAAATCTTGTGGTTAGTCCTCACCTTTTGACATTTAAAGTTTCGTTGGTCAAAGTCCAGGTTCTTATCACTTAAAAAAAATTTGCATTAAAGGTTATTGTGGTTACATTGATTTTATCATTTAGATTGTCTCAATGGTATTTTGATCGTATCCTCAGTGTCAGAAGTTCTACCTCCACTAATATTGTTACCGAAACCCCAACCTTGTTATTTTAATGCATCAATCTACCCTACCATCTCCTTGATTTTAAAGTGCCATTCTTGAAATTTTAAACCAAATTACCTTACTCTTTTATCCAAAGCTAAATGTTTTAAAAATATATAATGTTATTTTAAAATTATTTTTATATAATTTTAAAATAATTTTTAATGTTTATTTATTTAAGTCTTTGGTTTAGAGCAATGGAAGGTTTTCTTATTTAAAAAAATAAAACATAAAACCTTTTGAGAAACTTTGCATGATTTTGGTATTTTATCTAAAAGCATGTTTCGTCTTTATCACCTTTATTAAAAAAAGGAAGGTTTTGCAAAATTTGTTATTGGGATTCAAACCCAAGTCTTCCCTTAAGGAAAACTCTTCATGGTCATCAAATGCTATGGGAAGACCACGACTCAAGTATCAACACGTTGTTATCAGCAGAAATTATTGGCATATGAATATCGATATCTTTTAAACATGGGATTACTTCGACAACGCAAATTAAACGCATTTGGGATTACGTGTCATTAACTTATTGGAGGGACCGATGACGAAATGAACAGTGTTTTAGAAACGAACTTCAAAAAAGAAAACGCCTTACAGCGTAATTAATTATATACTTCATAAAAAAATGTTTTAAATAGGGTATCATATTTTTAATTAAATTTATGTTATTAAATAAATTAATAAATTTATAATTATCATATTTATATAAAAAAATTTATTTCAATATAAAGTTTTTGAATTATAATAATTCTTTTCAAAATGAAATAGTACATTCTATTTCCAAAACAAATATTAAGTTTCTAAACAAACACACTAGAACAATAGTAAGAGGAAAATTGAAAATTGGAGGAGAGATGCACAATTATCTTGAATCCTTGCTTAGAAATCATTGGTGTCCAACTTGTAAATAGTTTATGGAATCTAGTGCACCTAAACCCAAATCTTATTTTCCTTTCTTTTCTTCTTAATTAACCAATACTTGTTCATAAAATCATTCTTTTCAACCCTTTGTGTACGAGAACTTATAGTGAAACCCCAACTCTTCTTGAAACCCTGTATCATAACCCATGCATCCATTTATCCAAGATTCTTAGTTCAAATTAAATAGAAGTCCTAATCCAAGTTTCTAATATCTTGACTTGAACCTTTATAATATTATATAAACACTGAGATATTTAGATGGTCGAACTTCATGCTAGTCTCTACAACTTAAAAATTTATTCAAAATATCCTTTTCTATTACACACAACTCACTCTATCCATTCTCAACTCATTCCTTCTAAGGAAAAGATATTCATACCTATATAACATTTACCCTTTTCCGATTTTTTAATTTGCAACATTTGGATTTATTTTTATTTGGTGGGATGATTTAATGCTGCAAAAATGTATTAATCGAAGTGGGGTGAGACTTCTTATTAGCATTAGTGGGAAGCATTATTTATTCCCTATAAGAAATTCCTACTATGAAAAGGAGACAAGTAATTGAAGAACAACTAGTTCGTTAAATGAATGTGTGTATCGTAAGTCATGAAAATCTAAAGTGGTGAGTAAGTTTGTGGATGCTAAAGGAAATTATTTTCTTGTAATGGTAGACCGGATAGCGCTTAATCGTAATGGGTGAGCAGAGCATTAAGCCTCGACAAGACACGCCATGTAACACCTCAGTTTTGACCTTGTTTGCATTAAAAGTGTATATGATGTATATATTTTAATTAATCATGGTGTGGAGCTCAAGGCAAAATACCCACCATCGATTTATCATTTTATGTTTTGGCAATTAAAAACGATGCCGATGGTATTTTGTGCTAGCCAAGCTTATTATGATTTTGGACATCATGTAAATATGCAATTTAATTAAAATACCCACAACCAGCTATGTCAATGCAACATTAAAGAGATGGGGGCATGATTTCCTAAGGATAACGGGGAGAGATAATCAAACCTTGAGCCAATGGGGAAAATACAAATGTCAAAGGGAAAACCCATCAAACTGTCAACTACCTTTCTTGTCTTATTCACCCAATCATTTATTACTGCAATAAATTTGTTGAGGTAGTTATTGCATGGGGATGGAAGGGTAGATGGCAGTCCAAATTCGAATTGGAGAAGCCATCGGTTTTTGAGAAACATTATTTTGACTTATGGGGCAAGTTAACACCAAAAAATGCATTCCCATTCTGTTTTTCACCCACGTCCTCCATTTCCTCACACAGTGGAAGCTTGGAGAGTTCTCTCCTTCACCTTTTTGTCTATTGTGTGTGTTTCCTTCACGTTGGGGGCAGTTTTATTCATTTTTCCCCATGGTTGGGAAGTTGTTTTGATAATGCTCATTGTTGGGCTCTTTCATTCACGAATTGTTGTTGTTTTCCTCATTGTGCATGCCCACGAAATCCGTTTTAGTGTCGTGGAGTGAATGGCCAGCAAAGAATTTCGACTTTGGGGTTTGTAGTAGTCGATTTGGCTCATGCAATGCCCAGAACCATTGTTGAATTCAAATTGCTCATTCTGGGTTGCTTTTCCCCATTTTACCAATCCGATTTTTTTTGCAAAACGTTTTTCCTCAACCAAGAATTTTGTATATTATTGTGTGTGCATATGTATCCTTGGTCTGAACTGGTTTGGAGTGGAATTGGGTTTGAACTAGCTTGATAAACCTAGTGTAGGAAGGAACCTCAACGAAAAATATAGAGGGGTTGGTTTTCTTCTTTGCACACCTTGAAGAGCACTGGAAGGGGAGGCATTGTCCGAGGTACTGTGTAGCAGAGAAGGGGATGCTTCCTTATGTTGGGTGTGTATATGTTTTAGAATCCAAGCTATATCTGATGCAGGTGTCCATAGCTCTCTGGTTGAGCTCACTATCTTAGTAGTTCAAGCTTTCCGCCTCCTTAGTAGCCTAATAAACCCAGATGCAATTTTGGCTTGGCTGAATTTTGATATATCTTTGGCTATGTGTGAGCCTGCTAGTGTTCCCTTACTCCTTGTGGGAATCAAGCCCAGCTCAGGAGTAGCAGTGGTGCTGAGAGATTGATGAGCACACTGGCCTATGGTTGGGTGGAACATTGCAGCGACATAGCTCGTTGCGGGACAACTCATTTTCAAGATAAGTATTCTTGTGTATTTTATCTCTTCTCTCTCTGGTAGAGGGGTGGGGACATGATATGCCACCTCGAAGAATTTCCTTGAGGTGATACGACACCCTTAACAACACATTACATATTCAGAAATTAATAAAGAGAAAATAACTCCTTCAATGGTATGATCAATTGAAAGTAACTCGTATAGATAAATACAACTAAACGAGAGCTTTATCCATAGTAACAAAATAACAAGCAGACAAATTAATCACTTTTGAACACAAATCCTACATGCTTGATCCTCTTCATGGTTATGCCATTTAGATAAAGAATTGGCAATGGACGTAGGTAGAACAGTTGAATTGATCAGGAGTAAGAACTACAACTAAAACTGTTCCATGCTCAAAATTGTCATGAAGATCATTAATTGAGAAATCTGATGTGAACAAAAGGAAACCTAGTTGTATCAAGTATCACTATGATATGTTTAGCCTTGGGGACTCATAAATTCAAATGTGATATTCAACAAAATAAATTAAGCTCACTTGGTCACTAACTTATTAAGTCTATCATTTTGTTATTAAAAAAAATTTAAAAAAAAGTATCAAAACTTGTTAAAATGAGATATGAGAATCGTGGAAACTAAGTTTATAACAATGCATTTAATATTTTTTTGAATTTTAAAATAAATGAACTTAATGCCATAAATAATTGAACATTGAATAAAAAACATTTAAGTGAGTTTGAAACTTAACACTTCGTATGTAATTTTAATATAACTATTACAATTTCTCATAAAATATCACAATTAAAAATTAACATTTTTGTTGACGTGCAATTTTTTTATAGCACTTTTGGGGCTTGTTGGGAGACCTTTGAAAGGCTCTGACATGTTTGTCAATTTTAAACCTTGCTGGGAAGGAAGATGTATTTACACTTTCAAAAGTACTAGCATCTTTTTGGCTTTTATCGTCTTGGTAGGAAGACTTATCTACATTGTGTAAGTTTGCATCTTTTGGTTTTTATGGTCTTGGGAGGAAGATTTATCTACATTGTGTAAGTTTGTTGTTGATAGTATTATATATCAGATTTTATGTTTAAATACATAAGAGTTTTCATTAAAGGTTGTTTGATGAAAATCAATGGTAGAATTGAGATGAGCTCGTATGGAGGATCTGTGTAAGGTTTTTGTACTCTACGTACGTTTCGCACTACTCAGTCAAGTCCATCATCAGGAGAATGTTTGGCTCATTATTGATTATGACAAAAACCAGACACAGGTCCTCCATACTAGCTCATCTCAATTATCTTCCTGTGAAAACATGAACAATGCTAGAATTTTTAAAGGTTACTAGATGAAAATCAATAATATAATTTTTATTTATAAATGTTAAATAAAATGATTTTTATGTATAAATGTTAAATATTGTACTCTACGTACGTTTCGCACTGCTCAGTCGAGTCCATTATCAGGAGAATGTTTGGCTCATTATTGATTATGACAAAAACCATACACAGGTCCTCCATACTAGCTCATCTCAATTATCTTCCTGTGAAAACATGAACAATGGTAGAATTTTTAAAGGTTACTAGATGAAAATCAATAATATAATTTTTATTTATAAATGTTAAATAAAATGATTTTTATATATAAATGTTAAATATTGTAAATTATTTTAATTTTGTTGAATAAAATTAATAAATGTTTTAGTTAAGGAAAAATAATTTGTAGATATGAATATCTGGGAAAAATAGATTACACATTATTATTTTTTCAAATATATTGTAAATTTTATTTTTGTTGAAGAGAATATGAATAATTTGAAAAAAAAGATTATGTAAATTTTGTTTTATTTTCCAAATATTGTAAATTATTTTATTTTTGTTGAATAAAATCAATGGAATGATATAATCCTTATTACAAAGGTTTGTTAGTTGAAGAAGAATAAAGTAAAGATTCAATAATATGCAATTTAGTGATTATGCGTTTTTTTTTCAAAGAGCCCAAAGAAAATAAAGAGATGAGAAAGAAGATAAGAAGATACATTTTTATAAGTGGTAAAACTCTTGACTTTCACACAATAAAATATGTGTTTTCCTATTGCTCATAATTAAAGATTACATATCACCCAAATCAAGACCTACCACAATTATAAGAATTCTCATTGTTACATGAGTTTCCCGGGTAAATATGTTTTTTCCATAAAATTTAGAACATGGGTTATTGTTGTCACAACTCAAACAATCTCGACCTTTACAACAATACATCATACCTTTATCAAACCTATTCATTACCTTTGTTGCAAGCAAGGTTATTGTTGTCACAACTCTAACAATCGCCACATTTACAACGATACCTCATACTTTTCCCAAACCTATTCATCACCTTTGTTGCAAGCCAAGTGAATCCAAACATGACCACAACTCTTTCTTTGTCTTATTGTCATAAGTTGGATTTTTAGCCAACTAGGTAGAAATTTGACTATGACATAAACCATTCACCTTGTCATGTACATTTCAAAACTCACACAATAGACCCTTTAACCAAATTGCTTCCTTGCATGCATGCGAGACATTGATCCAGATGGGTATAGGTGGCCACCCACCTATTCCACTGGCTCAAAATAGTTTCTCATGTTGACAATTTTCTTGTAATTTTCTGCAATTTTTCGAGTCCTAAACTTCCGGGGCCGTTTTGAGGCCCTAAACGACGTTTTTTGGAGATTCGGGGCTGAATGGTTGCCATCGGCACGCATTTGGCCAACCAAAAGTTTTAAATCTTAGATAGACCTTTCCAACGAGCTATCGAACGCCCAAATCGGAGATCGTATGCAAACGTTATGACCCCGAGAAGTTGATTGTTCAACTTACCACCTTGGGGCCGCAAACTTTATGACGGTTCATCTTCTAGGGTTACGTTTTGGACTTTTGGGGTTCTCACCTCATTCTTATTATAAATAGGCCCCTTTGGCCTCATTTTGTATTCAACTTGTCACGAGTGAGTGTAGCCACCACATCTCTTCTCAGAGATACAGCTACCACCATTCTAGCTACTTTTGTTTTACAGTTTGTTCTATTTCATTTGTTTAATAGAATCTGAGTTCATTGTATTACTGTGTCGATTGCCATATACATCTATGCATTTGAATATATATGTTCTCTTTCATTTCATTCTCACATAAATCCGGATCAGACATCTATATACATTATTCCTTAATAGATCTTTTCTATCCAACTAATAGTTCCACCTTCAAGAGTAAATACATAACCTAGAGTGTGCCTAGAGTAGATCTCTTTTTGTCTAAATCACCTGCAAAATTTGAATGATCAACATATATCCACGAACTGTATCAATGCAACCTTTATAGGTGATACAATAATCACTTGTGCCTCTAAGATAACGAAGCACTCACTTCACTCCTACCTAATGCTCTCTACCTGGATTTTCCATATATCTACCAACAACACCAACTACATGTGAAATATCTAGCCTTGTGCATACCATCGCATACATCAAACTTCCTAACACGCTCGGATACGGTACACGAGACATATAATCCTTTTCTTGTTTATTACTAGGACATAAACTTGAAGAAATCCTAAAATGCGAAGCCAAAGCAGCTTTCACTAGTTTTGCATCCACATACTTCTGTTGTAAAAGCCAAAGCTTACCATGTTTCCTATCTCTATGTAGTTTTATGCCCCAAATTTTTTTTGTTGGTCATATATCCTTCATAGCAAATGTCCTAGCCAATTGATCCTTCAACCTACTGATCTCAAGCATGATTTTTCTTTCTACAAGCATATTGTCAACATATAATACTATATAATGAATATGCCATTTTCAAACTTTTGAAGTAAACACAATGGTCATAGTCAATTGTAAAATTTTGGATGATCATGAAGGAATCAAACTTCTTGTGGCATTTCTTGGGAGATGGTTTTAAACCATAAAATGACTTGTTGAGCTTGTGAACAAATATTCTCCTTTTGCAATCCTAAACAAACCCTTTTGGTTTAACAGGCATAGGATTTTTTGGATAAATTGCAAAAAGGTTTTGGTGTGAACAGGGCCACGCAATGATGTGGTCGAAGTGAGCGTGCCCGGAAAAGAAGGAAGGACCGTGATGTAATGGAAAAAAAGAAGGGAAAGATAGTGGTTGATCACGTCAGCAAATAATTTGGTTAGAAGTTGGTTAAAGTTGTGTGTCCACTTAGTGGATTGTGGGGTTCGTGGGATTAGTAAAAATATGTAACAGGTTGAGTATAATAAGATGATGAAGAATTGATGATCTTGTTTTGTTTTGTAACTGAAAGAGATTCATGTGGAGGATGTGTGCACGGATCTGTGATGTATTGAGAGAAGAAGAGAGATAGGTGTACAAGCTAAGTGCACAAATATATCTGAAGTGCTTGATGTAAGAAGATATATAATTAACTAAGCACTTTTATGATTTTCTCCCATTTTTCATTTCCATGTAAAAAATACCTTGTGTCCCATGGTGTATTGTGAATGATATGCTTGATTTATGCAATAATGTTATATGGTAATGATAACAATCGACACTTAAACTAAGATACAATGTTACCGTGTAGTTAATGATTGCGTTGTGTTATTTTTATGGTTTTACTGATGCATGTCGAAGCTCTGTTGATGACTTATTTTGTAGAACATTTTTCTCTTCCATTCACTACTGCAGAAACTTGGTTCCTGTAGTTCCCATAAGTGCTTTGAGTTAGACTTGACTTGCTTTCAGGTGATGTTGAAAGGGCCAATATCTTGGGGTTTGTTTGTTTGTTTTAGGTGAAGCGGGTCTGTCGAAGTTTAAACCAACAAATGGTTCCATTGTACTCTAGTTGGTTAGGATACCCATCTCTCACTTGAGAGACTCAATATTTGTGAGCTAAGGGAGAGTGAGGTTCAACTGATGAATTTATGGAGACCTATGAAGGAATAAATAGAAGATTTTCTAAAGCTGAAAGAATATGAATTTGGAAAAGAGCATAAGAAGAACCCCTAGATCATCACAAAACACTGGTTGTGAAAGTACATCTACATAGATCTGTACAAATGACTCTTCTCTGATTTCCCCATACTTATGGTAGAGTGGTTGTCAAGGTTAGTGTAACATCCCCAACCCTATGACCGACGAAGAGGATGCTACCATAATACTATCTACCCGTGAAACCAGCCCCATAAACGTAAAATAAAATGCATTGAACTCAAGATACACAGATGCATAAAAAATTATCATTCAGAGGAAGCAAATTACATTTAATTCAAGCATTCAACACATTTTAACATTTTCATCATAATTCATATAAACAATACAGTTGCATGGGTAAATTCACAAGAATACTTATCTTTGAATGAAGCTTCCCGGAACCAGTTATGCCGCTGCAACATTCCACCCAACCATAGGAAAATGTGCTCCTTAATCTATCAACAACACCGCCACCCCTGAGCTGGGCATGATTCCCCAAGGAAAGGGAAACTAGCAAGCTCACACATAGCCAAATATATGTCAAAACTCAGTCAATCCAAAGCTATGTTTGGGTTTATCAGACTTCCAAGGGAATGGAAAGGATTGTTGCTTAACTAGTGAACTCAACCATAGAGCTATGGATACCTGCACAAGATCTAAATTGGAGTCCCCAACACATACACACCCAACACAAGGAATCATCCCCTTCTCTGTTGTACATTCCCTCAGGCTATGTATTCCCTTCCAGTTCTATTCAGGATGTGCAGTAAAGAATAACCAGCCCTCAAGATCTCTCAGTGAGGTTCCTCATGCACTAGACTTATCAAGCAAATTTCCTCTTCCACTCATAACTGATTTAGACCAAATAAAAGAGTATAACAACTCAAACCAAGGAAAGAGTGCACATACAGCAAAATACCAATTGTCGGTCCTTGGAAAAATGTTGGGAAACCCAAAAACGGATTTGCAAATGGAGAAAAAACCAAGGAGAGAAATACGATTTCAACAATCGTTTAATGACTTCCTAGGGCCAAAATCAACCTATGCAAAAACCCAAATTGTGCTTTTAATTTTTGAGGGTGACTATGGCAATATGGGAGCCAAAATGGCCGTTATGAAACCCAGAAACGTGAATCTAACTTCTTGGTCACTCAGGAAGGTAAAAATGGTGCCCAGCCATTGGAGAATCCATGAAAACACGGGAGAACGTAAATATTTCTTTCCCACTAGCTGAATAATAACCAGAATGAATTTCTGGGCATGCAAATATGAGGAAAACGAGCAAAAACGTGAATGATAACACACAGAAAACTTCAGCTGGATGAAGGAATCCAACGTGAAGGAGAATGGGTGGGGAAAATGGAAGTAATGGGTGAGTAATGGCTTGGGCATGCATTCCCAAGCATTTACTTGCCCCACAAGTCAGAAAAAACGTTTTCCAAAATCTGATGACTTCTTCAATTCGAATTTCTGACTGCCATACTCTTCCCCATTCCCATGCATTAACTAATTCAACCATATTTTGGAACAATTAAATGACTGGGCACAAAAGACAAAATGGGTAGTTGAGGGTTTGATGGATTCTCCCTTTGACATTTGGCTTTTCCCCATTGGCCCCAAAGGTTAAATATTCCCCCATCCTTATCCTTAGGAAAATCATGCCCCCATCTCATTATTTGTTTCATAGACATAGTTGGTTGTGGGTTTTTAATTAAATTGCATATTTACATGATGCCAAAAAATTATAATGTGTCGGCTAGCATGAATATACCTTCGGCAACGATTTTAATCACCAGAACACAAAATGATAAATCGATGGTGGGGCTTTTTCCTTTAGATCCACACCATGATTAATTACAGTATATATATCATATACATTTTAATGCAATGGGGTCAAAACCGGGGTGTTACAGTTAGTCGAATCAAACCCGAGATATCACGTGGATGGTCAAAGGGATTTTATGTTGAATGGATCTGGTTAGTCAATACTGTAAGTAATCCATACCTTTGCAAGATCGAGGAAACATGTCCAATGTGACACCAACTAACCCTTCGGTTAGGGAGAAAATAAAGTTCCATAAATGGAGAAAGGGAGAAGAACAAAGAGGAAAGATCACAAGGAGAGCATAATTATGTCATTAACTTAAGACAGCGTGGAGATGTTGATAGAGAGGATGAAGGACAATACATAAGATATTTGGTAGAAAGGTGCGGACAAGAAATTGCAGCTGTATGGGAGCCTCATAGGTCAAATAGTTGGGTTGCGAAAAGAATTAGAAGAAATAAGGCTAGATACGACACAAGTGGTAGGAGAGAAGACAGATGGTGTTGATAAAGAAGAAATACTAAGGCTGCAACCATCCTTAGCCCATGGGGTATTCACTTAATGAAACCATGTCATAGCACCTTCGTTCATGGGATATTAAAGAATACCCCTAGTTTCACTAGATATTGATAATTACCTAAAATATTCATTTTGTTCAACCCCCCTCCCAATACATATCTCCAATTAAAAAAAACCCTATTTTTACTAGAAACCCCCTTTTTTATAACCCCGATACCTATAAAATCCCCATACCCTATTATATTCCCCCCAATACATACAATATATTAACATTATTTCTCACAATTAAGAAAACCCCTTTTGAAGGAAAAGAGTTGTGAAATTAACATCAAAATATTTTAGTTTCTAAGCACAAGAGGTATAGATCTGTGTCGAAGAGTTGTCATGTTGACCTGAAGTTACCAAAATTACCTATGCATACAATCATAGCCTTCATCGGAGCATAATAGAAGAAATTAAGGGATGATATGAGTATAGCTTCAATGAGATGATGAAACATGGTGCAACAAAAAACAATTTAAAAGAAAAATATATGAAGATTTAGGTAGAGCGGGATGCAATAGATGAGCAGAAAAAGAAGCTGCATAATGTAATGGAAAGTACCTGTAGCATAGTCCCTGAAATGGAAATGGTAGAGGAAACTGTTACGGAGAAAAAATTCCAATGGCTTGGGGTGGATCACAACAGACAATGTGACACCAAAAATCAATTCATTCTCAAGCATGGTATATACATAAAAGAAACTAATCACTAAGGGATAAGAGCCATACCTCAATCGAATATTCCAAGATGACCACCGTTGAGCTCT
Source organism: Pseudotsuga menziesii (assembly GCA_001517045.1). Classification (NCBI taxonomy): domain Eukaryota; kingdom Viridiplantae; phylum Streptophyta; class Pinopsida; order Pinales; family Pinaceae; genus Pseudotsuga; species Pseudotsuga menziesii. The sequence continues at coordinate 127,440 of LPNX010457395.1, read as the reverse complement.
TGATCAAAACTTGTTCCTACACTTCGTCCTCAACAACAAATAGATATACAAACATGATATATAATGTGTTAGTATCTAATCCCCTTTCCAATTAAGAAAGCCCCTAGGTTCATCATATATTCCAGGTATCCAATTTTATCAACCCATTTTTAATACCCCCTTTATATCATATTATCAAGTTTTAACGAATATATCAAGTTTTAATGAATAGGAGACCTAACACATCTTAGCATAAGAAAACAAGATGTTACATAAAATAATAGTATAATGTTAATAATGATCCCATCAGATTGCAGGGGTGACTAATCAATTTGTAGCATTGGATAGTGGAAGACCCAAGAAAATAGAATGGGAAAGGAAAAATGCGTAAAATCCAACTCAATCAAGAGATCAATGTAACGAAGAATGTTGAATATTGATAGTCCAATAGTTAGTGCAATGCTTAGAAAATATGAGAATGGCAGATGTTTCACACTATAACATGCCAATCTACCAATTTTATATCATGTAAATAAAAGTATAGCGATAGAGAGATCATGTTTCCTATAGTCCTAATAAATTAAACTCCATAAAAATGTAAAATTGAAACTTTTTTCTTGGATGGACTTCCCTACATTTCATTGTATTTTATTTATTGAGACAAGATGTCAACAAATACTTGATTTTCACTAAGAATAAACTAGGACAAAGAAATAGTATTGATTCATAGGGAATGT
>LPNX010457395.1:100559-120366 GCA_001517045.1 Pseudotsuga menziesii | reverse complement strand
TCTCCAGCACTAAATTAGGGCAAAATTAGGTTTTGTGTCAACTGTCACAAACAATTACAGCTCCAAGAGTTTACCTTCACGCAGTTTCACAGCTTCCACGCAGGTAGCTCTACTCAGAAAATTAGGGTTAACTCAGAAAATTGGCGCCAGAGGTAACGTTTCTCCACCAACCAGCCTCCAACGCAACATATACACCAGAGTCTTCAACGCATCATATACTCAGGCAGCTTTAGTTCGCAGCAATATCCAGGCAGGATGGTCTCTTCAAACAGTCTCCACGCAAATGAAAAAGGAGTGAGCCTTCAACGCAGCCTCAACACAGCTTTCAATGCAGGCTTCACTCAGGTATTATGCAGTCTTCAAGTCTCAGTACAGCAAAGGGAGCGCGCAAAAATTAGGGTAAATTTAGGGTTTATGCATTCCAAAAAAGCATTATCTCCAGCGCAGGTATTATCTCCAATTTCAGCGCATATATATATATGATGTATCTCTCACATTATATATCACAGTCACAAAATATGAGTCACAGCTCTTAAATGATCAAATCGCAGTGTTAGATGATCAACGTGCAGTCTTAAAAAAGGATTCCACAGCCTGCAAACTTTACTCCAACGCAAGCTTAATGCTTCACTTGAGATTAGGTTTTACTTCAAAAAAAATCACAATATATCAAAATGGATCAAAATATTCAAGGAGCTTCACCATTCAATTCACAACGCATTCCATAGGTTACTGAAAGCACCGGCATCTCCAGATCAACGCACAGCTCTCCCACTGACTCCTCCAACGCATTAACGCAGCCTCAATGTTGTGCAGCGAACTGGATGTAGCAGTGGACGGATATACTCAACGCATATCATCTCTCCAGCGCACAAAATATGATCAACGCAGTTCACAACGTCTCGCGGGGAACTGAACTTGCTGTAGCATTGAGGAAAGAGCCCTCCAAATTCATGAGCAATGCTCTAAAATTTATTATTATGGTGATGCATTCAATACTTATTCCCATAAAATAGTCAAATGCCAACAATACGTAGTTATCAACGCAGGCTCCAACCGGCAGATATACTACGCAGTCTCCACCAGCATAATATACACTGCAGTCTCCAAAATGGGTAATATACCACGCTTTTAAAAACGGCGCTGAATATACACGGCTTTACACTTTGCACAAAAAATAATTAAAAATTAATAAGGTGTACAAATCCCATCTTAGTGTGGGTGAGGGGAAAATGGCAATGGCAGTAGCAGCAATTGGTTCGATTGCTTTTAACACGGTGCACTCGTCGGATTATATGGTTGCATCTGTCCTCAAAACCCGAGGGTTTAAGCACTTTTCTATACCTGCGACCACTTCTTTCGGGAGAGATTCGAACTCAAGACTTCCGAGTTCGAATTCACTAAAGAAATTGAGATTATTCTCCACTCAAACGGTTGCAGATACCGCCACTACCAGCACCCACGGCAAGACACCATTTGGGTATACAATGTTTTGCTGATTGGACTTGGGTTGACAGCTTTTGGTTTTGGACTGAAATCTGGACTAGAGTTGATTGGATGGTTCACGATGCCGAGAGATACAAGGATGTGAAGAAGAGAGTCGAGGCCAGGAACTCGCTGGAGAAATACTGTCACAACGGCCGAGGAGTGCAATTAGGAATTAGGGTTAGGTATAATAATGTTCTAACAGAGAATACAGGCAGATGGAGTAACGCATAAATTGCATGCGACTCCACTGGCAGACTGATGGAGCAGTCTGGCAATGGACTGGCAAGCAGAATGCCAGGCAGAGATGCAGCAGGAGTTATGGCAGACAGCCCTGCTCTGATACCAGTTGTTAGGTATAACTCCCGATTGATTCTTCTATTCATGGCTAAGCATGCATTTATACATTCATGTGACGGTTTGTTTAACCTTCTGTCCAGCCTTTTCGGCTTCCAACTATTCCTATTTATTTATTTACAATATTATAATCCCTAACGGATTATATTCTAACAGAAAGAACTAAACAAGGTTGCTTGAAAAATAATAAGGGATGGATTTATTTAATAAGCTTGAGTTAACTTATTTTATAGGTGATCTTAATTTTAAAATGAGTCACTTTTAATGAAATAATAACTTTTTATTCAATTTTTATTTAAGTGGAAAAAAGATGTTTGCTTTAGATCATAGTAGTATAATTCGATAATATTGGCTTTTTGTGTACGGAAATTTCCAATAAATTCGAATTCGTGGAATATTCGATGTATGTGTAATACCGGCTAATTTTGAAAATTGATTTTAAAAAGCCAAATTTTAATTATTCAAACACTCTAAAATAAATACCTTTCATTTCATACATCCTAATTCAATTTTATAGGAATAAAAATATGCCAAAGAGAATAAATAAATAAGCAAATATAATAACAACACTAGGTTTATCCTAGAAAATTTTTAGGGAAAAAAGTTTTTTACATGCAAATACAACTAGCAAGAAACTATACACTCCCAAAACCATGTGCCCAAAACCACTTACATCCTTGCTCATTGGTGATTCAATGTTAACTCTAACGCAATTTAAACATTAGTTAATTAATTCCAAAAGTAAGTAGTGGTAAATACTTAGTTACTTTGTTCTTAAAATAATTAATAACTAAAAGTTTTCTTTCTTACACTAAATACAAATATTTATGTTTTATTCAAGAGTAATCTTGGTTACATAAAATATGTTTTAAAAAAGAATGATTTTTTTTAAAGTTTAAAATTTAATGGTTAATATTTAATATTTCATTAAAAATATTGTACATGTTTAATTATATATAAATGTTATACATATCGTTGTATATTTAATTAAAATAAATATATATAAGAGGTCTACTTCTGTATTTTATTTGTATTGGATTTTTTATTTACATATTTTTTCCGTATCTAATCGTGTACTCAAATTATGCTACTATGCTTTAGATATTTCTAATCAAATTATTAAAAGTTTTTTCTATAGACAATCTTCTTAATTGTTGCATAAGAAATAGAACTTGAAGGTGAGATGCCATCAATAGAGATAGATCCGAAAGCTATTTCCCTTTCCTCAAGGTCAATCAATCGATGACCTCGCTCGAGATAGGAAATGAGTCTATTTTAAGCGAGTCTCACGCTATATTACATTCTTTTTTAACAATGACATGCCCTTGCCTATATTACATTCGTTTTTAACAATGTCATGCCCTTGCACGATTGGCCATTATATTTGTTTTTTCTAAATCGGAAATGACATGAAAATGTAATTCCCCTAAGGACTTCAAAGGTTTATATATATGGGATAACTGAAATTAGATTGTTTTGTTTTTTCCAAGAGTCTAGCTAATAGTCACAATGTAGTATAAGAATCTCTTGTTTTTTTCATATTTTCCAAACAAACAAACCTGAAAAGTTTGAAGTGTAGCAAATGTACAACCAGAGAACAAACAAATGTAGCCCCTCCTATGGATTTATGGCTACACAAGGATTCTAATCAAAACTCCAAAATGACATATTTCTATTAAAGATATGATAAGCTTATTTTACAGGGGGCTAGGCTATGGCATAAAATATGCTCTATTAGTAAGAGCTAGTTATGGGCAGCACAGGGTAGGGTGTTAGTACCCTTTTAAATAGGGAAGCACTACGCCTCATCCTTTAAAAATTAGTCTGTAACTAATAAACCCTTTGGGTGGGGTAACAAACCATTAAAGATCACCTTCTACTTGCCATCTCAACTAATAAATATATGCATTCTATTGCTTTTCTTGTGCTGCTAACAACTCACTTCCACTTCATTCCTCAAAACTATGGTTTTATTGAAAACAAGTCCTACTCTCGATTCATTAACTATAATAACAACGATACTGCATTTAATCAAAACTTGAAGTCATTATTTGAAATTGCTTCTCGCATAATTTGAGAAAGAAAATACCTACCTTCACCACTGTAGACCCAATTTGGAATTGAGCTCGAGTCCAACTATCCACTAGGTAATTCCTACCTGAATGAACACTCCACTGTAGGTCCAAGCTAGAATTGATCAACTAACCATTGCGCAATGTCTACCCAGTCCACTATCCAGATGCTGGTTCCGAGACTCGTAGAACAACAAGTGGCAGAGAGTTTAGAAATTGGAATGTCGCATAGTGTAGCTTGGAATGCACACAACCTACTATGATAGTGAATGTTGTCACCAGTGTATAATGAGCCATTGAGATGTAACCTCCAGAGCCATTAAGTTGTAACAATGTACCTTGTAATCTAATCTATTAATTGCTATCAAACTCCTATTAACTATTGTGTACAAGGTGCTATCAAAATCCAATTAACATATGTCTACAAGGACACCAGCTCTATTCAATTCCAAGCTTACCTAGGTATGAACAATTATGACAGGTTATTGAAATACTCAACCGTCATATCTACGGTTTACAATTTTTAAATCCAAAATATGTTGACGTGTAGACTTCAAGAATACGTGTCAAATTTGTCTTGGATTGCAAAATACTTCCCAAAAACAATTAAATTGCAAGCCTATGCAACAATGTAACCATATCAGTATTTGTAGAAGTGATGTAAACCTTTGTTGATATCAAAAACACGTTTACTGGAAGAGATTGGAGCATTATTGTCTAGCTTAAGAAGCTCCCAATTTAATTCTTTGATTTGGTCTTCGATCATGTCGTTTATATGATCCAGAGCATCTTCCTCTATTGATCTCAAATTTTCTTTCATGTAACACGATATACAAGAAGCTTCTTCTCCATGGGCCCTGTCTGCCTGCATTCTCCATGCATGTGTCATAATAATCATTCAACTAATTAAAACATGCACGATATCAGTAATCTTACATGTGAATTTAATTTTGACATCGCAGTTTAAGTAATACCTGGTAACACCGTGTGTCACCTCATAATCGAAGGATCGAAAATGTGCGTTCATTGAACTTGGATGGAAAGTCTATTTCCAACAGGATGTGTTGAGGCAAGGGAATGTCCAACGTGCGTATGGGTTGCAACATTTCTATGTGATGACCAGAACTAAATTTCCCATCCTCGAGGTACTCGTGAAACGGTGGAGATACACTCTACTTCTTTAATTTAAGATAAGAACCAACATAGGCCTCAACTGCACACACAATGAAAGTTAACTAATCACTACCCAATGAAATAAATTAATACATGGCCATGGAGTTTTTGTTTCTTCAAACATATGTATTACCTATTATTGTACATATGTATTATCTATTATTGTCATACAGCCTATCCAACATAGTTGAGTTGGTATCGGCCTTGTGACACTCCAGCCTGTACAACCTCTCATGCCATTTCATTTACTATTTCGTAAAGCACCATGTACATTCTTTTCATATATTAAGGAAGAAACTCTAATGCCGACAAATACCATTTGCTCATTATTAATAATATGCACAAATATTGGTCAGGTGAATTACTTTTGTTCATGCAAATACATGCTAAATATATATATTTTTAAATACATCGAATTGTTCATCACTACCTCTTAACTGCAGCTGTAAAGAGTCGGAGCTTGTCTATTGTTCCAAAGGTATCACACATATAATCCAATATCGTGATAAGATGACACAGTTTTAAGAAATTAAAAGAATTATTAACTATTGCACCCATTTTAAGAATTGTGGATCCTAAAAAGGATTTTGTTGTATGCACTGATGCATACAACAATGGCCTTGGTGGGGTCTTAACTCAAGAAGGACACGTAATAGCGTACGAGTCCAGGAAACTTAAAATTCATGAGAAAAATTATGCTACTTACGATCTAGAATTGGCTTCCGTGATACATGCTTTAAAGATGTGGTGCCATCACTTGATCTGGAGAAAATTTATTTTAATGACGGATAATAAGGGTTTAAAGTATCTGTTGGATCAACCAAATATAAACGCAAGTCAAGCTAGGTGGCTAGATTTCCTTAGCGAATATGATTTTGAGATCCGACATATCAAGGGGAAGGAAAATAAAGTAGCTGATGCTTTGAGAAGAAATGCAAGATTAAATTTTATAGCAGCAATCAGTACTTACATAACAGATTTAGAAGATCATCTTGAAGAAGAAGTAAAATTGGATGAAAATTACCGAAAATTGCAAGCTAAAGTGGCGGAAAATGTTCTGAAAGTTTAAATATAGGTTACAGTTGAAATGAAAAGGGGTTAATACTTTATAAAAATAGGTTGTATATACCTAACGTACCTAAAGTTAAGTTGCTGATTTTGAATGAGATACATAAAAGTCTTTATTCTGGATACCCTGGCTATCAAAAGACAATAACTATGTTACATAAAGATTACTTTTGGCCGAATATGAAGAATGAGTTGGCATAATATATTTCTAGATGTTTTGAATGTCAACAGGTTAAGACTGAACATTAGCATCCAGGCAGTTTATTACAACCATTACCAATTCCTAGCTAGAAATGGGAAGTAATCAGCATTGATTTCATTACATGTTTGCCTAAATGATGTTGGACTTAAGGGAGGGTGTTTGTCACCTACCCCAATTTCAATAACATTTTATGTTTAAGAAAACATTTTATTTTACTTTTATTGTAAAGTTTATGACTATTGACCAAGTGGGGTCAAGGATGAATGTAATTAATTATGTGGAATATTTTATTATTCAATAAATAAAAGATGAGACAAATAGCCAAAGGAGACTGTTGAATGAGTGTCCATTGACCCACTAGGAGAAATCGACTAGGGTGAGAGAAAACTGACACATGGCAGCATCCTAAATCACTTCTAGCTGTTGCAGGGGGGAAATTCCCTAATTTTGTGGTCATGTTGCCCAAGAAAGTGGAACAGAGTAGGTGGCTCATTAATTTAAAAACTAACCAAAATAGCTAGGAATGCATATATCTATCCATCGAATTCAGCAGGAGGCTGTTCAATTCTTACCTTGTGAAATTTTTGAAGTTGAGAAAGGAGCACAAGGGATTCGATGAGGGGAAAGTTAGAAGTGGATTGAGTGATTAAGACTGCATTAAGAACTAGTGCAGCCACTTACCTGAGTTCTATATTGTTGAGGACATAAGTACCGGTGTTAAGTACTACTGTTGAGTTGCAGGGGTATTTAATACAATTTCTTCACACGGTGCATTCATCCTGGTGGATCAATGGACAAGCTCGGGGATCCTAAGACAAGCAATTGAGATATCTTCAAGAAAAGGTTGGGTGAAACAGGTTCCTTGGGTTGTTTGTCTCTTCTACAAATTACAGGTTCCATTGTGTTATCTTATTTATTTCTATGCAAGCAAATTACTAGAATGAAAGCAGACATGTTTAGTTTTTCTATTATTACTTAAATACTTTGAATTTGCTAGTAGAATGCTTAAGTTTGCAATTTATTCAAGAAATTTTACTTGTATATGATTATTAGAATAAATGAGTTTAGAATTAGAAATGATTGCTTAATGAGTAAAATTCATTTCTGTATTTTTCCACTCATCTTACGATGGCGTACTCTAGTACAGAAGGATTGTTTAGTTGTAGATAGGAATGATTATACATGGATAAAATGATCCAAATTGTTATCGAATTGTAGATTTTATGTAGAAATGAATCAACAATCTTTTCTTCTCATAAGTTACTAGCAATATCTTCAAGTAACTGATTTAACTTTGGAATATTTTTACTGTTATTTTTCCATCTATTTTATCATAATAATCCATTTCTAGAATATAACCTTTTATACAAAACCTCTAAGGATATTACATAGAGTTCATTATAGTAAGTTTTTGTCACACAGTCATTAAACTGTGTATAGTATAATACAATAATAATTATTGTAATACAAAATATTTATTTACACTTAGTAAAGAAAAACCATTCATTATTCTAATACTTTAATACCTGAATTATAAACAAGTATTCTAGTTATATTATAGTAAATAATGCACAGTTAAACCTCCAACTGTTTCTTTTAAAACATCTAACACTGTAAGTTCATGATGAAAAACCAATAGGCTGAAAATGGTTAGCATTATAACACCTATTGTATTATAGTACATGAATTATGAACTTAGTAAACCAAACTGTAAACAATGAATATAACATTGATATTATTATTCATATTTGTAAACTGTTCTTTCTAAACCATACTCATTAATATAACCCTTCATAACCATTTACAGAACCTATTTATAAAAAAAAATATTTCCATAGCTAGTGAATAATTAAAAATAGATAACTGTATACTTCAGATAAGGAACAAATCTTATCTCTTAAATATTTATCGAACAGTTAAGTAAGTCGAAGGATAGATTCCAACTCTTCCAATTGAAAGGAAGACTTTTATAATTTAACTATTGTTTATACCAAAAATCGAAGATATGAAGATAACCTAAATATCAAGACTGTTTATTTAAAAACCAAACCCTAGGTTAATCCTTTACGGTACTGTTTGTACAAACAAATTTTCAAACAACTAAATTTACCAATGGTTTAAACCAGTTGCAGTTGTAGAATAATTTATAACCAATTGTTGTCATCACAGAAAAACTATTTACCAAGCTGAATGTACTGTAACTCCAAATGCCAACAAATATTTACACTACAGTCGTAAGCTCTGCCTTTTAAAAACAAAAGAATCATAAAGAGAGTCTTCATTTTATCAAGCAATTAACCAATACATTCACCACAGGTTTCAACTCATAAAACTAAAATGCATTAACAGTTCATAGCCTCGAAAGAGTTACAATGACTGAGCAAGAGGCGAGGAAGTTTCCCTTATAGCTTAAAGACAACATGAACAACAAATATAAAACCTTGGAACAATATTATTCCTACCCTAAACCATTATTACAAGAGTCATAGTCCACCTGCGAAACCCTATGGGTATCACTAAGGATGACCTTACGGCCTCCTTTCCAAACAAAACAACAATTTACCACAAGTAAATTTGAACACCATAGTAACATTCTACAAGAACAAGTGGTATTACTGCAGAAACATTCACAACAAAGGGTACCCCAATTTTGGGACCGAGGCTTACCCGAGCCTTTCACACTCACACTTTTCATCTCTTCACCTTCAATATTCAACTATGCAATGCCAAGCATTTGTCACCTATCACCAAACAACAAATGTTTAGAGTTGTTTAGAATATAACTTGGTATGATTTTTTTAAAGAAAAGAAGAACACTTGGAGAATTATTTTCAACTTACCAACTGCTTAACATTGAGCTCACGGTTATGGAGAAGAACCAGAGCTTCAATTCTGCTAACGCCATGTGAAAACAAGAAGTGACCATTGTTTAAACGTTGAGCCTCGATAAAACGACTATGGCGAAGAACCAGAGCTTCAAGCCTGCTAATGCCATGGCCAAGACCATATTGACAACTATTGCAAAGACTCAAGGAGGCCGAGGGCCTGTCATCCTACTCTCCTTCCAAAAAAACAACTGATCGAAACCAATCAAATTTTGAGGGTAAACATTGAATGCATTTGCATATGGTTTATCACCCAAAACCCTCCACCTTGCAAGCATCCACCACGTGGATTACACTAATATTGAAATTTTTATTTGCTTGATATAGCTTGAATCTGCATGTTAATCCTGTAATTTGTGTATAAGTAATACCATTACCTTTGGTAACAATAAACAATTCATTTTTATGCATGATGGAGTTTTAGCTAGGTTGTAATGTTATTTTATGCATCGACTTCATGCTTAGGGTATTTTTGGTTATATTTTATAGTTTAACTATAGTTGCCAAAATAATAATGATAATTTTAGGGCTTAGGAAGTTCTAGGATTAACATGGTTAAAGACCATAATTATAAAACAATGGGAATGTATTCTAGTATTACAAACAACTAAAAGCATGTTGATAAATTATATACATTCAATCATATAATTTATTTGTTTAAAACAAATGATCACCCTATCAACTCCACTTGCTACCTAGGTAGAATAGTCGTTTCTATATGCCTAGGAATTCTTACGCTTCGATAATCTAGACAATAAATAGAGTTTAAATGATCTTTTCTAACTTACTCCGTTAGTCTTCTGAGCCTTAAATTTTTACATTGTAAACCTGGAAGTAAGTTTTTACTTATGAGTCATGTGTACAAGCATCGGATCTGCGTTAGCTTTGAAAAAGCTAAGTAAGCCTCAGGAAAACCTCAGGCCCCCTTCAGTAAGAACAAAACATAACCATCATAATCATACACATTCTTACAAATAAACCAATGATCTGAATTCAATAATTTTTAACTCATTAACTTTTGATAAATAGTTTTATTCAAAACTGAAAATTAATACAGGTTGAGTACGGTTAGTGGCATGTGAATTATAAGTTAGTACGTAAATTCTGTAGCCTTTTAGTTACAATTAACTAAAGAGTATTAACTCCTAAGTTTTTCTCTTTATTTCTTGTCTTTGTAAACTATATGTTAACTAGACTAAAGTTAATTATTAAACTAGCATTCTAGCTATGATTTAGCATTTAATATCACATAGAAAATTTTTAAATTTTTGTGAATTTTTGAAGATGTTACATATAGATAAATACAACTAAACAAGAGCTTTATCCATACTAACAAAATAACAGGCAGACAAATTAATCACTTTTGAACCCAAATCATGCATGCTTGATCCTCTTCATGGGCATGCCATTTATATAAAGAATTGGCAATGGTTGTAGGTAAAACAGTTGAATCGATCATGAGTGAGGACTACAACTAAAACTGTTCCATGCTCAAAATTGTCATGAATATCATTAATTGAGAAATTTGATGTGAACAAAAGGAAACCTAGTTGTATCATGTATCACTATGATATGTTTAGCCATGGAGACTCATAAATTCAGATGTGATATTAAGCAAAATAAATTAAGCTCACTTAGTCACTAACTTATAAAGTCTATCATTTTGTTATTAAAAAAAAAATTTAAAAAAATCTCAAAACTTGTTAAAATTAGATATAAGAATAGTGAAAAATAAGTTTATAACAATGCATTTAATAAATTTTAAAATTTTAAAATAAATAAACTTAGAAACATAAATAACCAATGACCATCATCCATCCCATTGGCATTGCTAATACCTTTCAAGATATGTTTAATGCCATAAATAATTTAACATTCAATAAAAAAACATTTAACCAGTTTGAAACTTTTATGAACATTGAATAAAAAAACATTTTAACCAGTTTGAAACTCAACACTTCGTATGTAAAAAAAAATTTCCCATAAAACTTAGGACATGGGTTATTGTTGTCACAACTCCAACAATCTCCACTTTTACAACAATACATCATACCTTTCCCAAACCTATTCATTACCTTTGTTGCAAGCAAGGTTATTGTTGTCACAACTCTAACAATCTCCACATTTAAAACGACACCTCATACTTTTCCCAAACCTATTCATCACCTTTGTTGCAAGCCAAGTGAATCCAAACATGGCCACAACTCTTTCTTTGTCTTATTGTCATAAGTTGGATTGTTAGCCAAGTGGGAAGTAATTTGACTATGACATAATGCATTCACCTTGTCATGTACATTTCCAAACTCACACAATAGACCCTTTAACCAAATTGCTTCCTTGCATGCATGCAAGACATCTATATATATTATTCCTTAATAGATCTTTTATATCCAACAAATAGTTCCACCTTCAAGAGTAAATACATAACCTAGAGTGTGCCTAGAGTAGATCCCTTTTGTCTAAATCACCTGCAAAATTTGAATGATCAACATATATGCACGAACTGTATCAATGCAACCTTTATAGGTGATACAATAATCACTTGTGCCTCTAAGATAACGAAGCACTCACTTCATTGCTACCTAATGCTCTCTACCTGGATTTTCCATATATCTACCAACAACACCAACTACATGTGAAATATCTAGTCTTGTGCATACCATCACATACATCAAACTTCCTAATGTGCTTGGATATGGTACATGAGACATATAATCCTTTTCTTGTTTAATACTAGGACATAAACTTCAATAAATCCTAAATTGGGAAGCCAAAGCTACTTTTACTAGTTTTACATCCACATACTTCTGTTATAAAAACCAAAGCTTACCATGTTTCCTATCTTTGTGTAGTTTTATGCCCCAAATTTTTTTTGTTGGTCATATATCCTTCATAGCAAATGTCCTAGCCAATTGATCCTTCAACCTACTAATCTCAAGCATGCTTTTGCTTTCTACAAGCATATTGTCAACATATAATACTATATAATGAATATGCCATTTTCAAACTTTTGAAGTAAACACAATGGTCATAGTCACTAGTAAAATTTTGGATGATCATGAAGGAATCAAAATTCTTGTGGCATTTCTTGGGAGACGGATTTAAACCATAAAATGACTTCTTGAGCTTGCAAACAAATATTCTTCTTTTGTTATCCTAAACAAACCCTTTTGGTTTATAGGGTTTTTTGGATAAATTGCAAAAATCTTTTGGTGTGAACGGGGCCATGCAATGATGTGGTCAAAGTGAGTGTTCCCACAAAAGAAAGAAGGACCCTGATGTAATGGAAAAAAAAGAAGGGAAAGATAGTGGTTGATCACGTCAACCAAGAATTTGGTTAGAAGTTGTGTATACAAATAGTAATGCAATTCTTATGGGTATACTCCAAAAATTGAGGAAAGCACACTACTTGTTCAATCTATAACCTTAAATAGCGAGATAAGAAGTAAAAGTTTCCAAATTATGCTGCAAAGAAGTATCTTTGATTGATGCATTCAGAGCCTTGTATTGCTTAAGGAAATTTTCTTTCTTAAGACCTAAAGTTAACCTACTTTGAGTTAAAGTATCTACCAGAGAGCAAGATAACAAGTTAAAGTTTCATTTCACCTCTAAATTTTGCTTCAAAGAGGTATCTTTGATAGAGGCTTCAGAACCTTGTACTACTTAAGGAGATATTCTTTCTCAAGACCTGAAGTTAACCTGATTTGAGTTGAAGTACCCCCCATAAATCATATGTTCTTTCTGATTGTTGTTTGTAAGTTGTGCTTGCTTATCAATAGAAACGCATCATTGAGAACTGAATATATAAAGTGAAACGGTCATTTTTCATGATTTGATCCGACTATTAATGTGACAAGGAGGTTGAACATCCAAAAGAATGTGACTGCAGGAATTATATATTAAAGCAACTTCCAAGCTGCAAACAAACAATGCACAATGCATACATAAGTAGTTCTAAAATGTGCCACTGTACATACAAAATTAGTTATAAATTCCTTTAGACATTTTCATAGGTATCTTCCTCATATAATTCCTTCTGATAAAATACAAAAATTAAGACCAGGTAGTCTAGGAAATGATGGGAATTAGATATGTTATGCAACAAATTATAGGATATATGGATTTTTAAATGGCAAATTCAAATGGGTCCAAATCAAATATATGGTATTCAAGTATAAATATACTTTTAAAAATCCCTATTCTTCAAGTTTAAATCAAACCTTGGATCTAGAAAAAACAATAATGAAAAATAAATTAACTTCATTTAAAACTAGATGAGAAACCCCCTACCTTTGCCACACACATAAATTTCTTTCACTATACATTGTGAATCCCAACGAATCAAACCCTACCTCTCAACATGGGATGGATACAAGCTAGAATTAATGATTATCACTAGATGCGTGTACTAAAAAATCAATAAAGTATAGGCTACTAAGGAGAGAAGCCAACCAAACCTCTTCATAATCTTAGGTTCTCAATTGAATAATTGGATTCTGTTGAACATCCAGACCCAATAAATTGTGCATAAAGCCACTGTTCTTCATGTCAAATTCACTTGTTGGTTTCATCTTGCACCATGCTAAGCTTTTCTAACTACATGTCACGACCATGTCATCTACATAACGTCTACATACAACACTACAATAAGCAGATTTGATTTATCAAACATATAGTACAAGATAGGAAACTGGAGGTTATTGGGCACTCTGCTAAGTAGTCCAATCATTGTTTTGCAGGTACTATAAGTTATTTTACCCTAGAATTGGAAAGGTTAGGGATCCATACAGACACCCAAGTCTATGCCGCTAACATTGTGGAGAATGAGAAAGAGATTAATTAATGCTAGTAGATTGAAAATGTTGGAAAATGGGATGGAACATACTTTGTTTCCAATAGATTTTTTTCCAATAACTAAAACTGTGACAACTCACTAACATGGAAAATTTATATAAGCCCCCAACTGCATGGTTTCATGTGGAACAATTCTAGATTTTTATTTTGTAATTTATGGAGGGAAGATAGGTGGCAGATAAGAGCAACTCTCATACACCCAAAGCATTATAACTTATGCATGGATTAGCTAAAAGTTGTTGGCAGTTTATTGGGCACTGATAACAAACCCTGCCTAGCCCACGCCAAGAAGAAATAAGCATTTAAAGGTAGCTTAAATGTTGTATAAATAAAATTGAAAAGCGTTGAAGGTGGTATTGATTGAACGCATCTATGAAGGTGTGTAAATGTAGGCTCCTAGTGTTGGGATGGTTGCCACTTCCACATGGACAATGCAACCAAGAGATAACCAATTACCGTAGGTAATTTTCTTAACTCTAAACGATTACATTGTAGAGAATACTCTACCTTATTCATTAGAATGATAATGAATTGATTCCAATGTTCAAATCTTGGAATATATTTGTACCTATTTTTCAATAGTTGCAGCTGCAGTAGAGCTTTCTCCGATAAGCATGATCAATTGGATTCCTAATTTCTAATAGAAGGTCTCCGTTAAAATGGATGTAACAAACTAATTTTTCATTTGGTGAAACTGAGAACAAGCTACATATATAAAATAAGCATAACCAATATATAAAATGAGCTGAATCAAAACAAATGGATCCTTCATTTTCTAAAACATACTACATTATTATATGGAAAATAAGCATAACCAAAACAAGTGGATCCTTTATACATAGAGTTGTAAACTCAGTTGTGGATTGGAAAGTGAGGAAATTATTCTTCATAACATTGTGACAAATAATATTTTTATATGGTTATTCAGTTTAGACCAAGACATTTTCCAAGGAGAATTGAGAGAAATTAGAAACAAGTTTTACATGGAGTTAGTGGGAGTTAGGAGTTAATTATGAAAAGGCATTACTCTATAAATATAAATTTGTCAGCTTCTTGATGAACCAGAATATCACACCTGAACCCAAATTTAACAAGAACCCCACAACACTCTTCCTCCCATTGCATCTCCCAGCTAGTCAGAATCAACAAAAGCATACATCATCAACTTATCACCTACTACATACCTTAAACCGTAATGCACTACACACTTCAAGTAACATAGCACATGCTTTACAACAACCCAAGAAATTTTCCTCAACTCAAACATATATTGGCCCATGCGTTCAATGAAAAACAAATATCATCTCTGGTATTTACCGAATACTTGAGGTAACCTAACAACTATTTGTCCATTGATGGATCAACCAAATTGGATTTTGAGTATGGTGATGACTTCAGATCAGGAATTACAGTCAATCATCTACAACCTCTTCATAATCTCGGGTTCTCAACTAAATAACTAGATTTTGTCGAACATCCAGACCCAAGAATTGTGCATAAAGCCATTGTCCTTTATGTCAAATTCACTTGTTGGTTTCATCTTTCACCAAGCCGAGCTTTTCTAACTACCTGTCACGACCATGTCATCTACATAGTCTCTACATACAACACTACAATAAGCATATTCAATTGTTCAAACATATAATACAAGTTAAGCAAATGGACGTTATTAGGCACTTTATTAAGTAGTCAAAATCATTTTTTTGCAGGTACTGGAGGTTACTAGAGGTTATTTTACCCTAAAATTGGAAAGGTTAGGGATCCATACACACACCCAGGTCTATGCCGCTAACATTGTGGAGAATGAGCAAGAAAATAATTAATGAGCTAGTAGATTGAAAATGTTGGCAAAGGGTATGGAACATACTGTGTTTATAGTTTTCTTTAATAACTAAAACGGGGACAATTCATTAACATGGAAAACTGATACACGCCCCCATCTGTATGGTTTCACGTGGAACAATTCTCAATTTTTTATTTTGCAATTTATGGAGAGCAGATAAGAGCATCTCTCATACATTCAAAGCATTATAACTTACACATGGATTAACTGAAAGTTGTTGGCAGTTTATTGGGCACTGATAAAGACCCTGGCTGTCCCATGCCAAGAAGAAATAAGCATTTAAGGGCAGCTTAAATGTTGTATAAATGAAATTGAAAAGAGTTGAAGGTGGGTATTGATTGAAAGCATTTATTAAGGTTTGTAAATGTAGGCTACTAGTGTTGGGGTGGTTGCCACTTCCACATGGAAAATGCAACCAAGAGATAACCAAAAATAATATAATTTTGAAAATTACGGGATTTTGCGTATCTCTGCAACAACTTATCCATCAAAAAATTACACTAAATCAATTTGATGCCTTGGACATAAAAATTACATAAATTATATGGTGTCCAACATAGATTATCCCTTGATATACTTATTCTTTATGATTATCCCTTGGCAAAAGCATATATAAAAGTACTGGTGACAGCAAGCATCCTAGATAGTAGATATCCAATTTCAACATAAACTACCCAACACAGAAACATCCCTAAAAATTTGGGCAGCCTTGGACCCATTCCTCAAACTTTGAGCATCCTTGGAGCCATGTTCAGATGTGGATGACGGAGATTGCACATTTTCACTAGTGAAACAAACCAAATGCTGACAGATAGGGTACAACATATACAAACAACAACAAAATTGGAAGGCAATTCTCTTGGCTTCCAAGATCTTTCCAACATTTTCTATAGTGTTTAAGACCTAGATAAGTCTCTTAGAAATGCCAAATAGAATAATCCAGTCTCATTGGTTCTCTGGACTAAATCAGCTAGACTTAATAGGTACAAATTTAGAAAACCTTTGTTATTTAAATACAAATAATACCATAAAAAAATCAGGTTTTTTAAATAAAAAAATACCATAAAAAAATGACAAAACATCTTCTAACCAATGATAGCTATAGAAATATTAAAAAAAATCATAGCAATAAAATTTTGAAAGAAATAAAGAACACAATCAACATCTCATCCCTTAATGATTACTGGAAATATAAGTTAATACCGAGTGGAGTCACCATTCCTCGAATCTATGGTCTGCCTAAGATACATAAAGAAGTATCCCCTCTTAGATTCATTGTGAAGACCATTGGTTCACCCACCTACACTCTTGCTAAATACCTCGTAAAGGCTCTTACCCCTCTAGTTGGACATACTTCTTTATTCATTAAAGAATCAAAGTATTTTGTTGATAACATCAAAGATATTAAGCTAGAATAACATGATAGTGTGGTTAGTTTTTGTTAGTGTTAAAAGATGCACCTTGACTGTAAAAGAAGCATGGCTAGCACATTTTAAGCTCTAGGTCTAAATAAAATTTGAATGGGTCTAGTAAATAGATCAACAAAACTGAATGAGAAAGGGAGAGGGAAGTAAGTTAACTGTGGATCAAAGATATTCCATTGGGCATGGAGCCAAAACTTGAATCTCAATGGCTTATAGCTAATAACTGGCTAAATTTCTTTCTAATAACTCTTTCGCAAGGTAAGTATCATGTTCAGTGCATAAAGTGATGAAAGACAGTTTGAAATGAAAAAATAGTTTGCATTTATCAAGGATGAATCTCTAACATAGCTTTATAGCTTTAGAAGAATTAACTTAAAGAATGATTATAAACTGAGCATCCAACATTGATGAATTCTGAAAACAACCATGTACATATAACAGGTATAATCATAAATAAAGAAGAACACCAAACAGATGAATTCCTTCACCAAATTACAAAGTATACCAGTGGATAAAACACATAGAAATACATACTAAACAATAATATCATAATGAAACTCAGGTTAAAAAGGAAGAGTTTCTATATTAACTTCAAAAAGATAAACAAGTTTCAATACCGTCCAAAAATCTTCCTCTCTTTGCCTTGAAGTCCCCCTACAGATCTCTCAAGCGTCTCCGGCTGAAGCCCTTTTCTGTTTCAAATGACAAAATATAACCAATATAATCTACTAGCTATTTCTATCTTCTAGGATAAAAATCCAAGCTACATACTAAAAACAAAATTAAGTTGCAAGAACAATGGAACATGAAGCCAGGAGAACCATGGAACAGGAAGCCATGGATCTCGAATGATGAAGATTGGAAACAAATCCCCTTGGATTTAGTATGATCCCCTACTTAACATGTGGAACTTCTGCTGCCACCTATAATGTTTGACTGCTATGTCAGCACCAATCATCCTCAAAACCTGCATTTGTTTTCAATTGAGTTTTCAAAACACATAAAATACTACCAGCTTCGAATGCTACATATCTGGAAATGAATTGACTCATCATTTCCTACTGCATTTTCACTTCAACTCATGATAAAACCCTCAATTGACACCTGGGCATTTGCAGCGTGAGCTTGGCTTTCAACTCTGTTATGAAACTGTTGATTTTGAAACCGGACAATCCGAGTATGAACACAACATATTAGCCAGAAAGAAGCTGAAGAAACCAATGATCAACATAGAAACTGGAGTGCCCCATGAGCAATATTAACCCCAATGCAGTAAGAGAAAATTCTTATTTTCATAGTGTTGACAGGAAAATAAATTGAAACCCTGGAACTTTAAATGAATAATACCCTGAACACTGATGAGCCGGCTTAAAAGAATTTTTAGATGCTGGCATAACACCTGCGCTTGAAAATTTGGAATCTTTAAGGGCATTTATAATTAACACTTGCATTCACTCAAGAGCACTCGGGCTTGTGTTGTATGATAACTCTGCATATTTGTTTTATAATGCGTAGGGCACATCCCACATGCGTAAACAATTAACTTCCAATTGAATATATTTGACACTATTTGAGCTATTAGCCCCTCAGATCTTTCGTTAATTCTTGACACTTAGGTTAGAGCGATGGTGGGCGAAGACTATTGGCTCCATATAACATATTTATGATTTTTTTTTTATAACCAAGCTTTAAACAAAATAAAATATAAAACATTATTTTAAAATTATAAAGAATAATTTAAAAATAATAAAATTTTATATTTACTTTTTTATATTTTAATATTTAGCTTAATGTAATAAAAATAAAGGCTATGAAAAAATATGAAATCCTTTTTATTAAAAAGAACCATGTGATGTCTTAATAAAAGGATTAAATAGGTGGGATTAAACAGGTGTACGACTCCATATTACACATTTATGATTTTTTTTTTATAACCAAGATTTAAACAAAAATAAATATAAAATATTATTTTAAAATTATAAAAAATAATTAAAATAATATTTTTTTTAATATTTTAATATTTGACTTGATGTAATAAAAATAAAGGTCATGAAACAATATGAAATTCAAAGACCATAGGTTAGGCTCACCTTCTTTGAAGAATAGGGTTGTATGTAAATGGATGAAGAACTAGGGTAATAATGTATGAAGACATAGAGCATTATGAACACATAGAAACATTCAATAACTTAGGGATTTAAGGTTTGACATAAAGGATTTGAGGCTTTGATCATTCTGGCACAAAAATTGGGATCTCTCTTTATATGCATGCTGCCAAAACCTAATTTTTTATGGGGAAAATCCTAGTACTAACAATTTTGATGTAGTGTCTTTGTTCACCAAGATCTTGGTAGATGAAGCTATTGAAGTTATAAAACATATTACCGATCGTAAGATGGCATTCCTTGTACAAATTTGTCTAAAATCCACATACTATAATTTCT
>LPNX010457395.1:74943-95018 GCA_001517045.1 Pseudotsuga menziesii | reverse complement strand
TCAAAAATATCTTATAGAAACTAAATTAACTTATAAAATAGTATCTGCACAAATATTACATGATTATCATTATTATTGTGAAAATATTTTTATAACCCAATTTATAATTTTATTTATATAAATATGTTTTAACATCCACCAAACCTAATTTATACTTTATTTGTTTTAAATTTTTTAATATGTTTTAATTATTTTTTAAATCTAATGTGGAGAAACCTTTCCCACCTAAATTGTAAAAAAAACCCTTTCCCAATAACTTGTATTAACTATATTGACTTTCAAAAAACTCCCAATGTAATCTTTTCATGCCATATGAATATATGAATTAATTATGTAAGTTGTATATCTGGTCAACGTTTTTGTTGTTCTTCACAGAACTGTTCTGATTATGTGAAGAGATTGGAATTTCCATTTTTATTTAAAGTTTCACTTAGAAAAAGGAACTTAAACAATACCGGTACTGGTAAATGATAAAATAGGAACTTTTTTTTTCAGGAAGAAAAATCTGTCCTTGATATTCTATTAAGAATCAAAGGGCATTGTAATCACCCACCCATGAAGGGTTACATAACAAAGGTTATAGCAAGTCATATGAGAATAATCGCCAGGTGCAGCCGGGGGGAAAGGCGAGCAATATAAAGTGAAGTTCCCATCAGAAATCTGACTCATCATTCAAGATGATCAATCACGTACAGACCAATCTATCGTGAACCAAAAGGGCCAAAACTGCAATTCAAAAAGAGTCACTCAGAATACATAAAATAAGTCACCAACAGGGAGAGGTGCCCCATCCTATCATAACATCAGAAGAGATGGAATGAGTCACATGTGACCAATTGGTCATCAAAATATTCATAAAACCAGCCAAAACCCGGTGGAAAGACGAGTGTTGATTTTGAAAGTCTGTCTGCTCTCCAATTGTGTTCACGATAGATGTGACTGAAGGTGAGATCATGGAAGCTTGATACAAGCTTTTGAGATTCCCTACACCAGTGGTGAAGCTCTGGTGGAGAGAGAGCAGTAACACCCTTTGCCCAATTAATGATAACCATGGAGTCACCAAAAATGTGAGTAAGAGGTATACCCATCATATGGGAGGAGTGCAGAAGGGCCCAAAGATCCAATAGTTCTGCCTTCGTATTGGTACCTTTCCCACCCCCAGCACAAAATCCAGGCGAAGATTCTCATTGATTAACAGGCTGTATCCAATACCTGCAGTAGTGGAGTTCGAGGCATCATCAAAATAGCCACTTGGAAAGATTTCATGAGGTCTCGGCCCGATATGCCTGGCCGATGTTTTACATTTGTTGTCAGACTGGGTGGAAGACAAATGAAAATCACTTAATATTTGATGATAAATGCCCAAAACAGTAACCTTGTAACCTTCAAATATAGCCCTGTTACGTGCCTTCCATATGAACCAGATCATATGATGAGGAATGTAAAAGTAGACAGAGCTACAATGGTAAGTTGATGCCCAATATTTAAAGAACTCAGAAAAAGATAGATCCACGGGGGGCTTTTCCAGCTGCAATTGATCACATAAAATACCCAAAACACCTTTCCAGATAGTGCAGCAAGTGAAAAGATGTTCAACAGTTTCATCGTTGGAAAAACACAGAATGCAGATGCCTGGTCCAAATTTACCACGTTTTTGTAAATTATCCCATGTAAGAATTTTATTTCTCATCACGAGCCAAGTAAAACATCCAATCTTACGAGGAATATGACCGGTCCATAGTTGTGTGTTCAGTCTGCTACCAAGTGCCGGATTGTGAGTAGTAACAATGCAGTCATAGGCACTGCCAGCTGAGATTGTACCATCTTTTTTATTGAATTCCCAAATTAATAGGTCAGGATTTGAAGAGAGCCGAATACCATTACAGTCCAAATACCCAATAAAAGCATCCCATATCTCTTTCCACTCACCAGCCAGTAACAATTCATCTGCAGTGAACCAGTAGTGATGTGCATCTGGTAGAGTATTATGGGCCTGTGCAAGATACAATATATCTAGATCTTCAAGGTAAGTTCTCAAACCTTCCGGGAAGCTAGGAGAGATAGGATTACCAATCACCATATCTATTCCAATAAGGATATCCCTACCATTACCAACAAGCCATGTGAGATGGCTTCCCAGCCAAGGCAGTGTTTGAAGAAATCCTCTCCATATAGCAGAGACACCATGTGTACAAAACTTCTTATTACGAAGCCATGAGTGCACAGTAAGTTGTTTCAGGTATTTTGATGTGAGTACACGGTGCCACAAACTGTTAGTGGAGAGAATATACCAGAAATTCTTGTGGAGGAGTGCTGTGCTGAACCAATAAAGATTTTTAATGCCCCACCCATCATATTTTTTAGGCCAAGATAGGTCAGACCAGCAAGCCAAGTGGAATTTCCGGCAGTGACCAGAGGATCCCCAAAGGAAAGCAAAGGTAATGCTCTTTAGCTTATGTAGAATAGAAGCAGGTAAAGGAGCCAGTCCCATCCAGTATACAGGAATGCTAGAGAGTACAGATTGCACAAGGATAAGCCTACCTCCCAAAGAAAGTAGCTTATGAGTCCACAAACAGATTTTTTTTTCAAATTTCTGTACCAACCAATCCCAATCCCTGGTTCAATATCCCAGGGGTTTAATCTAAAATCCGAGATATTTGAACCCAGTAGTAATAGGGAGCATCTTGTAGGGAATGATTCTAGAGAGACAAAGGAGTTCCGGGGCAGGTATATCATTGTGAAGTAGGACCGATTTGTCAGGGCTGATAGACATACCAGAAGCTTTACAAAAGGTATCAAGTAAGACATCAAAGGCAGCCCATTCCTGAAGAGAACCATAACCCATGAGTATGACATCGTCCACAAATAGAAGATGGGTCAGAGCTAAAGAGGGGGTAATTTTTATACCACGGATAAGACCATTTCTTCGAGCATCTGTAATCAGAATACTAAGACCTTCAATGACAAGGATAAAAAGCAGGGGTGAAAGAGGACAGCCTTGTCAAATTCCCTGAGAAGCAGGAAAGAAGTTTGACGGGGTACCATTAACCAGAACAGCAAAGGTGGCCGAGGATATACAGCCCAAAATCCAATTGACAAGCTACAGGGGGGCACCAATCTGAATCAGAATGAGGCGGATAAAGGTCCAGTTAACCCAGTCAAAAGCTTTGATCAGATCAAGTTTGATGATAAAGGCACAGAGGTGTTTGGTTTTGATAGAGTGAAGAGATTCCTGTACAATGCCAATGGGATCAACAATCTGACGGTTTTTGAGGAAACCGAATTGCTCCTGTGAAATGCTTGAATCCAAAAAGGGTTTGATTCTGGTTGCAATAACTTTAGAGATGAGTTTATATAGGAGATTGCACAAAGAAATGGGTCGGAAATCAGTAAAGGTCAGTGGCTTATCAATTTTGGGGATAAGGGTAATAAAGGTAGAATTCAGAGAGGAGGGGATGATACCAGTGATCCTAGTCAAATCCATAGTAGACAGTAGCTCCTTCCCCAAAAGGTCAAAGAAATCAATTCCGGAGCGGCCATTACACCACGTTGGACCCACACACTGGGGAGCAATATCCAGGAGTCCAAGTGAGTCAAACAGAGAAAGAAAGAGACCAGATAGGGGATCAGGAGAGGATTTAAACCCCCAGGTTTCAGAAGAGTACAGGGTGAGGTTAAGATCACCACCAATGATCAGATTAGGAGAACAGAGGATACCGTTACTTTTTGCAATGTCCCAGAAAATAGGAACTTAAACAATACTGGTAAATGATAAAAATAGATATATATAAAAGTCAAAATCAGGTATTAGATATTTTCATAAAAAACAAACAGATAAAAATGATAAATTCAAAAAATACGCATAATTCTCAGAATCTGAACTTTAACAATACTTGTAAATGATAAAAAGAAATATATAAAAAACAAAATCCTAGATGGTATTTCCATGATCACCCCGTGCCTAACCAGCGTTCCAAGATATAGTGACGATAGATATATTTAATATAAGATTATTATAATTAGTATTTATTTATTTTAATTATAGTTAGAAAGATTAGAATTTATTAGAATTTTGTATTTTATATAAAATATACTTAAAATTAATAGATTTTCTATTAAGAGAGGTTGACATAAAAATGATAAGTTTTGGTTCTATTTAAGAGAGTTCGATATAAAAATGCGAAGTTTTGATTATAGTCATGAAACGTTGACATAAAAATGCTAGGTTACATTAAAGATTGCTAAATGTCGTATGAGGCGGCGTAGATATCATTAAATCTATTTACGACGTAAGGCGTTTAACAAGTGGGAGTCGACTCCCCCAATTAATGCATTTTTTTTCCTAGCGGTAGGATGCTTTCGTCCGACGATTGGGGTAATTTGTGTCGTTGATCTTCATCTACTGCCTGGCATTTTTGTCAACCTCCCTTAAATGCACATCAATGCTGCTTGGCATTTCTTTCAACCTCCCTTAAATGCAAACCGGAATCCCTGCCTTGCAAACACTCTTAGGCGGTGATGCTTACCTCTATTAGAACCCCCTGCCTCCATCAAAACTCAGAACTCAGGAAAACTCTGCTGGCAGAACTCAGGAACTCTCCCTGCCCTGCCGAACTCAAGAACTCGCCTCTAGGATGAGCTGGTAACTCCATGATTCCAAGTCTTGAATCTCTCTGTATCTTTCTTTTGCCCTTTAACATTTAGTTTGCCAGCTTGAATGAATTTACGTTTGCTCGCATGAATGAATTTACGTTTTGTTGATTCAATATTTGAAACTTCAAAGCTAATGAATATCCCATACTATTTAGCATGCAACGAATTTCTTTAATAGATATACTTCAAACCTGTAAATTTGTTAAAAATATAGAGATGCAAATTTGTTAAAATAACAGAAATGTAAATAGTTAAATGTAAAATTCAGATGGAGAGGGTATCATTTTATCCGTAAGTGCTCCAATACCTTCTTGGCCATCAAATTCTTTCATACCAAGAAGCTTCTCAATTGAATCCTCGCCTGATTCAAAGCATCCTGTGAACAAATCTGGAATGTCGTAAAATGATTCACCTGCTGTTAACTTCCACCCAGCATTCCCTGGATTCACACACTCACAAATAAAAACTTAATCAATATAATCCACGTACTTAAAAAACTAATTTTCTGGGGCCCTGATTTCTGTGAGTCCATAATGGCGAGGCTTCTCTGGCCTCTCTTCGTCTTCGTTAGTTGATTGCAAAATAACAACATTCTAGCATGACCAAATAGTAGTTGCGTTGGTCTCAACATGTAGAAATTCAATGTAATAAGCATATGTGAATGGGATTACTGTGCTGTGCTACAATATGAGAGAATGGGATTACTGTGCTATGCTCTCTGTTTTGAAATCTTCTGTGCCATTTATAGTTTATCGATGGAAATTTAATAAATTCAATTTAATTACCACTATTTGTGGTATTCCCAGCAGGATCACACCTCCAACATTTCCAGTAAAGACTATTAACATTCAAGACCAAAATATCTGTAAGTCATAGTTATTCACAGTTTTCGACCGTTTTCATTCTTTACTTCCCTGTAAGTTGTAGTTATTCACATTTTTCGACCGTTTTCATTCTTTACTTCCCTCTCTAGCTTGGAGGTTGTTTTTCAACGATACAAATTCGGAATAGTTCTGCTACAAGATCACCAGATGCCCTACTCAGTGGCAAAAATTCGCTAAAATTTGTAAATTGAAGCATTATATAGTCATGATTCCACTCAATAACGCGCTTTAATTTCCTAAAAACAAAGCTATACACTAGAAAACCCCATAAAGCTCTGCAGAATTACTGAATCTTTACAGTTTTTAGCTATATTTAGCGCTTTTCCCTCTTTCCCAACCCTCTTTGCCATATCAAAGCTCGAAACCAACAAATTCCTAACCTTATTCAAACCGCACAGCATCATCACCATTTCTACTGTTCTTCGAAACAGAAAACAATTATACTACACCTCCACATTTATAAACAATCTACTGTAAATAAAACTGCCAGATCTCACAAATAACACATTTCTTTACCGTTTACAGCGATCTTGAACCGATTTCCGAGCTTCTTCGATTAAATTAGACGTTCCAATGAACAAATTTATCATTCTCAACCATCTCTATGCCGAATTCTCATCACATCAACCATTGGCAGCTACAAATTCTGCGTGTTTCGGACGAAGCTTGCAAGAATTCGAAAAGGTCACTTCAATGCTCAAATATTTTGAGATTAAAGCTTGTACTGGGCCATTATTAAAGCTTTTAACGTCAAATTAAAGTCTTGAACTTCCATTTTACTGTAGGCCGAATCAAAATATACCTATACGGTACGAATTCGAACTGTGCTGTGTTGTGCTTCGATAGATCTCTATGATGTGCGGTGCTTTGATATATCCCTCGTCAATTCTCTGTAAATCTCTCCCATTGTGTTCTCTCTGAGAGTGTATCGTATTGTATTAGTCGGTGAAATCAAAGACCACGTGGTGTGCATGTAGCGCAGGCTCACGTGGGCTCCCTTGAAGCTTCATAAGTGATAGATTTTTTATAATAAGAAAAATGTTTGTCAGATTATAGGTGTCTAGGTATCGGTTTTTTAATTCTTTCAAAGGATAGTAAAAATAGGTATGACTCTGAGGTTCCTGAGTAAGTGAGTAGGTTTACTAGGAGTATTTTAAGTCCCAAAGTAGTATTTATGGAAGAAGCGTACAAAAAGTTAATATGGATGAGTGTAAGGGATGAGGTTAAAAAGGCCCACCAAAGGTGTAGTACCAAGGCATCAGATCTTCAAAGGGTTGTTGAAAAGGCAGATGGTTCTATAGGTGAGGTCTAAGATCAGTGTATCGGTGCAGGTTCGGTCAGTAAGTTTATACCATTCATTGCTAACAATAATGCATGTCGTGGTTCATATAATTGATGCACGTAACTTTCCACAACTTATTTATTTATTGCATTATATAATAGAAAAGATTATCCAATTTTCTTTTCCTAACGTTCCTCCTTCCTTATTGGGTAAATATATTCGTTGCTCGTTGTCTGGTGACTGCCGCCTAAGCTCAAATCGTGCTGTGCGGCTTTATTTCCCCGTTCTTTGTATTTTTATTTTCTTTTTATCAGGCAGCTTTGCACAGACGGGTGTTTAGTGTTTTGAGGTGTGCAGTTCAGGTCAGGGCAGAATAGATACAAAGTCTATTTAAACCAAGCTATTTATTTAGGGCTATAATGTGTTCCTATGCCAAAAGTCAAAGCCGAGGCCAATTGGTATTAGTCTTCTTCCTTGTTTCCTTGCAGCCTTCCCCTCTATATTGGTTATAGAGTCCCTCATGACCGGACAGTAAATGGATCACACCATTTATCCCCTCTATCAGGCAGGTCAAGACCGTAAGATGTGCATGGATCGAAGGCCCTAATATCTATATTGATGAGTATGATTTCGGTCACTACTTTAGATAGCATCAAGACCGAGTATCGTCGTACTTGATAAAACTTCCTAGCTTTTAGGTCCCTCATGACCGGACAGCAAATGGATCACACCATTTATCCCCTCTATCAGGCAGGTCAAGACCATAAGATGTGCGTGGATCGAAGGCCCTAATATCTATATTGACGAGTATGATTTCGGTCACTACTTTAGATAGCATCAAGACCGAGTATCGTCGTACTTGATAAAACTTCCTAGCTTTTAGGTGCTCTGAACATATGGTCTTCAGATTTGATATTTCCATTACTAATGATATTATCCACTAAGATATTGAGTGATAATTCAGATTTGATGAGCTTGAGCAAATCTTTTTTCCCTGTCATGGAAAATATTGACCTGCTGCTATCAAACTCACTTTAATCTGATTTTCAGAGATTAATCAACTCCCATTTCACTTTCGCGTATACCAGCCATCAAGGAAAACTGACTAACCCTTTTGATGAGGCCATCTGCGTTATATCTCTTAGGGAATTCACTGGTGGATCTCCACGCTAGGGTGAAAATATTCCAACTTTTTTACATCAAATTCCAAATCCGTGATGCAAGATTAAACCATCTAAAGAAAAAATCTGTATTCTATGCATTGGGATTGAAGGAGATTCCCCCGTGGTGAGAAATATGTTTGTCCAATTGTAGGTGTTTGGTATCAGTGTTTGATACTTGGTGGCCAAAGTCTATGGTTAATTTCTTATATATTTTATTTTTCCATGCTTTAGGTCAAGGTATGTGGAGATTTTCTATACTTATTTCAATGCTTCGATGGGATGTTTGCGTGCTAGACTTGGTTGCATCTGAAAAGTTAGCGGCGATATTGTAGAGACGAACTGTGGGAGGGAGCAGAAATCCATGGTCGCTACGAAGTTTGATTTATATCTTATTATAATCGATGGTTAATGATGCGAGTTTGCTAGTAGATAATCTCGATTGGCAAACTGTTAACAGTAAGCATCGGTCCCCAACTAATCTTAATGGTTAATTTTGTGTTGATTGTCTGATTTGTTGTCTGATTCTGATGATGCAGAACCGAGGAAGCCGATCTGAGCTTAGTACATTTCTAAAAACCCATATAGTTTGCGTTCTCATGTCAGCAAGGCCGACTGCTGGTGCTGCTGATTGGCAGATATACATAGTAGATGGGGTTGCTGTAGAGTTGCTGGAGTGGACAATAAAGCCTGTCTTTATCAGGCTTGAGCTGACTTATTTCTTTTTAGGGTTCCTGGGAGTTTCCAGAGGTATATATCAGTTAAGGACATTTTGTCAGTTGCTAAGCTCCATAGGATTTTGATGGAAGAGAGTCTTCTATTGGTTCCCAGGATTTCCAAGAATTTAATAGTTCAATGCATTCCAGTAGTCATTCAATATTGAGAGAACATTGGATTGCTTAGGTTTTTTAGGTTACGTCGAGAACCCCCTCGCAATTCACAAAATCCAGCCGAATAGACCAATGAATCTTCATCTGCAAGGGGATATTGGCTGAAAGATCCAGCAAATATAAATAAGAGGTGATGCAGTCGTATGAAACTTAGCTTACAACACGGCGTTCTTTTATTGGACCCCTAGGTACAATTGCTAGTTTAAGTTAAATACTATATTAGGTAGCGTGTATATCGTCAAATATAGAATGAAGTAAGCCTACATCATCTTACCCAACATGGTTGTACACCAGGGTAAATATGAGTGAATAAAATAAAAATATCGATCTGACCTGTTATAATTTATTCTTCTTCTACAATAATGAATTCCTGTATTTGAAGTTCCATGATTTTATAATGAGGACGTCACGTAGACTTCAGTGGATTTTTGTCAATTATAGTGCAAGAAATATGTTATTAAGGTAACGTATGTATCTACGATGGGTTGAAACATCTGGAAGATAAGCATATTTTGGAAAAATAAACAGAGTCTTTGGCACACTCCATAAATATAAAAATAAGACTGACAACATATATCAAATTAGGTCTAGTTGCAATCAAGTACATTAAACTGCTTACCATTCTTTTATAGAGTGTAACATTTCCTATTGGTCCATCATCATTCTTTGTTAACTTCGTGCCAAGAGCAATGGGGGTTTCTGTCGGTTTACATTTATCGATTCTAAATCTCTACAAGATATCAGTAGCATACTTATGCTGGAAAATAAAAATACCTTGATCAGTTTGAGTAACTTCCAGACCAAGGAAGTACTTCATCAGTCCTAGATGAGTCATTTCAAATTCCTTTTTCATGACTATCCTGAAATCTTCAAGCATCAAATTTCCACTATAAATCATGTCATCAACATAAAGACATACCATCAACATTTTACCTTGATCTGTTTTGACATACAGAGTGGGCTCATTATTGCTTTTGCTGAAACAATTGTTGATGATGTAGGAGTCAATCCTACTGTACCAAGCTTGTGGAGCTTGTTTTAGACCATACAGGGCCTTTTTCAGCTTAAACACTTTGTGTTCATGACCTTTGACAGTATATCTAGGTGGCTAGTCTAAATAAACTGAACTTCTTCAAGAATACCATTAAGAAAGGTAGATTTTACATCGATTTGATAAACATGCCATTGATTTTGTGCTGCAATGGAAAGTATAGCTCTGATGGTATCTATCCTTGCTACAAGGCAAAGTTTTCATCATAATCTACACCATATTGTTGTGCATATCCTTTTCCAACCAACCTTTCCTTGTGCTTTTCAAGTTCTCCTTTTTCATTTAGTTTGGTCTTATAAACCCATTTGACTGCAATACTGGTTTTATTTGCAGGGATATCAACAAGATCCTAGGTCTGGTTTTTCTCAATAACATCAATCTCTTCATTCATTGCTTGTACCCACTGTGCATCCTTCACTACTTCATTAAAAGATGTGGGCTGACAAGAAAATAGAGCATACTGAAGTTGCTCACTGAATAACATGAGTTTGCTCATATAGCTCCCTCAAACTTCTGGTTTTCTGGTTCTGAGATGAAATATCTTCTGATGTTTCTTGTTGTTGTTGTACTTCTAATCTTGGAAGTATGATAGGGAGATATGATAGATTTGAGATTTATTTTTGTTGTATGTCTGAAGGATCACTCCAACATTTGTCTTTAAGTAATTTCACGTCTTTGCTCAGCACAACCTTTTTGGTGACAGGATTATACAGCTTGTACACATTGTGTTGTTCACTGTAACCAGTGAAAATACAACACTCACTCTTCTTATCCAACTTTCTTATGAGTACATCAGGTATATGAGAAAATGCAACATAACAAAAAATGATTAGATAAGAAACACTAGTCTTAGTGCCACTCCATGCTTCTTCAGGAATCTTTTCCTCAACACTCACTATGGGTGATCCGTTGAGCATGTAGACTGAGCATGCAACAACTTCATCCCAATACTCATCTGATATATTCTCATGTGACAACATGTTGTGGGCCATGTTCATGATGGTCTGGTAGGTTTTTGTTCATCAACTTTGTTCTGTTGTGGAATGTATTTGGTGGTGAACTATCTCTGGATTCCATGTTGCTTGCAAAATTCTGAAAACTCATGTGAATCGTATTCACCTCCACCATCTGATCTGGGCACTTTAATTAAATTTCCCAACTTCTTCTCAATGAGAGCCTTGAACTCTTTGAACCTCGAGAATGTCTCTTATTTGTTCATGAGGAAATAAATCCAATATTTTCCTGCTAAAATCATCAATAAAGTCAAAAAATAAAAGATGCCTCCTATCGATTGGGTTTCATGGGTCCACATAGGTCTGTATGAACTATTTCAAGATGTTCTTTGGCTCAAGATGTGGAAGGGGGTAAGCTGTCCCTTTGATGTTTCCTAGCGACACAATCCTCGTGCATGAGTTGGATTGTTCATGAATAAATGGTAACCACTTTACCATAGACTGTTTATGCAGGATATGAGACTCTTGAAGGGAATACATGACCGAATATACAGTGCCATCACCAAGATTCATCTAGACTAGAAACTGTATGGGCTACATACTGTGGAAGATTGGCACTCCTGAGACTGAGAGAAATATTATGTTTTTGGTCATTTCAACTTTGTCTATGAGTCTCTTACTTGGGTGTTTGTCATAAATAGTACAATATGTATGATAAAATCGAATATCATAATGGTTCTGAAGTAATTGACCTATACAAATCAGATTTACATTCAAATGTGGTACATAGAAAACCTCATGAATAAACTTCTTTTCATTTTTCTTTGTAAGTACAGGAAAGTACCTTTTTCTTTTGTTGGAACCAGAAATTCATCTCCTAGCTTGATATTCATGACAATAGAATAATCCAAACTAGAGAATAGTGACTTGTTACCTATCATGTGATTGCTACAACCATTATCTAGTAGCCATAGATCTGAGTTGCATTGTTCTTCAGTTGCTTGATAAGATGGGAACATCACCTCTAACAAGCCTTCTTCTTCTTTAGAGACATTTCCTTTGCTATCGTTTTGGTCACTGTACTGATCATCTTGCCTTTTTCTGCATTCTCGTTCATAGTGTCCATACTTCTTGTAGTAGTTACACTGAATATTGGACTTATTGGTCCATCTCTTGCCTCTCCCCCTCTAACCTTGAGAGTTGCGAGATTGCTATGAGTGATCTGAATGTTCATGATTGGTTATGTCCTCTGTATAAGGAGACTCTCGGCCTATTCTTCATCTACCTCATCCTCCTCTAACTTGACCTATGCCGAGGGAAGCTTGGGTGCTAAAAGAATTAGTAAGTGACTCTTCTTCTTGATTAAGTCGAGCTTCATGAGATAGAAGAGATCCAGTCAACTCTTCTAGGGTGAACTAAGAAAGATATTTTGCTTCTAGTATGGCAGCCACTACCATACCAAATGTCTTGGTGGGACACCTAAGAATATTCTAAATAACTATATTATGTTCTAGAGGTTCACCATAGGTTTGAAATTGGGTCACAATTCATGAAACCCTAGTCATAAAATGATCTACAGTTTTTTATTCCTTTATTTTCAAACTTTCAAACTGAAGTCGTAGGGTTTGCAATCTTACCATTTTTACTTGGTTTGTTTCTTTGTAGGCGGATGCAAGCATATTCCAAACTTGATGTGCACTCGTAGCTCTTGAGATCCGCAAAAAAATGGACTCCTTGATGCAACTTTGGATCAACCATTTGGCTATGAGATCTCGGTCTTAGCGAGCTTTTAATACATTCATCTAGGAATTATTAATTGCGGCCAGAGCAATCGCATCAAGTTCTGTAAACTCAGTTTCCACCATATCCCAACATCTGTTGAGCCGGAGAAATGTCTTCATCTTGATTGACCAAAATTCATAGTTGGCACCAGTCAATACGGGCCCAGAAATCTGCTTCAAACTGTTGGTTCTGGTAGTAGCCATGCTGGTATGACTAAGTAGAGATCTCCCTCTTTTTTACAAACTTTAAATAATGTTGCCATCCATTTACAAATATCAGTTGTATTATTGTGTGAATAAATCACCCATGCCATCGGAACCCCATTGCGATGTTCATAAAAAACCATCAATGTGTAAAGTTGATACTACAATATTGAAAACAAGACATAATTATAATCATACTGAAGGTATAAGAATTCAAATGAATGTAAAAAATGAAATGGTATTTATGATAAATATGTACTTACTCCATATTTATTTGTGTTGAATGTTGAATCCATCAACATAACATTGTTGTGTGAATGTTTCACCATGATTGAATGCATCCATGGTGTTTGTATACCTATCATAAAAGGAACATTTTGGCCAACTTCTTGTTTTGGGAAGAAAAAAAAGCTTTCAGGACATTGATTGTACCAACATTCCACACTCAATGGATCACTTTCATCTTTAACACATTCTATCCATTTCATGTCGTTGTAAACGTTTGAGATACCTTTTCTTGTCATCAAGCTATCTCGAGATATCCCTGTAAATAACTCTCCCGATTCATGCGCTAGATCATAGATTAACATGTCCTATATCATTGTAGCATTAAAACCTTTTTGAACCAAATATTGGACAAAACTTCGTATATCTTCTGATAGACGTGGTGTGTAATTGAATGTCTGAGGCTTTCCAATTGCATCCTTCCCATGGCAGACAACATTACATTTATCAATATGTCTACATGCATTACATGTTATAAAAACTTCATCTGGTCTAAGTTGAAGACGTCATCGCACAATAAACTAACATTGATAACTGACTTTAATGCTTTGACATGGATTGTGTTTTTTCTTTACAGGTTCTAATGCATTTATAGTAACTTTCCTTGTATCTGGACCATATGTGCACCAATAATGATATAGAAACAACTACAACAAATTAGATAAAATATATATGTATGTTTGACATAACGAACTTGAAATGAAAGTTTATAAATATATTGCAACAAATATAAATACCCACATAGCATGTTGGCCTCTATCTGTTTCTTGTCTCGACTCGTACTTCAACAACACCACAATACCAATAAGACACCCCAAGACATCGGCCTGACAGAGCAAACTCAATCAGCAATGCCCGCAAGGCAGGCATAGTTTCACCTGAGATATCTTAATAGATAACTACCAGAATTATGTTTTTCGTAGTTGGTGAGGGATTATAGTCCCTTGGCATGTGGCCAAGGTGCTTGACAAAGGAGTAGGACGATGGAGTCTATCACCACGTGATCGGGGCACAACTATATGTTAGCGCACTTGCACGGCACAACCTTGTCCTTCACGTCAACAATTGGCGCAACTTCTGCGACACAACTGATTCCTTGCACTTGATAGACAGTTTAACTTAGCTGTTTGACCATGAACTCATTCATAACATTCCAGTAATGCTTTAAACATTCATTCATTCATTGATTAATAAGATGGAAGCATACATTCAACAGTAACTCATCAATATACAATAAGAAACTACTTGACATTCACATAAACATTCAACATTCATCAATCATTCAACATAGGAAATAACGTGGAAACCCATCTGGGAAAAACCACCAAAGTGCTCTTCATATGGCATGAGAAATTATGTATAGCACCTTACAGTCTATGATCTGCAGACTGTCCTTAAGATATGTCTTTCTGACTCAATCTTCTTTCTCTCATGCTCTCTAGTTTATTATTCTATCTACTCCTACTGATCTGCACAAAGCCTGGATTGACTCTTCTACCTCTGCTATTTATGCACTCAGCTACAGATTACTTCTCCTACTAGTGGTTTACGCACACTGCTGCAAGATCCACGACTCAATAGCCTTCTACTGCTACAAGACTCTTCTCAGAGTCTTCTTTCCTACTAACCCTAGCTTTCTTAAAAAAACTGAGTGACTTCGTGAATGAACAAAAACCCACACCCAACAAAACAATAACCGTAAAATCAACAACCCTCATACAGAGTGGGTTCTTCCTATTTATAACTTCTACAGCACCTTGTAGGGTCGACTACATACTGCTCATCTATTACAGGTCATAATCAGCTGTAAAAAATGGTCACAAGTTGTCATAGACTGACACAAGGCACTATCGGCCTGACTTACATATATTCCTTCATACGTGCATCGTCTGGTGGCTTACGTCAACTTTAGCAGCCACAATCTTCCTGACCTGTCACTTTCTAGCCGTTACCCGCTTGCACTCCTGCAAGCTCGCTTTTCCTCCATCGCGTGCAATATTCTACCAACTCCCATGTTTGATTCTTCTCAATGGATTCTATTTCTTCATCCATGGCTTGTGTCCATACTTCTTCTTCGACAGCTTCTTCAAATGTTAATGGATCATATATAGGAGAAAATAATGTAAAGAGAGAGAATGAATTTGGTGTACCATCTTCATATATTTTACGCAGACTTCTTGTCTTCACTGGTTATATCGATGTCGACCTCGACAAAATGCTTGATGGAGTTTGTTGTCTTATTGGTGTGCTTGTCGACATAGCTGGAGGTGCAACTTGTGTTGAACCATGTCGTGGTGTCATGGGAGTCGACGATGCTACGACCGGTTGACTTACATGTGGTGTTTGAACCACTTCCTCCACCATGTCATCATGGTTGACATTCGACACAATCTTGACATTTATGTCAACAGTTCCATCCCGTGATTCATTCTCGAAATTGAACATCTCAATTGATGATCACTTTCATTGCGACAGGATCATACAACTTGTATGCTTTTGTGTCTTCAGAATAGCCAACAAAAATACATTTTTGTCCCTTCTTGTCTAATTTATTTCTTAGCTCATCTCGAACATGAGCATATGCACCACAACCAAAAAGTTTTAAATGAGAAACACTGTGATTCATACATGTCCATGATTCTTGAAGAACTTTGTGCTTCACACTCTTTTTCAGACACCAGTTCATGATATATACAGTAGTTGCAACTGCTTCAACCCAATATTCATTTGACAAATGCTTGGCTTCCATCATGTTGTGCGCCATCTCCATAATGGTTTTATTCTTTCTTTCAAAAAAGTCATTTTGCTGAGGTGTATACCGTGCAGTGAATTTCTTTTGTATGCCATGGGTCTTGCAAAAATCTAGGAATTCATTTGAAACATATTCACCTCCTCTGTCAGTCCTTAATATTTTGATTCGGTGTCCACTCTGGTTCTCCACGAGTGCCTTGAACTGCTGAAAACAACTAAATGCACCTGATTTATGTTTCAGAAAATATACCCATGTTTTTCTTGAGTAGTCATCAATAAAAGTAAGAAAATAATTGCAGTCACCAATGGATGATGTCTGCATTGGACCACAAATATCAGAGTGCACAATCTCAAGTGGTGTGCATGCTCTATATGACTTTTCGACTGGAAAAGTCTCTCTATGTTGCTTGCCAAAAATGCAGCCTTCACAAACTCTCTCTCGTTTATCAATCAATGGCAATCATTTCACCATATTTTTTATGTGTAGTAGCTTCAACCCACCAAAATTCAGATGTCCAAATCTGAAATGTCACAACTAGGATTCATCCTGAAAATCAACGTTGCCATTTTCTTTCTTGTCGAAGTGCTTGTCTACTTCCTCACATTCTGCCTTGAATGTAGCTCCTATATTTGTCTTCCCTTTCATGTCTAGAATTATCCTCAAGGGAAACAAGCGATTGTTTGTCATTGGCACTTTTTCTATCAGTTGGTTGCTTGGACGCTTTTCTTTAATCACACAACGATTATCTTCTATGTAAACTCTGTAATGTTTTTTTATTAGTTGTCAAATGCTCATCAAATTATGTTTCAGACCTTCGACATGATAGACATCAGGAATAAACTTACTCTCCCCATGTTTGTTTAGAATACCAACAATACCTGTTCCCAAAACAGTGACTTGGACATTATTTCCAAGTGTAACATCAATTTGAACTGAATTATCTAGAATGGAAAAAAAAAATTAAATTACTAGTCATATGATTGTTGTAGCTTGAATCTAAGTACCATATGTCATGTGGACTTTCTTGGACAGTATTGCATTCAATTGGAGATGCATATGCCATTAAAATTGTGCTTGACAGAGTGTTGGTGTTGGTCGACTAATTTGGGTTTTTCCTTCCTTGGTCATATTGTTTCTTCCTGCATTCATATGCATAATGACCAAATTTCTTACAATAATGACATTAAAATTTTTATTTATCAAACCTGTGACCACTAGGCTGACTTGTGTTCTGATTCTGTCCTCTACCAATGACATTCACATGACTACTTCCACGTCCTCCTATGGAAGAACTTCTTCCTCTGCCTCTGGAGTTATTTCTCCCCCTCCCTTTACCATGAATTATGGATGACTGTGTTGCAAATGCACCTTCCAATTATGTATTTCATCTATTGATTCTATGTTCATGATTGATGAGTGAAGCTTGCAACTCATCAATGGTAAACACCGACCATGTCTTTGTTTTTTTCCAAGGTCACAACCAAGGATTCAAATCTTTGGGGAAAACTTCTGAGAATTTTTTCAACCACCCTTTGGCCTTCTATGTTTTCTCCATGAGATTTCAGTTGATTTATCAGACCAACAAATCTATTGTAGAATGAGTCTACTTACTCTGTATCTTTCATTGACAGAGATTCAAAACCTCTTATAAGAATCTGTAACTTGGAAGTCTTTACCTTGTCCAAACCTTGATAGACAGTTTCCAATGTGTCCCATGGAGGGATGATTTTAAGCAACGATACTTATTTAAAAGTGTATAAAGGTTGGCTAATCTTACCAATTCTTAAAACACCAACTATAAAATGTTTAGCGATATTTTTCAAAAAATATATTAATTCTCAAGGATTTTATATCGTTTATATAATAATTTGGCGATTTTTAGGGTGAAAACAGTTTACCCCATCAAAATTGGGCAAAACAAGGCTTCGAAAAATGCAAAATGGCCAATCTTTTTTTGGAGAAAAACCCCTAAAAATAGCCCATAGGATAAATTTTGCCCCTAAAATTATCCCTGGTCTCATGCCTACTTAGCCGTAATTGTTGTTGTTACTCTTGGGAGTATGCTTTCATGCATGACTTGGTGTATGCAGAACATAGGTTTTCCATCTATCTTCCTTTGTTCCCTCGGGGCATCTTTCTGAGCCTATGTGAGATTGGTGTATGCCGTTTGATCTGTTGCATAACCATACTCAACAATTTCCCAAACATCTTTACCTTTGAACAAAATCTTCATTAAAGGGGCCAATGTTCATAATTATTTCCTGTCAAAATTGATTGGAGTTCACAAACTCCAGATGTTTGAACTAGAAGTGGAAGCCACTTTTAATTTTTAAAATTTTCCTTAGAAAATTAATTTTATCACTTTTTAAGACAAGATTTATTTCCTAAACTCGTAGAATAAAACTTGTCTAATTCCCTCCATTCAAGAAGACTTGAGTTGATCACTCTCTCTTAAAAACAAACTCTAACTCCCTCCATTCAAGAAGACTTGAGTTGACCACTCTCTCTTAAAAACAAACTTTTACTTAGTGAATTACTTATGGATTCTTTGTGTCTTTAATTTAATCTGTAAATGTAAACAACATTTACTCAAGTAATTCTAGACAGAATGTGCCCCTAAGTAAGACATGCATTTAACCATAACAATTGATTTATAAAACTCGTGGGGACATAACATAAAACTATTTGCAATAAATATAAACTTGGAAATTTACAGAGATATGGACATTTTCAAACACAAAAGGTTGAGCTTGGACAATATTCTCTCAAAATTCTCTTAGAATTCTCTCTTTGATTTACAATCTTCTTCTTCTATTTAGTAACATTTGCTTCTAGGTGAATCTATTCTCTTAAGATTACGGACTGTAATAACTAGCTTCAACTAGTTTATATATGAGAGAAGTGAACTCTTCATCTTGTCACTCTGAACTAATACTGGGTGAGATTTGATATAAAGATTTGCCATTAATTAATATTTCCAACAGTTTTTAACACTTTCAACATTTTCAGATATCTTTTTTCTTTTTTTTTTCTACATAATACTGTAGAAATTTTAGATTAATTTTTGAAAAAGTATATGATAATTGTTAAACTTGGATCATTTTGGATTCCTTATGGTATTTGAAGATGTTGAATCCATTGATACATTCAAAAACATAATTTGAGCACTTCAAAATTCATATTTCTTAAAAAAAAATGTTAATAAAATTAAGATAAAAAGAAGTACCAAAAAATTCCAAAACTTCTAACAAATAAGCAAGCAACTCAGTTACCTAATTGTCTAAAAATTAAAAATGACAATATTAAACCACGTAACCCAACCTAAATTCTAATTCAAATGTAAATACGATATGTTGACTTCTGGTTACATAGGCACAGGTTCAAGAACGGTTTTAATCACCAAATCCTTTGTTTCATCATTGGCAACGCTGTAGCCATCTCGGAATTTGTACAAGTGATGGAAAGATCTGCTGATGTCAAAAGAATATTTCTTGGAAGATATGGGGGCATTGCTATCCAGTCTAAGAAGCTCCCAATTTAATTTTTTGATTATGTCTTCGATCATGCCATTTATATGATTGAGAGCATCATCCTCTGTTGATCCAGGATTTTCTTTCATATAGCACGATATACACGACGCTTCCTCTCCACGGGCCTTGTCAGCCTGCATTCGCCATGACAGTGTCATTATCATTATTGACTTTAAAACAAAAAATGATCACAAATTCTATTGCAAAATGCAATACCAAGTGCATTTGATTTGATTTTGAAATTGCAGGTTAAGTAGTACTTGGTAACACCGCGTGTCGCCTCGTAATCGAAGGATGGAACATGCGTAGTCATTGAGCTTCGATGGATAGTCTATTTCCTGCAGGATGTGTTGAGGCAGGGGAATGTCCAACGTGAGTATGGGTTGCAACATTGCTATGCGATGACCAGAACTAACTTTTCCGTTCTCGAAGTATTCCTTAAACGTTGGCAGATAACAAGTGGAGATCCACTCTGCTTCTTTAAGATACGCACCAATGTAAGCCTCCAACTGCACACCGAATGCAACTTAACAAATCACTACCCAGTGAAATAAAACAGATGGCCATGGAATATATGTTTCTTTCAAATATAGGAATTATTAATTATTGTTCATACAGCCTGTCGAGCATAGTTGAGCGTGTCTCGGTCT
>LPNX010457395.1:43595-58595 GCA_001517045.1 Pseudotsuga menziesii | reverse complement strand
TCATCACCATCATCATCGTGAACATCCTCATCATCATCCTCATCATCATCACCATCAACATCATGAACATTATCATCATCATCATCACCATCAACATCATCTTCATCATCATCATCATCCTTATCCTCATCCTCATCATCATCATCACCTTCATCATCATCATCATCATCAATATGATCATCATCATCACCATTAACATCGTGAACATCATCACCATCAACATCATCATCATCATCATCACCATCAACATCTTCTTCATCATCTTCGTCTTCATCTTCATCACCATCAACATCATGAATATCATCATCCTTATCCTCATCATCATCACCATCAACATCATCATCATCACCATCAACATCATGAACATCATCATCATCATCCTCATCATCATCCTTATCATCATCCTATCTTCTACTATTTTCATCAATACACTATTGTTATTGTTTAGGGGGTTAGATAACAATTTTATTGGATAGACTAATTATCTTAATCAAAAAGATTTTCTTTTATTAAATATTTATATTTAAATTGAATGTATTCTAAATCATGTCTAAGTCATGAAGTATATGTTTATTTCTAAACTTAATAATAAATAAATTAAGAAATATTTAAGAAATTAGGAAAGCTTTAGCCGTGCACCCACCCCATTAATTGTGCTTAAACATATCGCGTGCGCGTTTTGCCTACACAAAATGCGTACGTGTTTTGACTATATATACTGCATGCACGTTTTTGGACTGTTAAAACAGTGAATTGTCTTTGTTCGAGAGCAACTTCAATCTATTTTTATTAAAATTCCGATCAGCGCGCATTTTTTTTCAAGAGCACGAGTTTGCCCATAATACTCACAATCTACACATTCTCCAGCATTCTTTTTGTTATGTAGGTGCATCATTGAAGACATCTTTCATGGTTGAGAAGCACACATGATAAGATATCAAGCTTCAATGTCATTTCATGGTGATGGTGGATATAACTTTCATTTGCTTATTATTCAAGAGAACCAAAGGTAAATTTTCCCATTCATTATTGTTTTGATGGGAAATATGAACAATTGAGAAGGAAGATTGAAACACCTTGACGAATCAATAGTTATAAAGCAAGTTAAAGGTTTGGAAGCTTGTAATTGAGGAGTAGCAAAAACAAACTATATTGACATTGATCATTGTGGTGATGGGGAATGTGCATAACCGAGTAAGAAAATCTGCAAGGAAGAAGAGACCTCAAGAAGTCATCGAAGAAGAGAAAGAAAAGAAAAGAATAGACATGATGAATCAGAGGCTTTCTTTGGAAACTAATCCAAATCCAATTATAGAGGATACGACGGTTCATCCTATTAATCCAGCACAAGAAAAAAGGAAGCATTCACTAGAGGGACCTTCAATTCCACAATAGTTGTTGAACAAGCACCCCATGGAAGTATTCAAGAAGCAAAACGTAGGTGCTCATTAGGGGATGTTTCAAATCCCACATCAAGTCAAAGTGATAAGTTACCATCTCAAGACGAAGCTCATGAAGAGGCAGTGTACATGGGGCCTACAGTTGAAGAGGCGTTGGACATGGAGCCTACTGTTGAAGAAGAAAATATTA
Organism: Pseudotsuga menziesii; assembly: GCA_001517045.1. Classification (NCBI taxonomy): domain Eukaryota; kingdom Viridiplantae; phylum Streptophyta; class Pinopsida; order Pinales; family Pinaceae; genus Pseudotsuga; species Pseudotsuga menziesii. The sequence continues at coordinate 57,005 of LPNX010457395.1, read as the reverse complement.
GCCAGACCATTGATGAGGATGTTGGACTTCCACCATCCAACTACCAAGAAGACAGTGAAGGACAACAAGTTTCTACTGAAATGCCAGAGCATATTGTTGATGCACTGGATGATAGAAATCCAACCCCCTTACCTCCATTAGAAAGCACACGTCGAAGAACTCCGAAGCGTATACAAGTTGATGAAGGACTCCTCAATTCCATTGAAGGTATGCTATCTAAACGTAGTATTGCTTGTCAAACTCAACAGATACTAAATAAATATTTTGAGGAGAAATGTGATGGAGATAAATGTAGATTATTTTTATCATTGTTAAAATCTAGGGGCATGAATATTGTTAGGAAATCATTAGGGATAAAGATGATAAAGGCTTCTGGACCAATTTTTGATATAGTTAAAAGCTTAGTAGATGCCTTTGGTAAAATTGGTAAGAACACACGGTTAAAGGACCGCAGTGCGGCTCGTCATGTGTTGTCACAAGCAATTGTAAATAAGAACACCAGGGTCCTTCATTTTCTCAAGCCTACATCTAAACTAGTTAATTTGAATGTAAAAACCCTCCGTGGGTATTCTATTAGAAGAGAACATCTCGACACAACCGCCTAGACAGATTTTTGGCCCTTTATTGGTCGGTTGCCACGTCGTGACATGAAGCTAGTTGATGCAGTAAAGGGACTAGTGCAGACTTTTTGGCATGATCACACAAGGCCTTCTTCAAACCGGAAGGATGTACTAAAACTGAGAAGGGGTTCAAAGGACCGTGAACCACATATTAAGCATCTTCTTGATATAACACAGACAGAACTATACGAGAAATTTAGGAATGAACATAGATAATTGAATTTGGGGCAAAGATTTTTTGAGAAATGTAAGCCCTGGTATGTTAGAATACTATACTCTTTGTAACACTTGTTTTTGTAGATACCATGTAGAATATGAATATTACTATGGAACATTTTTGTACATTCGTCGTGTGTTGCATACTAACCATGTGCAGGATTGCTCCTTGACAATACCACCAACCTCATCAAGAGAATTCATTCATAGTATCATGTGCAATAGGCCTGAGGGGCAAACTTACTATGCAAAATCCTGTTTGGATGGAACTTGCTCCAACTGTGCTGGAATGGCATTATTGAGCCAATGTATGCACGAGACTGGAGACAATGAATTTGGGAATATGGTTACAGACATGAAAAGTTTCAAATATATCAGCTATGAAATAGTCCCAGGGAAAGAAAGCAAAAAAATACAATTGGTGACATCTCAGGTACATGCATTTATCTATAAATTTATGTTTGAATAGTTGCATTTCATTCCTTACTTACAAAAAAACCTGATATTGAGATCATTTTGTGTCAACAGGTACAAGTTAGTTTCTTTGTCAAGGAATTTATTGAAAAGACACGTCAATATGTTCAACATGTCCACTTGGCACGATGGCAGGATGAGAAGTTTAGAATATGCAGAGATACATTTCCTTGTGGTACTATACTTTCAGTTGTTGATTTTGCGGAGAACTACACTTTGCAACCTCAAAATGAGATCCAAAGTCAGTATTATCACTTTGAGCAGGTTTCCTTGATGGTGCATATCACATATAGGCATGGCCCAAACAATAGTGAAGAGCAAAGATAAATTCTAAAGGAATATCACTTCTACATAAGTGATGATAGGTGCCATGACTTCCACTATGTACGTCATTGCTTCATCATGTTCTATGATCATTTGAAGGGTAGGAACATACAGATGGATCGACATTGGATTTGGTCTGATGGATGTGCTGGTCAGTTAAAAAATGCATGCATATTTCAATGGTTGTGTTCATTACATAAAAACTACAAAGTTCCACATATGTGGAACTATTTTGAGACTGGGCATGGTAAAGGAGAGCATGATGGAGCTGGAGCATATGTCAAAACATCCCTACAAAGAGAGGAATTGAAATTATCTACAATATCTACTATTTGAAATGCTCAATCTATAGTCAGGTGGTGCACGTCAGTGATGGGAGAGGAATCAGCTATGCGAGTAGAATCCACAAGAAAGATACATGTGGAGAGATTTTTTTGGGAGGTGGTAGACATAGATCGTTCACATGCATGGGAATGCAAGACTGTTCCTGGCACTCGTGGTTTTCATTCGGTTCGAAGTTCTGATAACCCAGTATTTGAAATTTGGACCAGAAAAATCGCTTGTTTTTGTCCGCCTTGTTGTGATGGTGACTGGGATGAGTGTGAATCATTGGATTGGGTTGATGGATGGGATCGCATATCACTTCCACTTGATCAGCGTGCAATTGTTAAGTTAACTCCGTTGGAAGAAGACCAATCATCTATTTCTATAGATTTTGATCATGTATTAGACCTTGTACAACCTGGTATGATGCATTTCCTTAACATTTTTTTGTTAAATTTACGTAGTCTTGAAACTGTACTCGACCTTGCAGCGAGACTCATTGCCATGCTTCTCTGCGAATAAAAAAAAATATGTCAATTATCTCAAGAATTATCAACATGTACATGAATGAGAAAGTATTAATCAATTATGTAAAAAATGAACATCTCACCGAAAAAAACATTTCTAGGGGACAAGACTGGTGCTCTTGAGTAGTAAAAGGAGCCGTAGGTTGAACATCAACCTCAGTTGCATGCACTAATGGACCAGGGTGTGGCTACATTCACCAAATGATTAAATAGTTAGACATCGTGCATGTCCAGAAACAATACAAATGAAATGTACAATTACAAATATTTAAGTAGATGTACCTCACTGTGACTTATCCCTATTGTAGATGCGGCATTGACAGCGGCATCAACAATCCCACTAAGGTCTGGCATGGATGACTCTGCATCCTGATGCTATAAACATGTGAAAATAACATTAAGAAAAACCACTTGTGAAGTGAATACATAGCTAACCAACAACTTCCATTGGAAGTGTGTACATTACCATGGGATGAGTAGGTTGATCCTCATGCACAACCACTCTGTTCAAGGAAGAGGGACCTCGTCTGGTGTAAAAAACCCCCTTATCTATGTTTGGACTACGGGGAGATCCATACGAAAGAGGTGGTGCAGGGATCTGTGATGACATATGCATGGCATAAAGTGTTACCATGGTTAGACATGGATTTGAATGAATGGAATAATATGTACTGAAAAAATAATATGTTGTAATATACTTACCCCTTCCTGGGACATATCTCCACCATGGGAGTGACCGCTTCCATCAATTTCATGCCCCTCTTCAGATGCCTCTAGCATCTGCAATTTTAAAAATTACTATTACATTAGTGATCTCTATAAAGGAGTGTACAGTAAGAAATTTAAATAATTCAAACAAGATTCAATCATAACCCATGTACTTACATTCTTCAAGTAATCGTAAATTCCACCTTGGACTATGTCGTTGATATCAATGTCTTCAACATCGCGTTCCAAGTGGGGTTCCTGCAACTTCAAAAATTGTAAATATTAGACATTTTAATAAATTAATCAAGACTAACACATGCATTAACAAAATTATACATGTAATAACAAAATGACAAGTGTTTAAATATTACCTCAACTGTGGTTCTCCGGGTCTCGGGTACAACCACACCGGGTGCAGTACCACCCCCGTGAGAGGCATCAAACTCCTGCAAGAGTAAATATTGCATATATATTACGAATCTTTTAATATGTTAGATAGAGTATGGAACAATTAAAAATTGAGTTCAATAACAGAGTTTTAAAACAAAGTCCTTACCTGACCACCAGTCATCGTACTGGTACCATGTCTTGGTTCAGGACCATAACAGGGTCCCCCACACGATGTGTAGACGTGCGGCTCGCTCTGAGGCACATGGGATGTCGGTCTATCCCCATCAACAGATGTCCCTCCACCACCAGAAGCTGGTGGTTGTACACCAGCAGAGGAAGAGGGCGCTCTCTGGTCAATAGTGGCCGTGTGTCGAGAGACCATCTCAGCTAGAGTAAAAAATACATCCTGTGTCTGGGAAACCATGTCATGTGCATGAGGGATGTCTGCCCTTGGTAGCTGGGCACGGGATGCAGGTATCTATGGATTGGCATCTCTATGCCTAGCATGTGGTTGGTGTTGGGGCATTCCCCTACCAAATCCATGGAAGCCCAACATGTCAAAATAGTTAACATGTTTCCCCATCACAAACTCTGCATACAATTTTCAGAGGAAGTACATCGGTACTTCCCTATTGTTGTGAGGGGGAATGTCAAAAACCATGCACCACCTATCCATCCAGTTATCTCTGATGGGTGGAAAAGTGCACCACTCAATAGAAATATGTGGCCTGCTGATCTCCAGGATGTTATCCGTCCCAGGAAGTCTAAACAATGAATAGATGGCTTGTTTTGTTATTTTCAGTTTTTTTACCTCATTGTAACTCAAGCCATCAGCATATTGTTTCCTTTTTCTCTCTCTGTAAGATGCGATGCTATACAACGCATCATTTGATCTTGCGATCGTATCAACAATAGATAACAATGAATCTGACAGGGAGCGGAGGAGCTCATCTCAACCCCTCCAAGCCAAACCAATCTCTCTCAAATGGCCAATGAACCTCAGTATCTACACATTGTTACGATCCATAGTAGCCACTGCAATCATAAATACAAATAAAATATCATTAGAAATATAAACACATGATATAATGACATATCTAAGAACTGAAAACTGTATAACTATTGACATATAAACTAAATCTATCTTGTAAATTTAAAGATTGATCTTGAATTTTATAGTAAAGAATAGGCGGCATAATGTGTTGTTGATGAATAAAATACCAGTATAGGCAACGATTTTGTTAGATATGTAATTATTTGTTGTAGTGTGATGTTTTTTGGACTCCAAAGGCTATTTAGCAGAACTTTATGGATTCTATGGTTGCAAGGGTTCCACTGGATTAAATATCATGTATGATCTAGTATGTGATTGGCATGTTTAATCAAATACATCAACCTACCTATGTATCTTCACATTCATAGAGTCTATTGTTGAACTTTGTTGTCTTGACCTTAACCAAAAAGTACCCTTCGTTCAAGACGAAATATTTGTTAAAAGCATGGGAAGCTGAACTATACCGTATTTTGACACTTGGATTGGGAAGTTTCATCAAAACTATAAGGTGTTTATTGATGTTCTTGGAAGAGCAACTTCGAGAAGTTTCATCGAAACTATAAGGTGTTTATTTGTGGATTTTGGTATGGATTCACAAGGATCCTTGTGAGGATCCTTATTTCATGTTTTAATTATTGTTAATGACGGGAATTGTAATATGGATGAGACTAGTAGTTAGTCTCTATTCTAGTTATGGATCACGTTGTTAGAGTGTTAGTCTATTCATAAGCTATTTATTGTTAATGAGAGCAGCTATTGTTGAATGAAGTTGGTAATCAATTTCTAAGCCATTTATTAATAATGAAGATTATTATCATTTTGATGAGGGTGATATTCAATGGTTATGGTAGCTATTGTTAATAAGGGTGACTATATTTCTATGAGGAAGGCAGGGTAATTCCTTTAGATGAGGCCACTTGTCAATTCCTACATCAATAATTGTTATCCTAGATACAATGGGATGGTTTGGATCATATCACAACCAACTATATAAAATACACAACTTAAAGACTCAACATTAGAGTGTACAAAATGTCCAAAAAAAAAACATGACAAAGAAAAAATCCCAATATATTCTTTTGTTTTTTGAGTTAATTGGGGTTTTGGTTTCAATTGGGCATGGGAATTTTGTTAAATATTCAAAATTATTTCATTTTTACCATTAAATTGAGGAATTGGTTTCAATTGGCCAATTACATTGGGGTTCTTGTTTCCATTGGCCAATTACATCGGGTTTTTGTTTCAATTGGGCAATTCCATTGGGTTTTTGTTTCAATTGGCCATAATTTAATTTAATATGGTTTAATTTTTCAATCTAAGGCAAATAAATTTATGAAGAAAATGAAAAAAACATGAAAAAAATGAAGAAAATACCTCACAAAGGGGAGGTTTATCCAAAGGTGGAGATGTAGGGCTCAAGCAGACCCAAAATCGCGTATGCACAGTCGAGAGTTCGTCCTCGTTCGTCCAATAGCCGCGCGGTTATGAGAAAAAGACAGCCTTGGCCGATTTAAAAAAAAAACAAGCTTTCGAAATCGCACCTCCGTTTTAGTGAAGGCAATTGCGCACGCGATTCTCTTGACTAAAATAGAGGCGCGATTTTTCTTACTATCCTAGTTGGCATGACTATTGCTAGCCTTGGGACTAGGCTTGGCAGGTTTGGTGTTGCTTGGGATGATTTCTTTTTTTTGGATCAAGAGTGATTGACTTCACTCCACCATTGCATCTAAAAGGTCCCTCCACTTCTTGCACACACCCTTCATTGAAATATGTTGGGGTTTATCTGAATGTTAACATAGATAGTAAAAATGTTTGTGTAATTCGTTTTTGATATAGCAAGATAATATTATTTTTAACTTCTTAGGGTAAACTGTAAACAATATCAAGCTATAAGCATAGTTTTTATACAACGACTTTTTTTATAATTTAGTTTTATCTCCCATTATAAATATTTGTTGTATTATGATAAGGCTATGTATTTTACAGTCGATTCTAGTTTTCGGGCTAAAAATCCTCTGTCGTAACTCATCATTATTTTACTTTTATACTGAGCAATAAAGTGGATCAATGCTGGTGGGGATTTAATGTAAACCCAAGCTTGTTTACTGTATTTTAATATTGTTTTCATGCTTCCTCCATTTTGTTTATGGAGTGAAAAACTAACTTATGGTGAAGCCGTAATGTAGGTAGAGGAGTAAAAGAGGTGGAAGTGATCTATCACTTCAGTATTCTAATAATGATAATGTAATGCCTTCTTTTCTTGTTTTCAGTGAAAACTATGAGTTTTCGAGTCTTTTGTTCAAATTACTGTATTCAAAAAATTATGACATAAATCTTACTCTGTAGAATTTTACTGTTAGATTTGGGAAAACAAAACTACTGGTGTGAGTTCGTTATTATTTGAAAGACCCGTAAGGGCTTTATCTATAGGTGCACTATGCAACTTTTAGAGGAACATATAGTTTGTAATTATTTTAGAGTTCCACAGTTTTTAGTAAATGTTAGATGGTAAGATAGATTTTCCATAGTATAACATGATGTTTATCATAAACTAGGGTTTGATCCTTTTTAATTCTTTGATACTTGCATTTTATAATTACGTTACCATTTCTTCGTTTATAATTATACTATTATAACTTTTTAAAAGGGTCAAAAACTAAGACTGTTCTTTATCTATAAATGCGGTTATACAATTTCCAGGGTCTAGTTGATTTATTTTAAGACTGTAGAGCCTTACTCTATTATTTCTGTTCTGTTAAGATAAATAAATCCAGAGACTGTTTTGAGATTTTAAAAGGTTAATCCCTAAGGCTGCCTGAACTTCTGCTCTGTAGATAAATACTACATAGATAACGCTAGTTAAAATCGGAAGCCTATAACCACTGCTAAGATTTGTCGATGATCTCAACCTGGTGTTTTATTAATAGTTTAACTTAGTATTATTACAATTTAAGTGAACTCTGGTTATTCTAGATTGATTCTCGAATTGATTAAGGAGAAACAAATTTTTCTTTAAAAGATTAATATAGACAGAGTAGTTGAGATGAACTTGGATCTGACCATTATATTACTAAGATGTTAGAGCATAAAAAGTAAGTAACTGATTTATACAAAAAAGAAAGGACTCTGTAATTTATTCTAGCTTCTAAACTTCTACTGTAAATGAAATTTCGTTTTTAATATCTGTTAAAGGTTTTCTAATTGGATTTGGAAGAATAGCTGGTAAATTCTAGCTGTCATTAGATTATACACAATATGAAAGTAAAATACATCTTATTAACTGTAAATAACAATCATTCATCACTCTGTACTATTACTCAACATATCTTCCTATTTAACATAATTCATGTCTCCCTGTACTAGAGTACATCACTTCAATGAGAGGAAAATATAAAGGATAATTATTTTTCATTTCTAAATCAATTGGCCTCTATCCAATACTAAATTCTACAATCATAGATCAATTTATTTATAAACTATAACTTCATTTTAAACAACTTACAGTTCTCTTAAAAAATAATAAACAATGGTCATAAATAGATTAGAGTTAGAACCTCGAAGTGTTACAAAGAAATGGGAACAACACCCAAGGGAGACTGTTCCACCTAACCTTTTCCTAAAGCAACCAAATCACTTTCTTAGGACCTCTGAGCTTTCTCACTGCACCACTAGGATGGAGATATATGCTACACAATAGACTTCTGCAACTTAGCACTCAGCAATAAACTTATCTCCGCAATTCACTTTAGCTATCCCCTCATCAAATTATTTGTGTGCCTAACTTTTCAGTTTGCAGCAACTACAAAGTTCATTCTCTCAGAAATCAGAATTAGTGGTGAGCCTCCTGCTCAATTTGGTGGTTTATATAAGATTGCCTAGGTATTTGGGTCAGTTTTGGAATTTAATGAGCCACCCAGCTTAGTTCCCCCTCTCAGGGAACATGACCACATTTTTAGGGATTATGCTCTTACAATAGCTAGAAAGTGAATACTAGTGTTTCCACTTGTCAACCAACCTTCTACAGCTGCTCCTTCCTCCTAGTCGTCAGTGAACACTCATTTCACAGTCTCCCTTGAATAGGTGTCTCCTGTTATTAAGTATTAAAATAAACAATTCTTTAATTACAGTCATCCTTGACCCACAAATAAATAATAAATATTTATTTTTTTTAGTTTTGGGTATGTTATAAATACCAATTCATAAGCTCATTCTTTGCAACCCTTTGTGTGCTGGAACTTAAAGTGAAAAGCCTAGGTCTTCTTGAAATCTTATATCATAACCCATGCATCCATTTATTCGAGATTCTTAGTTCAAATTAAATGGAAGTTCGGATCCAAGTTTCTAATATCTAGATTTGAACCTTCATAATATTATATAAACATCGAGATATTTAGATGGTCGAACCTCATGCTAGTCTCTGCAACTTGATACTTTATTCAAACTCTCCTTTTTTATTACACACAACTCCCCCTATGCATTCTCAACTCATTCCTTCCAAGGCAACTATATTCATACTTATATAATGTTTACCCATTTTCAATTTTTTAATTTGTGACATTTGGATTTATTATTATTTGGTGGGATGATTTAGTGTTGCAAAAATGTATTAATAGAAGTGGGATGAGACTTATTATTAGCATTAGTGGGAAGCATGAGTTATTCCCTATAAGAAATGCCTACTGTGAAAATTCGACAAGTAATTGAAGAATGTAACTAGTTCATTAAATGAATGTGTGTATCGTAAGTCATGAAAATCTATCACGGATAGTAATTTGGTGTTTGATAAAGGAAATTACGACGTGGCGTAGCCATTATTTTCTTATAATGGCAGATGGGATAGCGCTTAATCGTTATGGGTGAGTAGAGCATTAAGCCTTGACAATACATGTCACCTCGAGGAATTTCCTTGAAGTGATACGACACCCTTCACAACAAATTACATATTCAGAAATTAATAGAGATAAAATAACTCGTTCAATGGTACGATCAATAGAAATTAACTTAGATAGATAAATACAACTAAACAAGAGCTTTATTCATACTAACAAAATAACATGCAGCCAAATTAATCACTTTTGAACCCAAATCCTACACACTTGATCCTCTTCATGGGCATGCCATTTATATATAGAATTGGCAATGGCTATAGGTACAACAGTTGAATCGATCGAGGGTCAAGACTACAACTAAAACTATTCCATGCTAAAGATTGTCATGAAGATAATTAATTAAGAAATATGATGTGAACAAACGTAAACCTAGTTGTATCATGTATCACTATGATATGTTTAGCAATGGAGACTCATGAATTCAGATGTGACATTGAGCAAAGTAAATTAAGCTCACTTTGTCACTAACGTATTAAGGCTAGCATTTTTTTATTAAAGAAATTAAGAAAAAAAATCTCAAAACTTGTGAAGATTAGATATGAGAATCATGGAAGATAAGTTTGTAACAATGCATTTCAAAGTTTTTGAAGGGGTAGACTTGGGACATAAATGGACAATAGGAACATAAAGGGATACAATTTCTCATAAAATGTCACAATTAAAAATTAGCATTTTTGTTGATATGCAATTTTTTATAACACTTCTAGGACGTGTTGGGAGCCTTTTGAAAGGCTCTGACATGTTCAATTTTAAACCTTGCTTGGAAGGAAGATGTATTTACACTTTTTGAAGTCTCAGAATCTTTTGGTTTTTATCATCTTGGAAGGAAGACTTATCTACATTGTGCAAGTTTGCATCTTTTGGTTTTTATGGTCTTGGAAGGAAGACTTATCTACATTGTGCAAGTTTGGGGTTGAAAGTATTATATATGATATTTTATGCTTTACATACTTGAGTTTTCATTAAATTTTGTTTGATGAAAATCAATGGTAGAATTTTTAAAGGTTGCTAGATGAAAATCAATAATGTGATTTTTATTTATAAATGTTAAATAAAATGATTTATTTTTATAAATGTTAAATATTGTAAACTATTTTATTTTTGTTGAATAAAATAAATGTTCGTATTTGAGGAAAAATAATTTGTAGATATGAATAATTTTATTTCTTTTCCAAATATTGTAAATTATTTTAGTTGTGTTGAGTAAAATCAATGAAATTATATGATTCTTATTGATAAGGGTTGTTAGTTGAAGAAAAATAAAGTAAAGATTCAATAATATGCAATTTAGTGATTATGGGTTTGTTTTTAAGGAGCCTAAAGAAAATAAAGAAATGAGAAAGTTCACTCTTGACTTTCACACAATAAAATAAAGGTATTCTTATTGCTCATAGTTAAAGATTACATATTACCCACATCAAGACCTACCTCAATTACAAGAATTCTCATTGTTACATGAACTTTCTAGGTAAATATGGTTTTTCCATAAAATTTCCGACATGGGTTATTGTTGTCACAACTCCACCAATCTCCACCTTTACAACAATACCTCATACCTTTCCCAAACCTATTCATCACCTTTGTTGCAATCCAAGTTATTGTTGTCACAACTCCAACAATGTCCACTTTTACAACAATACCTCATACTTTTTCCAAACCTATTCATCACCTTTGTTGCAAGCCAAGTGAATCCAAACATGACCACAATTCTTTCTTTGTCTTATTATCATTAAGTTGGATTGTTAGCCAAGTGGGTAACAATTTGACTATGATATAATACATTCACCTTGTCATGTACATTTACAAACTCACCCAATAGACCGTTTAACCAAATTGCTTCCTTGCATGCATGCGAGACATCTATATATATTATTCCTTAAAATATTTTGTATATCCAACAAATAGTTCCACCTTAAAGAGCAAAGACATAACCTAGAGTAGATCTCTTTTTTGTCTAATCACTTGCAAAATTTGAATGATCAACATATCCACAAACTGTATCAATTCAATATTTATAGGTGATACAATAATCACTTGCTCCTCTACGATAATGAAGCACTCACTTCACCGCTACCCAATGCTCTCTACTTGGATTTTCCATATATCTACCTAAACACCAACTACAAGTGAAATATCTAGTCTTGTACATACCATCGCATACATCAAACTTTCTAATGCGCTCACATATGGTACATGAGACCTATAATCCTTTTCTTGTTTATTACTAGGACATAAACTTGAAGAAATCCTAAAATGAGAATCCAAACGGGATTTCACTAGTTTTACATCCAAATACTTCTGTTGCGAAAACCAAAGATTCCATGTTTCCTATCTCTATGTATTTCTATGCCCAAAATTTGTTTTTTTGCTCATATATCCTTCATAGAAAATGTCCTAGACAATTGATCCTTCAACCTGCTGATCTCAAGCATGCTTTTGCTTGCTATAAGCATATTGTCAACATATAATACTATATAATGAATATGCCATTTTTCAAAATTTTGAAGTAAACACAATGGTCATAGTCACTTGTAAAAATTTTGTTGATCATGAAGGAATCAAAATTCTTGTGGCATTTCTTGGGAGATGGAATTAAACCATACAATGACTTCTTGTGCTTGCAAACAAAGATTCTTCTTTTTGCAATCCTGAACAAACCCTTATGGTTTATCGGGACTAAGTTTTTTAGGATAAATTGCAAAGAATTTTTGGTGTGAATAGGGCCATGCAATGAAGTGGTCAAAGTGATACTGCCCACAAAAGAAGGAAGGACCCCTATGTAATGGAAAAAAATAAGCGAAAGATAGTGGTTGATCACGTCAAGAAAGAAATTGGTTAGAATTTGGTTAAAGTTGTGTGCCCACTTAGTGGACTGTGGGGTTCATGGGATCAATATAAATATGCACTGGGTTGAGTAGAATAGGATGATAAAGAATTGATTATCTTATTGTTGCTAGTATGGTGATGATATTGTTTTATTTTGTAACTGAAAGAGATTGGTCTGCAGGATGTGTGTTTGGATCTATGATGTATTGAGAGAAGAAGAGAGAGATGGGTGTGTGCAAGAAGTTGAGGGACCTTTTAGATGCAATGATGGAGTGAAGTCAATCACTCTTGATCCAAAAAAAAAAATCATCCCAAGCAACACCGAACCTGCCAAGCCTAGTCCCAATGCTGGCAATAGGCATGCCAACTAGGATAGTAAGACAAATCGCGCCTCCGTTTTAGTGAAGAGAATTGCGTGTGCGATTTCCTTCACTAAAATGGAGGCGCGATTTTGAAAGCCTTTAAAAAAAAAAAATTGGCTGAGGCCGTCTTTTTTTCATAACCGTGCGGCTATTGGACGAACGAGGACCAACTCTCGACTGCGCATACGCGATTTTGGGTGTGCTTGAGCCCTCCATATCCACCTTTGGATAAACCTCCCCTTTGTGAGATATTTTCTTCATCAATTTATTTTCCCTAGATTGAAAAATTAAACCATATTAAATTAAATTATGGCCAATTGAAACAAAAACCCAATGGAATTGCCCAATTGAAACAAAAACCCAATGTAATTGGCCAATGGAAACAAGAACCCCAATGTAATTGGCCAATTGAAACCAATTCCTCAATTTAATGATAAAAATGAAATAATTTTGATTATTTAACAAAATTCCCATGCCCAATGGAAACCAAAACCCCAATTAACTCAAAAAACAAATGAATATATTGGGATTTTTTCCTTGTCATGTTTTTTTTTTTGTTTTGACATTTTGTACACTCTTATGTTGAGTCTTTAAGTTGTGTATTTTATATAGTTGGTTGTGATATGATCCAAACCATCCCATTGTATCTAGGATAACAATTATTGATGTAGGAATTAACAAGTGGCCTCATCTAGA
>LPNX010457395.1:0-25000 GCA_001517045.1 Pseudotsuga menziesii | reverse complement strand
CATGGCTAATTCAGCATTATATCCAAATTTTCAATATGCTCGTGTTTAGCGGTTCGTCTGATTATGCTGCACACCATTTTTTATGAGATTTTAGAAACATATATGGTTTTTTTTGCAGATTCTAAATATGTAAATTTTAACAAGAATACATAATTTTTTCTATTTTTTTCTTATTTATCTTCTGTCATCACTCCTCAACTCAAAAAACACACTGGTAGTGTTTCGTCCATATCTCTTTCGTTTCTCAACCATTTAAAAAAAAAATTGTATGGTGCACTAAAGAACACCAACCTATACATGCTATAAAAAACCCATTTCCAAATAATTGCATTAAGACATTCAAACGCTGCACCCACAATTGACGTACTGTTTTTGAGGTTTGATCTCTTAGATAATTAAAAAAAATTTAAAAATATTATTTTTATTATTGGAAAAATAGTCGTGCACTAGTCCTATATGTTCTCTATATGTATGCCGGTTTTCGTAATTTTATTCCATCATTTAGACACTTAGACGATGCACCCACAAAAACATATACCTTATAATGTGTCTGAAAAATAAAAAGTACCCGTTAAAATTTATCTAACTTTAGATAGTTAATAGCATTTTCAATAGAAAAAAATATATATTTGGAAAGGTTATTCAATTTCCTACATTTCTTGTTTTTTACTGATTGCAAGATTCATTGTGTAAGTGTCTCAAAATATCTATGCAAGTTGATGGATGCCTGTTTTTTCAATTTTTTATTGCATCTAACATGCCAAAAGAGACCCTAAACTTCTTGCACACACCTAGATGTGTACAAGTTAAGTGCACAAATCTATCTGAAGTTCTTGATGTAATAATACCTATAATTAACCAAGCACTTCTGTGGTTTTATCCCATTTTTCATTTCCATGTAAAAAATACCTCGTGTCCCATGGTGTATTGTGAATGTTTGCTATGTGATTACTATGCTTGATTCATGAAATAATGCTATATGGTAAATGTTGGGCTTTGATCTACTGATGCAAATCAAACCTTAAATTTATGTCAACCCGGGTTGGTAGACTTAGAGGCATATCCAAGTATAAGGACTTAAAGCTGGACTTGTTTGGTAATCTAGTTATCTATGAAATAAGCCTATTAAAATATCAAGTTACTGTGATTTTAAAAACAAAAAAATTCCTTTATAGGAACAGTTTCATTTGCTCTTTCAATTACACAGCAGTTTATATGTAAAAAAACAATTTGTATGTGAAAGCACTGAGATAATAAAAATGAATTAAATCTAACCCTAAGATATGGACTACAAGATTCTACCTAGTATCCCAGCACTAAATAAAATAACCAATCATCAATTTCCCTTACAGGAAAGCATTCATAATGTATAGTTATTCTTAACACTTCATCATTTGAATAAGCAAGCGATGTACAGCATAATGAGATCGTAGTCTGAACTATTCCTTCAATATATAACAAATAAAATGATAGAGATTATAAAAATGCAAGTGATGAATAGCATAATGGGATCGTAGTCTGAACCATTCTACAGCGTATAACCAATGAGATAACAGGGTTTTTATAAAATTGATTGAAAACTAGTTTAACTCGTTCTGCAATAATGAAATTGAATCCTACAGGAATTAAAACATACCATTGACACAATCCAAATCGTTGCAACAATCCAAATCGTTGCAACAATCCAAATCACATTCACTGGCAATAAAAGAGGTGTGTAGACTCAACAATGGGGCCCCCCCAATGCCTCGTTCACACACGCAGAAAGACAATCACAGAGCTGGAATTTTAATTGTATCTACCATGAAATCGATCATACATCATAATAGAACAACGCAGTCCAAAACAGCCTACGTTTTCAGTCTCAAATCGTGATGTGTCTTTCTCTTCCGTCTTATGAAGTATTTATACAAATTTAAAGGAAAACTAGAAATGCTATTAATCTGGAAACTAATTAATGACATCCAGCACTCGGGATCCTCTATCATATCTCTGAAAATCAACAAAATCGGAACTGCCCTACTTTTGTCCTGAGTGGTGGCATAGGTGGTCGACCTTGACCGACTTTGACTTGACACCTATGAGAGCCACATCATCTATCCGTTGGAAGTTCAACCATCCTTGGACACTGAGGATCCTTTCCCTGTCTTTCAGTTCACTCCCAGCTGGCCTGCAAGTACTCAACCTTGGAGACATTACGGGAAGTTAGCACATCCTATAATCCTGAATAAAAACCTTAGTTTAAATGCTTTAAAAATCTCAAAATTCAATTTGTTAAAAATCAATGACATTTATACCTCTTGACCAAAGTCTGTGGGTGAATTTTAAGGCTTTATAAATCAGTATGAAGGTTTTATGGAGGAAAATAGGAGATATTTAGGTGACAAAAAGAGGTCAAAATGGTGCCCAACAGTAATGATAATAATCCACACTTAAACTAAGATACAATGTTACTACGTAGTTAATGCATGCACTGTGTTATTTTTATGGTTTTACTGACGAATGTCGAAGCTCTATTGATGGGTTATTTTGTAGAACAGTTTCCTCTTCCCTTCACTACTATAGAAACTTGGTTTTTTTGTAGTTCCCATAGGTACTTTGAGTTATACTTCACTTTCTTGCAGGTCATGCCGAAAGGGACAGTATATTGGGGTTTGTTTGTTTGTTTTTAGTGAACCGATTTTGTCAAAGTTTAAGCCAACAAATGGTTCTGTTGAAGCCTATTTTATTAGGATACTCGTCTCTCACCTGAGTGACTCGAGATACGTGAGTTAAGGGAGAGTGAGGTTCAACTAATGAATTTCTAGAGACCCATGAAGGAAGAAATCGAAGATTCACTAAAGCTAAAAGAAGATGAATTTGAAAACGAGTAGAATAAGAAGCCCTAGATCATTACAGAACATTGGTTGTGAAAGTACATGTACATATATATGTACAAATGGTTATTCTATGAGTTCCCTATACTTATGGCATAGTGGTTATTAAGGTTAGTCAAATCAAACTTGATATATCACATGGATGGTCCAAGGGACTGGACTCCTGAATGGATCTGGTTAGTCAATACTGTAAGTAATCTATACCCTTGCGAAATGGAGTAAACATGTCTAGTGCGACACCAACTAACCCTTCAGCCGAGGAGAAAATAAAATTTTCATAAATGGCGAACGGGAGAAGAAAAAAGAGGAAAAATCACAAGGAGAGTGTAGTTATGTTATTAAATTAAGAAAACATGGAGATGTTGATGGAGAGGATGAAGGACAATACATAATATATTTGGTAGAAAGGTGTAGACAATAACTTGTAGTTGTATGGGAGCCTCATGTTGAACTCACTATTTTTGTTAGACCAAAACCCACAGGTATTAATCTTTGCAACAATCTCCAGACTTAAGATCTCGGGAGGTGATTAGTCCATGTCACAAAACTCATGGGGAGCATTGAAACCAATGTCCAACAACCTCCCCCCCAACGCCAGTCGGGTGATTTTTGAACCCTTGACCTGTTGCTGTGATACCATTTGTTTTTATCATCATTATATTCATAGACACAACTCCAAGCATGTCTTTGTCAAAATCATCATTTTTTTGCTGCCCTATCGTCATTTTGTTGTCATGTTCATCACTAGCACTTTATGAGTATCCTCATACTATCCACAACAAATTCATCAATATCCCCCTTTGTCATTTATGGAAACTACAATTTCTCTTCCCCTTTGACATTAATGACAAAGGGTCAAGTAGCCATTAAAGGCTTCACAATACCCAAAAACATTTAGCTTTGAATACAACAAAAGATCATTTGTTGAGTTTGATATTCCATCATTTTCCATCTTCAAATTTTTTATAAGTGCCTATATAGACACTCCCCCTTTCATGTATACTCCGTGGATGCTTCATTTTCCAACGTCAACCTACTTGGATCCAACTCAATTTATATTTGACAATTACTTATTTTGCTCATTATTGCCAATCTTTCTCAAGACTTCAAATCAATTTGATCACACTCCTGCAGTTGTTTCAGGTTTGTCAATCTTCCCCTATCAACATCAATATTTTCCATTATAATGTCTTCCTTCTTCCTTTATCAAGTACTGTTGTACTTGTCACCCGAACTACTTGCTTCAGGATCAAGAATTTAATTTTCCCAGTGAATGCTTTAGGATTACATATTTATATTCTGATTTCAATAAATGTTGTAGATAATTTTCTTGACTTTCTTCTCATTTTTGCATTCTTACAATACTGTCCTTTACTAGATTATTTTAATTCAAACAGTGTCCTCATGTATCACCAAATTCCGAGTTTGTTTAACCTTCCAGCTTGGTTCTTCATTCACTGTCTTATGTTGTTATTTGAATGTATTGTTGTGAGTGCTTGCTCAAAGCTTCCTTTCAGCCAATAAATTTCAAAGACACAAAAAAATATCAAAATTTCTTCTAATAATGATGCCATACTTGTATTCAGGTCATATCTTCAAAGAGTGATTAGTATACTCAACAAATTTTGCTCAAGTCTGACCTAAGTTGTCCTTACTTGGTATTAGTATGTTTTTCATACTACACTTCAAACCTCTTCGTTTTCAAGATCTGCAATGATGAATTTTGCAATACAAATTTATAATCATCATCTACGAGGTTTTTTATCTTAGGATGTTTTGGATCTTTCATATTTATCTCACACATGGTTGTTGAGAACATCCTTCTTGTACTATTGATTTTCTTCTCCTTCAATTACATAAATCACTTTGGCCAGAAAATTTACTCATTGTACATACACCAAGGTTAGAATATTATGTTTCTTGATGTTTGCATAATTCCTTTCTCTTAGCTTCCTTTCAAATTAATATAAGTCATACGATCATATCCAACAACAAGTGTCCTACAATCCTTGGACTTGATTTCTTCTTGGAGTAGTCATCAACTCTCCTTGACTTCATCCTCCATAATAAACTAAAGTTGTACTGAAATATTTGAGAGACCTCAGTCTTGGATTGCCATTTGACAACCACCTTCACTTGTGCACATATCATCCACTTCATTTATATCTAGCAGAATGTTCTTCCTTACCCATACCTAAGACTGTCCTTGGCCTTGATCATTTGTTGTTTGGTCTTCAAATCTTCTTGTGTCATTATTTTTCCAAGAATCATTGATTTCTCTTGCTGATGAGTATGAGAAGCTTCTCATGAATTGTCTTCTTGAACTTGTGCAAACTTGGGCTTTATGGCCAACACCACCACAAGTGAAGCATCTCAATGTGTGACAATTGGAAACCACATGTCCAATTTGATTACATGCCCAACATCTCATTTGATCACTTCGAATTCCAGTATGTTTTCTTCCTTGGAATGTAAAATCCATTTCCCATGTCATGCCATGTAATCAACATTTGTATTCAACCTTTATCACTCCTTTGTCCCCTTGTCACTCCTTTGTCAATAATGGGTGTCATTAATGACAACCTATGCTCAACAAACTCCCCCTTTGACATTAATGACAAAGGGACAACCTTTTATTAGAAACTTCACAATGCCCAATTTTTTTGTGTATGTTGGAATACTTCCTTAGATCATGCTGAATTGTTTGCTATTATCACTTTCCTTCAAATTTGTTGAAGTGTCTCTTGGTTGCTTCCCCTAACAAAAATATCCTTTTTGGTTTGAAAGATGTTGTTTATAGCAATTTTTCAGCATTCATGTGCACCTTCAAAATCCTTGGTTGCTCCTGAGTAACCAAAATCATAATAGAATTTTTCCATAGGATCTGGGCATCTTCAAAAAATCTGATATTTATGCCACTACACCTTCAACATACTGTGCATCTTCAAAACATGATTCTGCAAACCTCAATAGATGTCCTTCAACATACTAAATCTATAGTTATCTAGAACAAAGATAAAACATTTTATATGAATGATGCAATGATTATCTGAGTCCTTTAATTTTTTTATTGTGTCTTCATCTTCTACTTCTTGCTGCTACAGTTAGTTATTGTACCCACAGTTCATATTTATTCCTTTGGACCTTTGGCTGTCTTTGATAAAATATTGTAGAGAGACCAAACTTGTCCTTCAAAAACACTTTAAATCAGCCTACAGATAAGCAAGGTATGTCTTAAAATGCTTTAGCAAATCTTGAAATCTTCCCTTTACTGCTGTTCAAAATTCTCGTTGCACGATGCCCTTAAATATGCTAATTGTTTTGACCAATTAGAGATACTTTCACACATCTTTTATGACTACAAGGTGCCTTCCTAGATCTGTTCTTTCTCTTTATCATAATGTCCTTTTTTTTAGATCACAAATCTTCTTTTTAATTTGCTTCTTCTTTGGTCTTTAGATTTTCTCGTGTCATTCTTTTTCAAAGAATCATTGACTTTTCTTGCTAATGAGTATGAGAAGCTTCTCATGAATTTTCTTCTTGAACTTGTACAAACTTGGGCTTTATGGCCAACACTGCCACAAGTGAAGCATCTCAATGTGTGACAATTGGCATCCACATGTCCAATTCGATCACATGCCCAACATCTCATTTGATCACTTCGACTTCCAGTATGTTTTCTTCCTTGGAATGTACAATCCATTTCCCATGTCATTCCATGTCATCAACATTTGTATTCAACCTTTATCACTCCTTTGTCCCCATGTCTCTCATTGTCATTAATGGGTGTCATTAATGACAACCTATGCTCAACACCTCATAGGTAAAATGGTTGGGCTACGAAAAGCATTAGAAGAAATAACACTAGATCCGACACAAGTGGTAGGAGAGAAGAAGGATGGTGTTGACAAAGAAGAAAGACTAAGGCTGCAACCATCCTTAGTCGCATAGAAAAGATTTGTGAAATTAACACCAAAATTCTGGAGTTTTCAAGCACAAGAGTTACTATAGATCTATGTCGAAGAGTTGCTATGTTGAGATGAAGTTAGCAAAAATACCTATGCATACATTGCATAGCCTTCACCAAAGCATAGTAGAAAAAATTAAGGGATGAGATGAGTATAGCTTCAGTGAGATGATGAAACATGGTTCAGAAAGAGAAAATTTAAAAGAAAAATATAGGCAACTTTAGGCATATCGAGATGCAATAGATGAGCATAAAAAGAAGCCGCAAAATGTAATGGAAGATACTTGTAGAGCAGTCCCTAAAGTGGAAATGGTAGAGGAAAATGTTACGGAGAAAAACTTCCTATGGATTGGGGTGGATCACGACAGAAAATATGACACTAGAAATCAATCCATTCTCAAGCATGCTAGATACATAAAAGAAACTAATCACTAAGGAATAAGAATCGTACCTCAATCAGATGTTCGAAGATGACCATCGTTGAGCTCTCGATCAAAACTTGTGCCTACACTTCGTCCTCAACAACAAAAGATATACAAATATGATATATAATGTGTTAGTATCTAATCTAGCATATTCAATTTAAACATGTATATAAAGAAATCACATCCATGGATACAAATATTCACAATTGCACATGAAATTGGACAAGAAATGGATATTTTTATTAATGTGAAACATAGATACAATATGACAACCTCTGTCAGCACCTCGTCAAAACCGAGGAGCCGAGTCCATCCACCTGGTCCTCCACCGCTTCAATCCTCCATAAGATGGCAAGCTCACAAAGACAATGGAAATCTTGGGATAAGAGCACCAATGGCTTCCTCAAAGGACAAAGCGATGCATAATCAAGCATATAAGAATCATGAAAAATTATGCTATAATCTCCTTACTCTCCAAGTTTATCCTCCTCTAATGTTTCACAATAGCTCAATATATAGCCAGGCTCAATGGGAAATGGAGGGAATCATTGCGTTACTAGTCATATGAAAGGCTAAGAATCAAGGCATTCATCGCTTGATGGGGAAAAATCCAAATATTTTTTGTTTTTCAGCATAAAATCCGATGTACGCAGGTGAGAGTGGTGCAAGATGCGTATACGTGAGTTGTAAGATGGTGACCCGTGTATGTCTTCAAAGATGTGTATTAAAGGGTTGTACGGAAGCATCAGGGCTATGGTGAGTAAATGGGGTATAGTGAGTCTGCATAGGGATAAGGAAAGTCCATCAAGGCATGATGCATCAAGTGTGGAAAATCATGCATAACAACAACATAGGTTGAAGATAGAATGGCAAGTTTAAGTGAATTTATTAAGGGATTTTGTGCACGCATTAGTGATTTGGAAGCACAATTAGTGCCCCAGACACTGCATGAGGTGCGAGACCAGAGGGAAACCGTGAAGGATTCCATTGATAACATTAAGGCTTTAAATGAGGAAATGAGAGGGGAAGAAAAAACGAGAAGAAATATGGTGTACCAACTACACGACAGAGGGTCACCATAAGAATGAGTGTCTCACATATATAAATTATTTGGCAATGGGAGCTCCAAATACCTTGCCTACCGGAGGTATCTCGTGTGAGATATTCAGAGGAAACTACTCTTTGACGGTTTTCCTTACAATGCATGAATATGTAAGTACCCCAACGAGTTTATATTGCAAATTTTCTAAGTAAACGGATCATGTTGAAAAGGATTGTCATATAATAAATATATAGTAGAGTAGGTAATTTTTTTTTCTCAAAATTATAAAAAATGGAAACCATCTCATATATATCTCTATGAAACAAAACCAATTCATAGAGTTAAAAGAATGCACCCAAACAGTGCATGATTGTAATATTGTTGTAAATTTTGAAATACCAACTTAAATATTTTTTATAATACAAATCACAAATTTATTTATGTAAATATGTTTTACAATTTACATAACGTAATTTACAATCATTTTAACTTAAAACCTTTAAAAGTTTTTTTAATTATTATTTTAAATTCAACCTACATATATTATATCAAGATGTCTCACCCATCTAAATTTAAATGGTAAGAAACTCACCTAATCTAAATAATAAAAAACGCCTACCTTCATTATTGTTAACTATATTCACAGAACAAATCCCAATCCCGTTGCACCTCCATCCTTAACCATATGTAACCTAATAGTCTTAAAATTGAAAATTACATTATTAAACCACATAACCTAATCTAAACTAAGTACCAACGTTGACTTGTGGTTACATAGGCACAGGTTCAAAAAGGGTTTTCATCAGCACATTCTTTGTTTTACTACTGGCCACCAGGCTTGGACTTTGAAAATTACATTATTAAATCACATAACCTAACCTGAACTAAGTACCAACGCTGACCTGTGCTTACATAGGCACAAGTTCAAAAACGGTTTTCATCATTACATCCTTTGTTTTAGTACTGGCAACCAGGCTTAGAATTTCAAATATATTGTATCTTCTAAACAGAGAGCGGGGTTTTGTTTTCTTGCAACCTATCATTTTACCGTTTTTAAAAATTTACAAGTGTCAACCTTTTATCTTTTACATGTATAATTATTTTAATTTTTATATATCAATTTCCATATTACAAATATTTTGTTTTCTTTAAAGAATTTAAAAAACAAATAACATTCATAATAATATACTTTCAAATTAAAATAACTATAAATTTTATTATAAAATAATTATAAATATACTTATTGTAACTTGTATCTGTCTTGAAAGTACTGAACATGATTGTAAAACACAGAACGGCAAAAGAGAGAACTAAACAAGATTGCATGAAAAATAATAAGGGATGGATTTATTTAATGAGGCGGAGTTAACTTATTTTACATTGCATGAAAAATAACAAGGGATGGATTTATTTAATGAGTCCGAGTTAACTTATTTTACAGAATCTCAATTTTAAAATGGGTAAGTTATAATAACTTTTTATTCAATTTCTACCAAAGTGAAAAATTTGTCTAGCTTGGACACTTCTAATCAAATTATTAAAAGTTTTTCTATAGACAATCTAGTTCACTGTTGAATAAAAAATAGAACCCGAAGCTGAGATTCCATCAATAAAGATAGACTAGAAAGCTATTTTCCTTTCCTCGATGTCAATGGATAGGTGGCTTCGCTAGAGATAGGAAATGAGTATATTTTAAGTCAGTCCCGCTCTATGTTACATTCTTCTTTAACAAACAATGCCATGCCTTTGCCTCATTGGCCATTATACTTGTTTTTACTAAATAGAAAATGACATGAAAAGTTAACTCCCCTAAGGACTTTAGGGGTTTATATATAAGATAGTTCACTATAGATTGTTTTGTATTTTCAAAGGGTCTAGCTAAGAAATAGTCACAATGTAGTATTATAATTTTTTTTTTTTTTGTATTTTCCAAATAAGCAAACTTGAAAAGTTTGAAGTGTAGCAAAAGTACGGTCAGAAAACAAACTGATATAGCCCCTCATGTAGATTTATGGCTGCAAACACAAGGATCCTAATTAAACTTCAAAATGACATATTTCTAATAAAGTAATGATAAGCTTATTTTACAGGGGGCTAGGCTATGGCATAAACTATGCTATATTAGTAAGAACTAGCTATGGGAAGCATGGGGTAGGGTGTCAGTACCCTTTTAAATAGGGAAGCACTATGCCTCCTCCTTTAAAAATTAGTCTGTAACTAATAAAAACCCTTTTGGTGCAGTAACAAACCCTTAAAGATCGCCTTCTACTTGTCACCTCAAGTAACACATATATGCATTCTAATGCTTTTCTTATGCTACTGACACCCCACTTCCACTTTGTTGGAAATATTAATTACTCACTAATCCACATAGCATATCAGCTGACTCTGTCAAAGTCTGTAGCAGGTCAGTTTCTGTCAGATAGTTTGACAGAATGAAGAGTTCACGTCTTTCATATAAAGCAGTCAAATTAAAATTCTGAAGTTAAGTTTCTACGTAGATAGTTATTGCAGTCTTTAATGTTAAGTTGGTAGCTTCATAGAGAAGCATTTTTCGTCTGTCTATATGAAGAAGAAGAAGATTGAAAATAAGTAGACATGAGAGAGAAGAATAGAAGTGTGTAAGTGTGAGGAGAAGAACAAGGAAAAACTATGTGAAGAGTTTGAAGCTCAAGCTTCTATGTTTTGGAATGTGTTGAGAGCCGAAGCTCTGTAAAAGGTGAAACATCCTTGTAAATTTCAAAGTTAGTATTTGCGGCAATAGTTCTTTGGTATGTCGTCAGAATATATAAATCCATAAGTTTATGGTTGAATGTATGTTTTATTTATGCTCACATCTTCTCCAGATTTACTTGAGTAAATGTTGTTTACATTTACCGTTTAGTGAAAGACACAAATGACTCATTTATTTCATCGTGTAAAAGTTTGAGTTTTTATCTGCAGAGTGCTCGACACAAATCTTCTTTAATATTAGGTTATATTATATTGTGAGTGATTCACAATATAGTTGTGTCGCAGTTTATCCCAACCTACGAGTCGTTGAAAAGTATTTTTCATATCTTAAGTCTTTAGACTAAGAAATACTCTTTTATAAAGTTCGTCTAAAAAGTTGTTTGGTCGAAGTGAAAGTTGGTCGCAGTAAAAGTCGGTCGAAGTAAAGTGAGTCTGTCGAGTGAAAAGTCTGTCACACATAAGTCTGTCGCAATAAAAAGTTTGTCCCAGTAATTCCGTCGAAGTTTTTGATCGAAGTAAAAGGTGGTGTTCTCAAAGGCTCTTTATCGCAGCTCCAAAAGTAAAAGTAAAAGTTAAGTTTATGACTGTGCGGTAACTCAAGTCTACTGTCGGAGCCTCTGTTTTCAAGATCTGGTATCAAAGTGGTTTTAGGAAAGAAACCTTGTCTTAAAAGGGAAAAAGTAATTTCCTAAGGAAAATTAAAAATGACTTCCACTTCTGGCTCACACATGTTGACTTTACAAACTCAAATTTTTACAAGAAAGAATTACGAGTATTGGTCTCTAACAAAGAAGGCTTTGTTAAGAGGTCAAGATGTTTGGGAGATAGTCTAGAATGGTTATATAGAAGCAGCAGATCAAGTGACATATAATAATCTCACACAAGCTGAGAAGGATGCCCTGAGGGAACAAAGGAAGAAAGATGGAAAAGCTTTGTTCTACATACATCAAGCCATGCATGGAAGCATACTCCCAAGAATAGCAACAACGATTACCGCTAAGCAGGCATGTGACACATTGGAGACCACATATCAAGGCTTGGACAAGGAAAAGACTTCCAAGTTGCATATTCAGAGAAGATATTTTGAATCTCTATCATTGAAAGAAACATAGTCAGTAGACTCATTCTACACTAGAGTTGTTAGTCTGACAAATCAAGTGAAATCTCATGGAGAAAACATAGAAGACAGAAGGGTTGTTCAAAAATTCTTAGAAGTCTTCCCCCAAGACTTGAATATTTGGTCGTGACCTTGGAAGAAAAAAAGGACCTATCAGTGTTTACCATTGATGAGTTGCAAGCTTCACTCATCAATCATGAACACAAAATAAATAGATCAAATACATCATTGGAAGGTGCATTTGTAGCACAGTCATCCATAAGTCACGGTAGAGACAGAGGGAGAAACAATTCTAGAGGCAGAGGAAGAAGTTATTCCAAAGGAGGACGCGACAACAATCCTACGAATGTCGCTGGTAGAGGACAAAATCAGAACCCAAGTCATCCAAGTGGTCATAGGTTTTATAAATAAAAAACTCAATGTAATTATTGTAATAAATTTGGTCATTATGGATATGAATGCAGAAATAAGCAGTATGAGCAAGGAAGGCAAAGCCAGAACTAGTCAATGAACACCAGCACTTCATCGAGCTCCCTGTTTATGGCATGTGCATCCCCAATCGAATGCAATACCGTCCAAGAAATTCCATGCGACATATGGCATTTAGAGTCAAGATGCAACAATAATATGACAGGTAATTTAAATTTGTTTTCTAGCCTAGATAATTCAGTTCAAACTGATGTTACACTTGGAAATAATGTCCAAGTCACTTTTTTGGTAAAAGGTATTGGTGGTATTCTAACCAAATTGGGGGAGCGTAAAATTATGCCTGATGTCTATCATGTCGAAGTTCTGAAACACAATTTGATGACTATTGTACAACTGATACAAAAAGGTTACAAAGTCTACATAGAATACAATCACTATGTGATTAAAGACATACGTCCAAGAAACCAGTTGATAGAAAACGTGCCAATGACAAGAAATCACTCGTTTCCATTGAGGATAATGCCAGACATGGAAGGAAAGACAAATACATGAGCTGCATTCAAGGAAGAAAGCAAATAATAAGACATGCATAGCAACAAGAAAGAAAATGACATCGCTGAAATTCAAGCAACATTTCAAAGATCACTTCAAGATGATTCCTGACTATGGCATTTCATATTTGGTCATCTGAATTTTGGTGGCCTGAAGCTACTGCGCATGAAGAATATGGTGAAAGGATTGCCATTGATCGACAAACCAAAGAGAGTTTGTGAAGGCTGCATTTTTGACAAGTAGCATAAAGAATTGTTTCCAGCCAAAAAGTCATACAAAGCACGCACACCACTTGAGATCGTGCACTCTGACATTTGTGGCCCAATGCAGACATCATCCATAGGATGCTGCAATTATTTTCTTACTTTTATTGATGAATACTCAAGAAAAACATGGGTATATTTTCTGAAACATAAATCTGATGCATTTAGTTGTTTTCATTAGTTCAAGGCACTCGTGGAGAACCATAGTGGACATCGCATCAAAATATTAAGGATGTACATAGGCGATGAATATGTTTCAAATGAATTTCTAAATTTCGGCAAAAACCATGGCATACAAAAGAAATTCACTGTGCGGTATACACCTGAGTAGAATGAAGTCATAGAGAGTACGGACATAACCATTATGGAGATGGGGCGCAACATGATGGTAGCCAATAATTTATGCACATTCCGTTGTGAGTGAGTCATAATATATACCATCATTTATGCACATTCCTAGCAGCCAAGCAGTCGCAACTGTTGTATATATTATGAATCGGTGTCCAACAAAGAGC
The DNA here is from genome assembly GCA_001517045.1 of Pseudotsuga menziesii. Classification (NCBI taxonomy): domain Eukaryota; kingdom Viridiplantae; phylum Streptophyta; class Pinopsida; order Pinales; family Pinaceae; genus Pseudotsuga; species Pseudotsuga menziesii. The sequence goes on along the minus strand of LPNX010457395.1, from coordinate 11,081 downwards.
ATGAAGAACAAGGTTCCTCAAGAAGCATGGAAATGTATGAATCATAATGTTTCTCATTTAAATTTTTTTGGTTGTGTCACATATTCTCATGTGCTAGATGAGCTGAGAAAGAAACTAGACAAGAAGGGACACACATGTACTTTTTTGGTTACTTTGAATACACAAAAGCATACAAGTTGTATGACCCTGTCGCAAGGAAAGTAATCATCGGTCACGACGTTCAATTTGTCGAGAATGAATCATGGGATGGAACCGTCGAAAATAATGTCAAGATTGTGTCGAATGTCGAGCATGATGACATGGTAGAGGAAGTGGTTCAAACACCACATGTAAGTCAAAATGTCACAGGACCATAAACTCCCATGACACCGCGGCATGGTTCAGCACAAGGAACATCGACACAACTCACATCTCAAGCTACATCGACAAGCAAACCAAAAGAACAACACACTCCATCAAGCAATTCATCGAGGTCGACATCGATAGATCCAATGAAGAAAAGAATTTTGCATGAAATATATGAAGATGGTACACCAAATTCATTCTCTCTCTTTGCATTATTTTCTTAAATAGATGATCCACTAACATCTGAGGAAGCTGTCGAAGAAGAAGTATGGGAACAAGCCATGGATGAAGAAATAGAGTGCATTGAGAAGAATCAAACATGGGAGCTAGTAGATGTACCAAAAGATAAAGATGTATTTAGCATAAAATGGATTTACAATACCAAGCAAGATGCTGATGGGAGTGTGCAGAAGCACAAGGAAAGAATGGTCGCAAGATGATCCACATAGTAGCTCGACATAGATTTCAATGAAACGTTTGCACCTGTCACATGCATGGATACTTTTAGAACAGTTTTGGCCATCGATGCACAAAAAAACTGGCCCATTTATCAAATGAATGTTAAATCCATATCTTTGAATAGCTATCTAGATGAAGAAGTATATGTAGAACAACCAAAATGATATGAATTTCCAGGTCAAGAGAACAAAGTATACAGGATGAGAAAGGCACTCTATTGTTTGAAGCAAGCTCCGAGAGCTTGGTACAATCACATTGATTCCTATCTCACTGAAAATGGATTTCATAGAAGTGAAAGTGAACTGACACTATACACCAAAGTTAATTGTCTATCTGTATGTAGATGATTTAATATTTACTGGAGATTTTAGCATAAAGGATTTTAGAATAGACATGGAAAGAAAATTTGAAATGACTGAGTTGGGGCTTATGAATTTTTTCTGGGCATTGAATTCCAGCAGTTCGAAAGTGGTATTTTTATATCACAGTCAAAGTGTGCAAGTGCAATTTTAAAAAGATTCAATATGTCTAATTGCAAGACAACCCCAACACTAGTAATAATAGATTTAAAATTGAGTAAGGATGATAATGGATCAACTGAAGATCCTACGAGGTTTAAAAGGTTGGTTGGCAGCCTTATGTATTTAACTGTGACAAGACCGGACATCATGTATCGAGTAAGTATGATCTCAAGATTCATGGAATCACCAAAAGACTCTCATTGGAAAGAAGGTGAAATAATTATGACGCATGTAAGTGGCAAAAAGGACCTTTGCATAATGTATTCAACCTCAGAAAATTTTAAACTCATTAGATACACTGACAGTGACAATGGAGGAAGCACAAATGACAAGAAAAACATATATCGGTATACATTTCATTTTGGTATAGGTGTTGTGTTGTGGACTTCAAAGAAACAAACCATTGTAACTTTGTATTCAACCGAAGCAGAGTATGTCGCAACTACAAGCACCACATGTTAAATTGTTTGGACGCAAAGAATTTTAAGAGGCTTGTCGCAAAACCAGCAAGAACTAACAACCATTTTCTGTGACAATAGTTCAACCATTGCATTGTCAAAGAACCATGTGTTTCACAAGAGATCAAAGCACATCGACAAAAGGTATCATTTCATAAGAGAATTGGTGAACGATAAGAATTTGTTTAAAATTTTGTAGGTTTGAAGATCAGGTTGCAAACATTTTTACAAATCTATTGGAAAAGGATGCATTCTAGTATCTACGAAGTTATTTAGGAATCACAAGTTATTCTTAGTAAAATCTATCATGAATAGAGCAGGTTTCAGCTCTGAAACATGTTATAATATTTTATTTTAAAATCCTCATCTCCTCGTAATTAATGGGGAGTGTTGGAAACATTAATTACTCGCTGATAGAGATAGCATATCAGTCGACTCTGTGAAAGTCTGTAGTAGGTCAGTTTCTGTCATAGAGTCTCACGGAATGAAGATTTCACGTCTTTCATATATAAAGTAGCCGAATTAAAATTCCGAAGTTAAGTTTCTAGGTAGATAGTTATTACATTCTTTAATGTTAAGCCAGTAGCTTCACAGAGAAGCATTTTTCGTGTGTCTATATTAAGAAGAAGAAGATTGAAAATCTGTAGACACAGGTAGAAGAAGAGAAGTGTGCAAGTGTGCGGAGAAGAAGAAGGAAAAACTCTGTGAAGAGTTGGAAGCTCAATCTTCTGTTTTTTGCAATGTGTTGAGAGCCAAAGATCTGTAAAAGAGGAAACATCCTTGTAAATTTCAAAGTTAGTATTTGTTGTAATAGTTCTTTGGTATGTCATAAAAATATATAAATCTAGAAGTTTATGGTTGAATAAACGTTTTATTTATGCGCACATCTTCTCCAAATTTACTTGGTAAATGTTGTTTGCATTTACCATTTAGTAAAAGCAAGTATAAGTAAAGTGAGTCTCTCAAGGTAAAAGTATGTCAAGTGAAGGCACTAAAAGCCGATAGAAGTAAAGTGAGTCTCTCGAGGTAAAAGTGTCACACATAAGTCTGTCGTAATTTGTCTGCAACAATAAATCTCTTCGTAGTAATTCAGTCGATTTTTTTTTGTCATAGTGGCATCTTTCAAGACACTTCATTCCTCAAAACTATGGTTTTATTGAAAACAATTCATACTCCCAATTCATTAAGTATAATAAAAAATTGACGTCATAATTTGAAATTACTTCTCGCATAATTTGAAAAAGAAAATACCTACCTTCACCACTAAAGACCCAAGTTGGAATTGAACTTGAACAACTACCCACTGCGCAATGCCTACTTGAGTCCACACTCCACTGCAGGCCCAAGCTAGAATTGATCAACTAACGACTACCCAATGTCTAACCAATTCACTATCCAGACGTTGGTTTTGGGACTCCTATGACACCAAGTGGCAGAGAGTTTAGAAATTGGAATGTTGCACAGAGTTTGGAAATTGGAATGCTGCACAGTGTACCCTACAATGCACACAACCCACTATGATAGTGAATGTCACCACTAGTGAGTGGGCCTAATGGTTAAGAGCATGTGTTTCCTCTTAGAAGGCCACATGTTCAAATCTGAAGGGAGATAGTGTATGTACACCTTTGTAGACTTTAGCAGTTAAATCACTGCGCAGAGGCGGGTCCCTGTCCCACAAACAAGGGGGACTCATACACCAAATTGGCATCTCTCTTGGCGGCGATATTAAAAATAAATTATTATTATTATTAGAATGAGCTATTGAGTTGTAACCGTAACGATGTACCATGTAATCTAATCTATTAATTGCTATCAAAATCCTATTAAATAATGCGTACAGGTATCTATCAAAATCCAATAAACAGATGTGTAATGGACACATACTCTATTCAATTCCAAGCTTACCTAGGTATGATCAACTATGACTGGTTATTGAAATACTTAACCATCAGATATACGTTTTACAATTTTTAAAGCCGTTAAATGTTGACGTGTAAACTTCAAGAGGACCATGCTTATCTTGATTACACATTTAGAGAAGTGGTCCATGTGTCAACTCATGTCCACATTCCCATGCGCTTACTCTCTATTGGTTCAAACGGAGTCGAGTCATTAAAACTCGTGAGTGTATGGTCATCCATAGTAGCTATGGAACAAAGACACATATGGAACATAGGAATCCTATGGATGATGTGCAGCATGCCAATGGCCATGAGATGGATGGTAGTTCCAAATTTCGGCGATCGATTTTCCATCGGTCACTCAATCCGACGTCCTGTCTATTCATACTCTATGATATGGACGTATCGTTCGTGCATTTTCAATCACTAAATGAGTGGAATGCTTGTTTTCAAATTCAAATGGTTGCAACTTGCAATGGACCTCTCCCATTTTCCCCAATCCAGTTTCGAAAAATATTCATTTCAGTTTTATTAAAAGAGGCACAAAGATAAAAATAGGAGCATCCACAACCCGAACATGGTTAACAGATTTGACTCCTCGTTATCTATGTATTTTTTGACATCTATGGCAACCAAAGCTTCATTGGCCTCTTATTCTTTCATGGAAACCAATAGATAGATGATAATATTCAAGGCGCTTCATAGGATCAAATGGTTAGAGAATCTATGAGGACTCTAATGGACAATGACCACAGTGGAGACTAAAATAGTTGAATGAAAACTATAACAGGTTCAATGAATTGGAAAAAAAGTCGTATATGAAGATGAATCATCATCTAAGAATTGCAATATGGTTGTAGAAGAAATTCTATCACTGCAAAATAAAAAAGAAAAACCAAGTTTCAAATTCCATGTTACTGCATGTGGGATAGCAAAAAGCATGGGCATGGACATGGGCCGGACCGTTAGATATTATTATGGATGTGCACTAGGGAAAAGGTTTAAACTATTTTGTACAATGCAGTGAACTACTTAATACATCCCATGCTAAAAGCTTAGGCATAATTTTACATGGGTCGGGATTTTAGTGTGTATGTTTAATGGATGAACTCGTTTTTTTTAATATTTTTTTTTCTATTATATTAGTATAGTAGTATTAATACATGGATGAACTTTTTTCAAATCTTTTTTTCTGATTGGTATTAGTCATACTAATATGCCAAAGGTTAAATATCTTATTTTTGTGAATTTAAATGAAAATTTTCAACAATATATTATAAATTAAAAAAAACATTATATTTTTATTTTGAAATAATGAAAATATATTTATTTTAAGATAATGAAATAAAATAGGTTGGGAAAATCATTTCAGCATTGTATCCTTATTTTGAAGTAAAACAAGTTGGAAAAATTATTTCATACTAATTAAATGAACAATTGAGAACAATTCAAAAGATATAATAATTAGAAATATAATTTCACATGTTTAATAAAATCTACTTAGAAACAATTACAAAGTAATAAACAATATTCTATTAGTTCCAAGGCTAACTAAGTTGGTTGGAGTCCCATTCAAAAGACTATTTGATAGGTTCAGTTCTAAAAAATCCAACTCCCACTTGAAAATAGACAATATTCTATATATAAAAGTAATTAGCAATATTTTATAATAATGATATTTAATATAGATTTGTTTTGGTTTTCATTAACTTAAAATTACAAAAATATTCAAAAACCACATCAAAATTATAGTTTTTTAAGAATTTCCAAAAGTAATTTTTATTCTTTTCATGGAAATGATATTATTATCCTATTGAAGTGACATAATATCAAAATAGTTTTGCAAATAATAAGAGAACATGTAATTAACTAGAGGTATGACTAGGGTTTGTTGTACTTAATTCTCTTTTTTAACTTTCTCAAGGATTGAACCAATTGAAATTCATATTGACATGTCTTAAATTAAGTGCTTCTCACTAAACTCATCACTAATTTGACACAAAATAATACATTCCTTCCTAAGCATTTCAATTTTACTCATTTGTAAATAACAATTTCTAATGTTTTTGCATGCCTTAAACTGCAAGTCTCCTTTTGAGTAAGAAAGTGAATTGAAAGAGTAGTAATTGCATACTAACTACTTGCTATTAGAATTTCTTGGTACCTCATAAATCATACCCATCATCTCATAGAGTGCACAACTCAATGCCTACATCCCTCCATCTTCAACAAAGACTAAAAAAACTGAATCAAACTAAACACTTGAGCCTTTGGAAGAGAGTTGTGACTTCAACTTGATTGGTTCTTGTTGTTGCATGGTTGGGTGACCCATAAGCGTGGGAGTAGGTTTCAACGGAGCTGATTTTGAAACCTAAATGGTACCTGATTTAAATGTGTTAGGGAAGATAATTTGTCGATCCTAAATTGTCTTTGGTTTCTCCCATCAGCCTGTTGCCTCATTTCCAAAAGTATCATTCACGTTCCCTTATTTGCCTAGTTTCAAGAGTTGACTAATTGAGTGCAAATTTTCATTTAAAATTTTGATTAAAATTACATTAGAGTTAATATTCTGATCTTATTTCAGAGCAAGGATATTACAGTGGTATCATAGAATTCTCCTCCATACCTTCTCTTGATATTCATAATGGGTCCAAAATTTGATTTTGATTCGAAAAGGAAGGCCTCCGAAGAAGAGGAAATTTACTCCGTGGAAGGGAGATTTCACTAAGATATGGAAGAGAAGGATGAGTTCATAAATTTTGTGAGGAATATGTTGAAAGGGCTGCATGAAATTTCATCCAACATCATTCAATCTGGTCAAGCAACCAGAGAGTTCCTTGCTAAGCAGCTAAAGATGGAGAAGGGAGCAACATTGGCTCCCTGTGTGAAGAGAGAAAGATCATAGGGGGGTCTATATTCTCTAAGACTAGGCCTCGAGATAGTCCTTTGGAGTATAAATATCTTGCTAAGCAGCTAAAGATGGAGAAGGGAGCAACATTGGCTCCCTGTGTGAAGAGAGAAAGATCATAGGGGGGTCTATATTCTCTAAGACTAGGCCTCGAGATAGTCCTCTGGAGTATAAATATGAACATAAGTTTCAGCCTCGACCCACCATTCCCAAGTTCATGGAATTCCCAAAGGAAGACCCTCAAGTGCAGACTTTGAACAATTGCTTCATGGGAGGATAAATTTGTTGCCTATCAAATTTTTAGTGAGGAGTGCAAACGGGGTTTTGCCATTTAGATAATTTTGTGAAACTCAGTATAGAGGGAAGTCAAGAGGTTTTCAAAGGATACCATATCATAATTTTGAGTTAAGGAATTCCATTGGCACAATTACCCTACCTTGCTTTGATGGCACTTCCAAGTTCACAGTGAGCTCTTCGATTCAGAAAATTGACACCTATTTCCAGCTGAATCCTATGGCAGAGAAGGATGCCATCAAGTTGGTAGAATTAAATCTTCATGGGGTGGCCAATGATTGGTGGTTTCATGGCATAAAGACCTTGGGCCATGGCCAAGTAGTTACCTATGAGGAGTTCACCAGGAGATTGGAAAAAAGGTTTGATCAGAGAGATCTTGACATTTATTTCCGTGAATTGGCACATATTACACAAGTTGGAACTCCTGAATCTTACACAAAATAATTTGAAAAAGTGGCAGTGATGGTTAATGATATCTCAGAAGCTAGGCCACTTCTTTTGTTTACATAAGGACTAGCAGAACCTCTGATAGGGATGGTGAAAGCTTACTGACCCACAATTTTTCAAGAAGTGGTGAGAAAAACTATAGACCTGCAAGATGTCATTCTGAGGACCAAGTATCCTCTGAGACCTTCTATGCCCCTTAAATTTANTTACTGACCCACAATTTTTCAAGAAGTGGTGAGAAAAACTATAGACCTGCAAGATGTCATTCTGAGGACCAAGTATCCTCTGAGACCTTCTATGCCCCTTAAATTTCAAAATCAAATACCTTCAATGAGGAAATTTCCTTCCCCTAGCAAGAAATATTACTCCTACAAGGATCGGGATGAGCTGAGGATGAAAAAGCTTTGTTTTCGTGCCAAGAAACTTGGGTTCCGGGCCACAAGTGTGTCAAGGGGATGGAGCACTACATTGAAGTGTTCTTCGAAAGTGATGAGGAGATGGTGGAAGAAGATGGTATAGAAGATGGAGAATATGAAACAACAAAAGAATAGGAGAAGCTCCCTCAAATCAACAGCAAAATTGCAGTACTCAATGGTGTACCCCGATTCCATACCTTGAGGCTGAAAGGAGTATTGTCGGGCCAAAGAATCATAGTCTTTGTTGATGGGGGTGTCACCCACAATTTTATTGATGCATCCTTAGTGGAGAAAATAAATATGCCAACCGATTCCTTTGAAGTCACTCTGGTCATTCTGGGGAACCATACCATGGAATGCAATCTATGGATTCCAAACCTGCAAGTGAATCTATGAGACTAGAAAATGAAAGAAAACTTTTATGTTGTCAATGTGGTAGACACAACATGGTGATTGGATTTCAATGGTTGTACTCTATTGGAGAACATTCCATGAATTACAAAATACCCCAAATAAGTTTCAAAGATGCTGATGGAAAATCAATAGTTCTGAAGGGTATGAATACTTACCCAAGCCAATTAATTTCTCCCAATAGTATGAGAAACATCCTGAGGCATGGGGACACTGAATGGGTTGTTGAATGTCAGATCACCAATGAGGGAACTATAGTGAAATTTTCCTACCAGCCCAAACACATAAAAAAGTTGATGCACAAGCACAAGGGGGTTTTTGAAAACCTTCCACATGGAAGGCCAACTGACCGTGGCATTGAACACAAAATTGAGCTAGAATTTGGTACACTTCCAATACAAATAAACCCCTATAATAATTTGAAGAAATTCAAGGATGATATTGAGAAGGCCATCAAGGAGCTCCTTGAGTTGGGCCTCATTAGACCAAGCTCCAGTCCTTTTGCTTCTTCAGTGGTTTTGGTGAAGAAGAAGGATGGGACACTCAAAATGTGCATAGACTACCGGGACTTGAACCTAAAAACAATAAAGAATCGGTACCCAATCCCCTAGATTGGTGAACTAATGGATGAAATGAATGGAGAAAAATTATACTCCAAAATAGGCCTCTGGGCAGGATACCACCAAATCAGAATGAGGGAGGAATACATACATAAGACAACCTTCCGTTATCATTTTGGTCATTTTTAGTTTTTGGTCATGCCATTTGGATTGACTAATGCTCCGGAAACCTTCCAATCATGCATGAACAAGGTGTTTAATGAACAACTCTGTAAGTATGCCATTGTCTTCTTTGATGATATTCTAGTTTATAGGAGGACATGGGAGGAGAACCTACTCCACTTATATGTGGTGCTCACTATACTAGTATATCAATCCTTCTAAGATGAGCTATCAAAGTGTGAGTTTGGCATGACCAAATTGCTCTATCTCGGCCATGTGATTTTCCAAGATGGGGTCAAAAGGCACCAAGAAAAGATAGAGGCCATATTGGGTTGGCCAATCCCAAGGAACCTCACCAAACAGAGAGGATTCATTGGCCTTTGCAATTACTACCGTAAATTTGTTAAAGGGTACTCCCAGTTCACTGCACCTTTGATAGATCTGACTAAGAAGGGTGCTTTCAGTTGGAATGGGGAGGCTGGACAAGATCTCCAAAATATGAAGGAGATAATGAGTAGTTTTATGGTACTTTCTTTACTTGATATCTCCAAACCTGTTGTGCGGGAATGTGATGCCTATGGAGAAGGAATTGGAGTTGTTTTGATGCAAGAGAGGCACCCTATTGCATTCGAGAGTAGAAAGTTGCAGCCTCATGAAATGTTGTATTCAATCTATGACAAGGATATTTTGTCCATTATGCATGCATTGGCCAAGTTCTGATAGTATTTAGTGGGAGGTAAATTCATAGTGAAGACTCATCACAACAGTCTTAGACACTTCCTAACCCAAAAAGAGCTCAATGATAGGAAACGAAAATGGGTGAGAAAAGTCCATTCATATGACTTTAATATCGAATATAAAAAGGGGAAAATGAATGTTGTGGTTGATGCACTTTCCCGCAAGCCCACACTCTCTTTGTTGCAGATGCTAACTAAGTGGAAGATACAGTTGGGAATTGAATATTATAAGAATCAGTTTTTTTGTGAATTTTTAAATGGGGTAAGATAGAATGTAGAATACAAGGTACATTACCTCATCTACTACAAAAATAGAATCTTCTTAGAGCTCAGGTCTGCACTAAAGAAGAAGATTCTGGAAGCTGCACATGATGCACTAGTGGCTGGCCAACCTGGTTTTCTAAAGACTTACCGGAAGGTAAGAGAGAGATTCACATGGAAGGGTCTCAAAGATGATGTTCTCATGCATGCGAGAGAATTTTTTGCATGCTAGTAGAACAAAGTGGAGCACACACACCCTGCTAGACTCCTCCAACCTCTCCCTATTCTAGAACAGAAATGGGAGAGTGTCTCCATTGGAACAAGACGTGAGATCCCATTACTATGTTCATGCTTCCTTGTTTAAACTTTACTGTATTGCAATTTAAGATGGAACTTAAATTATTTCCAAATCCAACAATAATTTAACTTCAATCTAGCTCTAATTCAGTTGAAGTGTTAACTGGTGGTATGTTGTGCTTTGAGAAATTGAAATTTAATGCCACTCATACAATCTAACAAATGAATAATAGAAACACTTAGAGACAATAGGTTCAGAAGAGTATCCTAGAAGTTATTGATATTGCAATTGGTTGCAGTCTGATTTCAACATTCTACCCTTACCCTGTGAATTTTGAAACTTATTTCTCCTATAGATTTGCAAGCTCTTATTCCAATTACTTTTGTTGTTGTTGTTGCAAAAATTGAGGTGGTGACAAAGGAACTTGTACAATCTTCTCACTATTTGTCATGATAAGATGCCCTTTCTTTCTTTTACAGCATAACAAGTTACAAATCTCCTATATTTTTCTAGCAAAGTCTGCAAAAAGAACTAGATGTACCTCTCTTGGTTTCATTTTCTTTCAAGGGTTCCTTTCCTTTTCCATCTTGTTGTAAACTGTTTCCATTTAAAATTTCTTGTGAGATAGATTCCCGTGAGACAATTTTGTTGAGTTTTTGCATCGTTCACATTCAAATCAGCAGTAGTTTTTGTTGCAACTTGAACCTTGTTGCATTTAACCTCTGATTTTACACTTTTGACTTTTGTTTTACAGCTCCAAAATTCTCCTTATATTTTGTTACAATTATCAATTTATTGCCTTGCCAGTGTACACCTACAACATTCCTCAAGTCGCAATTCCACAACTATGCACCATTTTCCCCAAGTTCTGGCAGAGACATATAAATTGGAAAGTGATTCTGC
>LPNX010457386.1:0-177905 GCA_001517045.1 Pseudotsuga menziesii | reverse complement strand
ATATTTATCTCTCTCTCTCTCTCTCTCTCTCTCTCTCTCTCTCTCTCTCTATTTAAACCCTGAAGCCCCCCTCTATCTATCCTTAACCCTAAATAATTCTATATATCTACCTAAACTAACAAACCCTAACCCTCAATATATATATCTCTCTCTTTCTAAATGCCTAACTCCAAATATCCCAAATCCCTAAACCCTTATGCCAAATCCATGTCTCTCTCTCTCTAAGCCCCTAACCATGTGATAGAGGACTCAAACTTGCACATAGCTACAAGACATACAACGTAGATCTATGTCATACAGACGCAAATTTGAGCATAGCCACGACCATACAAATGTGGATCCATGCTAGATATACAAAACTCCATCGCAACCTGGGGAAAGCAATGAGCGCTAAACAAATACCCAGGGTCTTCGTCTCATCTTCCACAAAGTATGATTCTATCCATGTGATTACAATGATCTGAAGTCGAACATGGTAGAAACCACTTGATTACCGGCCAATGATGTGAATCGTTAACAAGTGCGAGGAAGATCACCATTGATGTCAATGATTCCTAAGGTACCCTAGTACAATCTACTGAGTGTGAATACATGTTTTGATGTCGAACACCTAGTAGAATCTATCGATCAAAGGTTAATGATGTGAACCTATGTCTAGAGTGAGAGAATATGTCATTAAGGCATACAGATCTCAAGGTACTAAACTTGTTTCTAAGATTATTTCTCAGATAATGAGCTGATGTCGACGGAAATAGTCTCGTCCAAGGAGGGCCATGATGAGTCCCACATCAACAACACAAAACTTGGAACATAGTTCTTGAATGATGTGGATGAGGTAATCATAAAATGGCTCAAAAGTACTGACACAGAGACTGTTTTGACTAAAGAGGGAAAACTTCTTCAACTTCCCTTTCAACATCGAGCAGCACGACAAAAGACTTGGCAGCATGTCTGAACCAGACAAACACATAGTACAATGGTAGACAATGCATTCTTTTGAAAGAATCAAAGGAGTGACATGACTCATGAAATTGGATTGTCACGTAAATCATCTGAATACCCAATTGATTGAAATGATATGCAGACAAGTGCCATGTTCAAAGGTAACAACAAACTACTACCATTTATTTGCAAAATGATTCCCTTCCCATTTTCCCCATCATGATTGATGAGTGCCTCTTTTCAGTTTTATGAGTTCAAAGAGGGTAACAAACACTCATTATAGCTTGTTTGAAGACAAGTCCAAACTCATATGTTTTACAAACCTGAGAGAGGAGGGGTTCGTTCCCAAAAGAGGGTCTCTCAATGTTTAATTTAATGAGTCCAATGAAATAAAACTTGGTATCGTTCATGTTTAGAGAGTTTGAACAACCACAAAAGGAGACTCCACAGGGTCCTTTTTCATATGATTTAGTCCCTAAGGCCTGAAAATTATAAAACAATACCTTAGAGAACTCTTCTAGTCATGATTGGCTAGAGTGTTCCTTTTTTGTAAATAGTCTATCCGAACCGAAAAAAAGATAACCTACCATTAGAGAGACGACTCTTCAAATAATTTTACAAGTATGAAGAAGAAAAGTACTCGACTATCTTTTCACATTTTAAGAGTCCAAAAAGAGCTTAAAGAGGACTCTATTAACGTTTTTCATGTTTGAATCCAAAGCACAAAAAAGTAATAAACTAAGCTCAAAACACTTTTCATGTTTTAACTAGAGTGAAAACAATGAAAAGTAAGCTCAACACCATCTTACTATTTTTAACGAGCTCGAATATTAGTTTAAAGAATGCTCGAATATTGGTTTCATTTTTACGCAAGCTCGAAACCAATGGGTAAACTATGCTTGAAAAATCCCATTAACATGATATACAGAGGTTGAAATATTTCCCCTAGCATGATTGCTAGCAAAGCTTATCCCTAGCATGGTTTCTAGGGGCTTGACATGCCCCCAAGCTTCGTTTCGTTTGATGATTTTTCTTCCATACCCAACCTAAAAACCTGGTTACTAATGTGAAAATGTTCACCAGGGAGGTAGGAAGAATGAGGACCAGGCAGGTGGAAATAATGTTCAAGTTCTAACACTAAAGGGAAGACTTGACTCAAGGGAAGGGGATCTGTTTCATTTTTACGCAAGCTTGAAATAGAAGGTAACTATGCTTGGAACATGGTTTCATTTTTATGGAATCTTGAAACTAGAAGGTAAACTATGCTTAAGGAATCCTACTTCATTTTTTAACAAGCTTGAAATAGAAAATGAACTATGCTCAAGAATGATTTCATTTCTATGCAAGCTTGAAACCAAAAGGTAAACTATGGTTAAGGAGATCCATTTCATTTTTTAACGAGCTTGACATAGAATGGAAAATTTGCTCAAAGGCACCTATTTCATTTTTTAACGAGCTTGACATAGAATGGGAACTTTGATCACAAGGACCTGTTTCATTTTTTAACGAGCTTGACACAGAATGGGAACTATGCTCACCGCATGGTTTCATTTTTATGCAAGCTTGAAACCAAAAGAGTAAACTATGCTTAAGGAGTGGTTTTATTTTTTAACGAGCTTGAAACCAAAAGAGTAAACTATGCTTAAGGAGTGGTTTTATTTTTTAACGAGCTTGAAACCAAAAGTAAACTATGCTCTCAGACCTGCTCCTACCCAGCATGATACCTAGAGGTTGGTAGGTTTCCCACATTGCATAAAAGCTAGCGAGTTAACTCCATTATGATGTCCATAGACTAGAGCCATGCCCCCCATTTTACATTATGATGGTAAGGGGAAAGAGCCACAAGAACATGCGGCACATTCAGGGCAGTCTGATTACTAGGAGTAATGTGATGGTCAGGTGTAACAAAAGAAAGCTGATCAATGGTCACAATCTTCCCATCATGGGGAAAATTCATAACTCTTAAGAGTTTGGACACAACATCCTTCATGCCATAAACATAATCATGTCCAAGGAGCAGATTGAAATCTAAAGGACCTTGGACCACCATAACATCAATGCAGATAGTTTTCCCTCCTAATGTAATAGGAAAATAAGGAAGGGTCCCTAAAGGTGCACTAGGTCTTCTATTAAAATCCAGTATCTGATTGGTGGCTAGCACAAGCTGAGGAGAACCTAAAGTTGTCCAAGCAATTGAGGATAGAATACTAACAGAAGCCCCTTCATCAACAATAGTGCAAAGTATCCACCTAGCAGTAACATTCACAACTATCTAGAAAGGAACAATAAAATGAAGATGAGACTCTATTAGGTTACTCCAGTCAAAGGAAATAACCTCACTACTCGAAGAGGGTTCTATCGAAACAGACAAAATTTACTCTTGTCGAGAACAATCAGAATGAAGCATAAAAACTTCGGCAGGATTTAGTTCATTCTCTACTAGAAGAGAAGAACAAGACGAAGATTTGGTCAAAGAGACTACTTTAGTCTTAACACTCTCTGATGAAAGAGCAATATCAGGTGGAAATGAAATCGACTCAAACACTTCACTCTCTGAAGGAAGAGTGGGATCAATTATAGATGAAACTGAATTGATCACTTGGTCAACCAGTGAGGAATCAAGGAATAACTTGCTATCACTTGTTGGAATCACCTGTTGATGATCAGTGATATTTTCCAACCAATGCGAAGCTTCATCCATGCTTGGACAAAGAAAATTTTGATGCATATCCTTGCATATCAAACAAGGATACAAGACTTTATCCTTACGACGTTTTACCAATGGGTTGTTGGTTGATGGAGTATCGTCAACATGATGATTAGAGGTTGATGACACAGATGGTTTGGACCTTTTAGAACACTCTTCTTGTACACGTGAGAGATCGGGACACTCCTTAAGAAGGTGGTCCCCCTTGCAAAGCTTACAAGGGAACTTGGGTTTTCCAAGTGTTCTCTTAGAACAAGCACCATCAAGAGTAGATGGTTTCTACTTCTTCTCTTTCTTATCCTTCTTCTTTTCACCCTTCCCTTTCTTCTTCTTCTTATCCACATGACCAGTAACCATAAAGATTTGGTCAAGCGAAGAATAAGAAAGGGATGAAGCAAAAACTGATGAAGAAGGAGAGGGATTAGGTTGAGTTCGATCCTTTCCTAGAGGAGAGGTGACATTTGAGACATTAGGTATAATAGGAATTACCGGATTAAACAGCCAGACCGGTAATCCTATAGCTCACCCAGGAATATTTAGAGTGGCAATAAAGGGAGGACCAATACCTTCACCTGGAGGGAATACAAAAATTACACCTTGGAAATGGACCACTTGAGTAGTAGTCCCAGACTGGGATTCCATCTCTAAACTCTCTAATAACCCCCTAACTACC
The DNA here is from genome assembly GCA_001517045.1 of Pseudotsuga menziesii. Classification (NCBI taxonomy): domain Eukaryota; kingdom Viridiplantae; phylum Streptophyta; class Pinopsida; order Pinales; family Pinaceae; genus Pseudotsuga; species Pseudotsuga menziesii. Next base: position 173,583 of record LPNX010457386.1, on the reverse strand, counting down.
ACGCACAAGCAAGTACTACTCAAACTAAAAGCAACAAGAAAACATGTGAAAGGAGTGGATAAGAGTCAGGAACCTCACAAGACAAGCCAAAAGGATAACTCAAATGGTTTGAGGATTCCTAAAAGGGTCTCCTGATACACGTAAGGTACGTGGGAGCTCAAATCGGTAGTAGTGTTGTCTAATGCATAACCATTCATAAGGGGCCTTCCTATATACAATCGAGTATGTGAAGTATCTTTCTATATACCTCAAGGGTACGTGAAAGGACGCTCGATATACCGATGGTAGATGGAAGAACCGTGTGAGTCCCAAGATATAATGCAGGCAAGTAACGGCAGCTCCTATGCTTAATGACACCCGAACACGTCTCTAACTTATCACTCAAATTCCTAAATTTTTTAACCTAGTACTACCGTTAATTTTATCTTGTGCGTTTAGGTGGAACCATGGAGTGAAAACTTGAAATTAAAGAACATGCACATTGATCTATATGATAATGCAATTTTTTTTCTTCAATGAAATTCTACCTAAGAGAGGGAGAGAGTTTTACTTTTCTTCCCAAAAATGCACACCCAAATGCAAATGCAATTCTATCTTTTCAAACGAAAAGGGAAATATCAATGAACCCCAACAATCTTCAAGGCAAATAAAAAAGAGATCTAGAGAACATCAAACATAAATAAACAAAAAATGTTTCCTATCTTTTCATGCTTGAAAAATATGCATAAAAACTTAATGGAAATATGATTTGACTAACGTTTCCAAACAAAACTAACTCTAACGCATGCAAAGCTGAAAACAAATATTTCTTCTTAATGAAAGTAAGATCTAGAATTTTGAACAATCATGCATGAAACAAGAAGAAAATTGTTCAACAATGCTTTTGAATAAAGAAAAGGAGAGAGAAAACTAAAACTTCTCTTTGAAATATACAAGGAAATGAAGAACCAATCTTTCCTACCAAGCACTGAAAAAATTAGTATGCAAAAGGAAATAAGAATCACCCCAAGCAAAGAAAGACTCAAAACAATATGGATCACTCATGCATTCCAAGTCCAAAACAAACCAAAGAATACACAAGAAAATGAAATGTGTTAGATCATGTTTTTTTTTTCCATTTTTTAATACCTTTGTTTAAGTTTTGAAGCTTGGTTTTATTCATTACTCCAAGAAAATTTTGATGCTTAGGATAGTTTGAATCTTTTTCCTTTAACTTTCATGTTTATTTGATTTCTTAGTTTTATTTTTTTAAATTTTGGTTTGATTTCATAGTTAGAGGGCTTATAGAATTCTTATATGGATTAAAAGGTCTAAAAAATAACATAAAATCTTGATTAAGGTTCTTAAACCAAGTTTAAACCTTTATCATGAGTTTGATTTTTGAAAAACATTAAAGTAGACTTTCTTGTAGAGAAAGCCTGGAAAAATTGCACACATGTGCTACAAGAAAGTCGTGTAGTTCAAAAATCATCATTTTTGGGTCGGATTTTTTGAAATTCTCACACATGAAGTGTCATTCATACTGTGTTGATGGATTTGATACATGTTTTCTCTAGAATTATCATTGTGACAGGTGTGAATACGTCAAAGAAATTATCATGAGGGCGAGTCATGCTGATCTGTTACAGAGTGATGGAATAATGATGGTTGAACATAATGACATAAAGGTGCCTTGAATATAGTATCCCCTGAAGCGCACGTAGAGCAGATCAAGTTCGTGGCGAAGAATCAGCAGTTTGTAATCAAATTTTGAAACAGGGCAAAAAATTAGGGCTTTGTCGATTTGGAGTTATCGAAGTGGTCAAAGAAGATTGGGGAATGCAGTTGGACACCTGATAGTGAAGAAAACATGATTCCAACACCTGGATTAATCACTTTGACAGGTAGGTTGTGAATCGTTACCAAAGTTCATAAATTTGGGGTTTTCAAAGCAAAATACTAATGATAAAATTGATTGAAGATTATTAGTTTATAAACCTAATTCTTATTGAATGACAAATTCTCTATCAATGGAATTAAATTATTTATCAGTTTAAAGGAGAGAGTTCAGTTTAGGGTTTTTAGGTTCCCCTATATAGTATTGTCTGTTAGTTTATCAAGACTTGAAGAAATTTAGAGTGTGTTTTATTGACAGAAGATATTTGATAATTGTTCAAAATGAAAAGAAGTGGTAAGACTAATAGAGCAGAACCTTCAGACATGAGCTAGGATCAAACCTTTCCAGATTGTGCAAAGCTGTTTGTAGAAGCAGTGTGGTTAGTGGTTTTTGAAAAGATTGAAGGTTATCACTTAGAAGTCTCTTATAAATTTTCTCAATGTTTGGATAAGGATATAGTGTCTTTTGATACTTTGAAGTTTAAGCTGACCAGGGAATTGTTAGCAGAAGCAACAAGAATTTTATATGAGGGTGAATTCTAGTTCAAGAAAGTGCCTTTCAGTTTTGATGCTCGAAGATATCTACTTCCAGATGTAGTAGTAGATTGGGGAAAGGGACTACCTATTCAAAATTTTAAGCCAGAATGGATAGAACCTATCAAAATCCTACAAATCTATATCACTTCTGAAGGGAGATTTGCTTTTGTGTTTAAGTATCATTTTAGATTCCTTCAACATCTCAGTCATGAATCCAAAATGAATCTCCCATTCTTCTTTTTTGAAAGTTTACAGAATATGTCAAGCAGGGTGAAAGAACATCAGGATCACACCAAACAATTGGTATTTCATCATGGGCTTATTAAACTAGTTATAAGCACTGTACTTCAGAAAAGAGAGAAGACATGGGAATATTTCTTGCTTTGGTGTAGTTTCCAAAAAAAGAAGGAAGAGCAGTCTCAGAAGAGATAGTTAGACAAAGGTCAGAATTTGATTAAGAAACTTAAAAAGAAAGTCACAATCAAAGATGAAGAATCTGGTGAACCAGGAAGATGATAACATTGAAATTGAAAAGAAAATTAATGTTGAGGAAAAAATGTTTCAAAGTCAAAGGTGAAGGAAGTTGAGCCTGTTGAAGATGCTTCTCCTGAAGAACTGAACCAAATTGTAAAGGAAGATGCAAAAGACCAAAAACAAATCCCTATTACAGTACTCTCTGAAGATGATGAAAAATATTTATCTAATGAAGCTAGGGTTCATACTACTCATGAAGTTAGATTTCATTCTAAATAAGAGATACATACCCATTCTAAAGAATAGACAGTGTCAGAAAGAAAGAATATGAAAGTTGTTGAACTGGCTTTAGTTACACATCAAGGGAAAGATTTGAAAATGTTAGGAGAGGTTGGAGGAGTCTGGAGGCCCAAGACAAGGCCAAAGAACAAACTCAGGTTAAATATGAAGAAGCTGTTAAACCCCAAACTGGCTGAAAAGAAGGTTACAATAATAGAATATTCATCATCTCGAGAGAAATTAGAAAATAGTGAAGATGAAAACAAAAAGGATATGAAAGGTAAAAAACAAATAGTTTCAAAAGATAAACCAATTTTCACTGATACTAAGATCTCATACATATTCATGGAGGTTCAAAATAAGATGATTCTAGAATAGAATCAAAATGATTTAAAGAGCTATTGTATAGAGAAAGGAGAGGTAACTGAAAGATCAAATCAGTGCAGTATTGAAGCTGAAGAGCATTTAGAAATTCTTGTGACCTTAACAAAGCATATGAATGAGGATGAAGAAATATTCAAGAAGCTAAAAATCCCATGGATGCTAGAAGGGATGCAACCAATAGTAAAAGGTAAATGCATTGATTCTGAAAATGAAAATCTACAAAGGAGTATTAAACAATACAAACATCAAATTGAGTACCTGCATGAAAGCAATGAAGGATTAGTGACTGCAAATAAAAGACTAAGAGAAGATCTAGAAGAAGTCAATAGTCACTATCAGGAATTGATTTCAGATTCTAAAGAGGCTCTTAAAAGAAAAACATAGACAGAGAATAAGTTTATAGAACTAAAACAAACTATCCAAGAGTTGACACATCAGAATGAGGAGCTGACAAAAAGATTTGCAGATTTGGAAGTAGACCACCAAAAAGCTAGAAGGAAATCCCATCCTTTAGAGGGAATTGCTCTTTTAGCAGACGCAACAAAAAACTTGTAAAAGTACTTTAAGAAGAACAGTTATTAGTTAGTTTGAAAAAGTTATTTCATTTTTGTATAATGATAAGTTTATATTGAACAATTCGATAGATGACCTAAAAGTAGTTGTGGTTCAGCTATGTAACTGTTTTTTGAAGGAACAAGATAAATGTAATTTGGGAAAGGACCAAGGGTTCGATTTTTGTTGCAAGAGGAGGGTATTAGGCTGTGATTATGAGCTAAGTGTAAAAACTCTTACGTGTTTTTGATGACTGAATTATGAAATATATGAAACTATATGCCCTTTTAGACTATTGACTCGGTTCATTTCTAATTTGTGTTAATTACTCAGTTGGTATACTTGTTTCTTGTTTAAGGTTTTTATGCTTGAAATGCTTGCTAACTGTGGGTGGAACTTAGTACATTGTTTATTGTATTTAGGTTATGGTTTTTATGTTATGCATCTCAGTTCTTCAAATGCTCATAATTTAGTGTTTTCTTTGGTTTCATGAATTTTTCGCCCTCTTGTCTACAAACTTTACAACCAAAACCCTAGAAAAACCTATTTTACTTAATTGTGTTTATTGATATTGTGTTGGCTTGTTCTTTTGTAGTCTAGGGACAATTTCTGGCACAAACATATTTGGCGTTGTTGCTGGAGATGAAGTTGAAAACCTATTTTCCCTGGGATACTCATCATTTCACTAGTTTTGAGAGGTGAACTTAAACCAGCAAATTTCAAAGACTAATTTTCACCAATATTTCACAGTGGCTACTAAGGGAGTTGAAACAAGAAGTAGACCTAGTTCACCTTTACAACTGGGTGTCTCAGATCCAGAACAGATATTGAAAATAGCTAGGAATATCAGAAGGTATCAGTCATCACCAGCCCTAGGTAACCCTGATTAGTTAGATATTTCATCACATTTTTCTATTTTGAAGGAAGAAGAACAAGATTCATCTTGGTTGAAGCCTACAATCCCTGTTAGTAATTTTCAAGTTTTCACTAATCCTCAATATTTCAAGAAAGAAAAGACTATATCTCCTAGAAAAATTCCTTTATTTCACCTCAAAGTTGGTAAAACTCCATTTCAGCCTAGTTCTAGTCAAGTATTTCCATCACCTAAACCAGTCAACTTAAAGATGGCAGCCCAAAATCATCCATTAGACATGATGGACTAAATGGTGGTAGCTAGGTATGCACCTTTAGTTTTTCCTTAGCCTCTGAATGCACTTCCTATGGGTGATTACCAAAAATACCTACCTAGGTTTAATGGACAAGGTGAAACCATAGCTGAGGAGCATTGGGATTCATTTCTCAGCTATGTTGATAATCAGAATATTGAGGCAAAGGATGTGTGGATGAGGATGCTCGTATAAAGTCTTGATGGAGAGGTCAGAAAAATGGTTCATAGAGTTACCTGCAAATTCTATTACTATAATAGAAGAGCTTCAGGATATTTTTATGAGACAGTGGGGTGATACCAAGGATCACACATATTACATTACTGAGTTTGGATCCCTTAGAATAAAGAAGGATGAAACCATAGCTTATTTTTCTAAGAGGTTCAATAAAAAGTATGGCAGAATCCCTGTAGAGATAAAACCTTTAGAAACTTCTACAAAAATCACTTATGCCAATGCTTTTGATCATGAATTTTCCCTACTATTGAGAGAAAGAAGATCTTTTACTTTACTTAACATGTAGGAGTTAGCATTAGAAGTAGAATATAATATATTAGCTTCTAATAGACTAAAGGGAAATACAGCTCAATAGATATATGACAGGAAGGGTAAGAAAGAGGTAGCACCAGGGGCTTCAACATCCCACTCTGCAGAAGGTAAAATTGATGAGATGGTGAAGCTAGTAAATATCCTGACAGCAGCTCCCAGCAGGAACCTCCGCAGGAGCTATGGTAACTACCCACCTCTGATACCCGAGTAGCGGGCGAGGACCAATATCTGCACACACAAATAAGGACACCATCAATCCATGCATACATCTATCAACCAGCTCAAACTACACTATGTATAAATATGAACACAAAAAACATCACACATATATACCAGCTGGTCCCCATGCCTGGCCGGGAGGTCGGGGCATATCACGGTCCCCCTGATAGTCCATACCCACATATCGATACTCCTCGATCACCACTGGAAGCTATCACCACTGCTCTAACAACTCTTTAATAAAAAAACTGCCCACTCTACCGCCACCCTCTCGAATCATCATCTGACACCATCGGTACGTCCATGGCTCTCGTGGACCACTATCCTGCACAGTCCAGTGCGGATGCAGTGTCGGTACTTTCTCAAAGAAGAAAGCACACAGGAAGGAGCCAAAAAAAAATCCTGCCCCAAATTTCTTCGACTTGTTCAACTGACGCTGAACAGCATGAAGGTACATCTGGCCCCATCCATAGTACGTGCCCCCTATAGCATGCTCTACTAGCTAAAGCTTCCCACCAGAGATCTTGTGTCTCCCCATGGAACCCAAGATATGCAGTAATAGTGTCGCCACCACCTGTGTTGACAAATACTTGATGTCACACATTAGGATATAGGAGCCATACACATACGCCGTAGCGTAACAATGCCTGTCACATAGCTCCTCCAATGTATCCCCTTAAGACAACACAGGTGCCAAATCACCAACCACTCCCAACATAGGGAGCCTAGTAAGGAAGTACACATCTGCCAACATAATCTTGATACACTAGCCTTGAAAGAGGAACACCTCCTTGTTAACATCCCAAAAACTCACCAATGTTTGTAGCACCAAACCCAAGCTCTTCATGAGGGGTATCCTCATGAACTTTAGCAATCTGCAACAAGCGAGTGTATCTCTCACATTCCCATCTTGTAATCATGCCTCCCAGAGGTATTTGCAGTCTCTCTATTGCCACTTGAAGTCAACTATCGTGCACAAGAAAAAACCCAGATGTCAGCCAAAACTATCATCAAAAAACACCCAATAGAGGCCAAGTCGCACCTGTTTGGGCCAAATGAGCGACCAGGTCACTAAAAAAGGCCCCACAGATGCGACCAAGTTGCACCTTTTCCTTCAAAAGGTGCAACTTGGCTCCATGAAACCCCAAACTACTCATGGAGGGTCTTCGGGTGACCAAATCCAGAAAATAAACCACCAAAAAGATGAGATTCAGTGAGATCTCTTACCTGCAATTTGCAACACTCAAAACCATCAGTCAGATCAAGAGAAATCAACAAATGAAGATTTATGGCCCACCTCTCGAACTCCGCAATGAATAGTGACAATGACACCTCATCAAGTGAACCCCATTCTTATATAGGCCCCATTTGACCTAATTTCTTTCGATCGACATAACAGGACCATATGGACTCCATTTGTGCCACTAGTTTCAGAATTTTTCCCTCATTCTCTTTATGAGATCACTATCTCATGTTTAATAAATTAATTTTGGGACCATTTCCCACAAGTCACCTCAATTTACAAGCCATGACATGACGATGCAAGCATCTATGGACCTGTGCTTGTATCACACTCCCTTACCGCTACTCATGCAAGTTTTTGGGCCACTTCCCATTAAGGGTTACCATGTTTCTTAGTTTTGTTTTGTATTTTCACACATAGTTGTCTTCTTTATCCACCGCACCTTACGTGGACCTCTGGACCATTGTCCACAAAACAATTTATTTTTCTTGTACGTATTTGGCATATAAGTGCCCCCAGACTTGCACTCACATCACATGTAGTCAATTTTTTCTACCACAACACACACACATGCTCTCTTGACCTATATCCAAGAGACACCTCGATTTGTGTGCCTCTACCACACTGACTCGTGAGCCTCTGCCACGATCTATCCCACATGTATTGGTATGTTTGAGAGCCTTCTGCTCTGTCCATACTGCATGGCCCTTTGGACCACTATCCATCGTCCCGACATGGGGTACCACCTATGCCAATGCAATCGGTTGACCATACTAGAGTTTCATTTAAGCTCTTTTTTGTCTCCTAAAAATAATGAAAAGATAGCCGAGTGCAGCTGCTTCCTTTCCCGCTCGCTAAAGTATAGGAAAGGGCGTCTACATCATCTCATTTACCTCCTTTTGTGGACCATGTAGACCATCAAATGAAAAGGACCCCCTTGGCATATTCAAGCCAATATCATTCCCCTCTGCATACTTTGATGCTTTCTCAGGTAGAGGGGCCGCACTTGACGAAAAACCTCACCACGGGTTGTCGTTAAGCTCTTTTCCAGCCTTCTCATCAAGAAAATATTGTCAAGCAAACTTGGTTCCATTCATGCTCGTAAAAGTATCTGAATGACCATCCAGTCAGTATAGGTTTAACCTTTTCCAACTTGATAGGACTACCAACGGTAAAGAAGTCTCTCATCCCCTATAGGATGGGTGAGCTCTCCTATGTATAATTTTATCCTTTTTCGAGCACAAGAGACTACCAATGAAAAAGATCCCCCACTGGAGTCTTCTTCGTGCTTTCAGACTCTCTAAAATTGAAAGCACCATTGAGCATTTACTTTCTCAAGCTCACCAAAAATCCACGAGATCATTCTATAACGATGTCCATAGACACCACCCCACAGAAAACAGTTTGGTAGCATTTTCCCTTTGGGTCGCCTTTGTTCAGAGTACTCTGCAATGTGTCTTCCTTGGATCCCATCAATATCAAAAGCATCTACCTCCTCCAAGTATTTCCCATTTGCAGTGACATTCCTGGTATTACAGCTATGATCCCATTCCCATGAGTCAAGTTTCATTTGCTTCCTGGTCCACCCTGCCGTCATACTCTAAACAAAAAAAATTTGAGTCTACCACACTCCCCCTGCCCCTATTCAATTCTTTCCCTCCCCCCTCATTCAGTGATTCAGTCCGCAGATTGTCTCACACATTTCGGTTATCTCCCTCGTGCTTCTGGTCAAGGAAACACCATTTCCTTGACTAGGGGCAGGTCTCCCTTTGTCGACGACAACACACATATTCTAGAGGATAGACCCAGAGGTCCCTGTATCCTAGTTTCATTAGCCTCATTAATGACTTCCTTGGACCACTTGAGAGGAGTCCTTAATGCCTCTCGGGATGGTTGTTTCTCACGTGCTCGACTCCAACTACATCATCGCATCATTGAGATTTGTACAGGGTTTGGTCCGCACAGTACTTGGTTGAAGACCCCAGATGTCACCCAACTCTAACACATTGATGAGTCCACTTGAGGGACCTAAACAGGTTATGTCCCTTGTGATTTTCGTGTTGCATTGGAGATAGTGTTTAGAAGCCCCAGCAGTGCTTCTATATAGATTTATGATTGATGTAGCATAATTGTACCACAGAGACTCTGACTCTCAATCAACGAGTCCATACATCTATCTACCATCCCAAATCCAGCAGGCCATCACTCATGAAGATATAGCATTCCATGAGAATGCCACGGGTCTAATGTACTAGATCAATATTGTATTCAGCCTCACATTGAGGAAACCATTATTGTACCATCAATTGTATATGATCGGCTTTTGTATTTTAGAGCATAGATCAAATTATTCTTTTGACATTGTCACGAGCATGGGGATGCCCACCTCATCCATATACATGTCACACATTATTTGTATCTCACCCATTGATGGGAACCATATTAATACAAAAACCAAAAGCCACCATGCCCCAGTCCCGGAAGCACCACCTCTACGTAGCAAATCCTATGATGTCTGTCGGCGATATGATGAGCTCCTGTGCTCACACATCAAGGGGAAATTTGTTAACCAAAAAAATACCTCACTTAGCTCTACATGGCCTACACCACCCAAGGACACCCATTCACGACCCTCCATTAGACCCCCACACCCTCAAAAAGGCTTAAGGATGAAGAAAAGGGCTTAAAAACCCCAAAAAGGAGCCTAAATAACTCTCCTAGGGGATAAAGCCTCCAAAAAGGGGCTAAAACCCCTCAAAGGAGCCTAAAACCCTAAAAGGAGCTAAAGTTAGGGTGGAAGGGGCTAAAAGCCCAAAAAAGGGGCTAAAGCCCGCACCAAGGGATTAAAACCCTAAAACCCCAAAAAAGCTATAAAAGGAGGGTGGGGGGTCACTCTCAAAACACTTCTCCCTTGCATACTGTTATGCTACCCATGGATGACTTGAGACCCTTTGTCTCTGAAGCCACCCACACTCCCTCTCCTCCATTCTCCATTGAGCCATATCTCCCCCATCCAAGAGAGGTGCTTCTCCATGCCAGGGCATGGTGGCCCATTCCACCCAAAGAGAAGGTATAACATTTGTTTTGTTTTGTTTATTTGCTTTCATCTAACCCATATTTGCTTCCAGGTTTCCATTATCTATTTGCAGATTTTCTGATACGTTTTTGCAGGTTGTTGGGGCTAACCCTAACAGTGTTTGCAGAGGGGTTTCCAGCCATTTCTTTTCTTTCTTTCTTGTTCTTTGCTTTCTATTAGTTTCGATTTCTTTACTGCATTTTCCACACAAAGGAACCTACCCTTTTGTCCTATAGACAGAAGGGAGCCATTCCTACCCCTGTAGCAAGGAGAAATGCCTACTATAGGGTATAGGTTATATTATTTTCATGTTTGTATGGAGGGGAGGTGCGTATATTCTATTTATAGCTGTTTGTGGCTATTTTTAGAATTTGTATAAAAATATGTAACTTAATCTTGGTTAAGTGATTGGAGTCTTTTTCTAATTAGGGCTAACATATTAGGGTATTTGGATGTTGCAAAATACTTATATTTTGTATTATGAGAATTCATAATGTAATGAAGAGAATATAGGAGGTGTGGCTATAAGGTTTTTTTGGTTTTTCCTAATTAAGGGTTTCTAGGGTAAATATCTGTGTTTATGTGTGAATGATGTGTTGTGATCTCTATTTTGCTTAAAAAAATCTGTATGCTTTGCTTCTTTGCACAGATTTAAAACTTACATGTGGTATCAAAGCTCGATTTTTGCATCAGGGGGACGCCTTTGCTGCTAAGGGCTCGACGCGGTTGGTAGATGTCAGGTCTGTGATAAACCTACATTCATTGGAAGCTTTGCAGTGTTGATTTGTGCATTGAAAGAGAATGGAGAGCACTTCAAGAATCGAGATCGAGAAATTTAACGGCCATAATTTTGAGCTATGGAAGCTCAAAATGGAGGATCTTCTGGTAGATCGGGAACAGTGGATTTCTGTGGATCCAGGTATGAAACCCACTGCAAAGTCATAAGAATATTGGGATAAATTAGAAATAAGGGTGAGGAGTATAATATGATTGTGCTTATCAAACTCTATTTTATTGAACGTATCTTGTGAAGATAGTGTAGTAAAGCTATGGGAGTTTGTATCAATCAAAAATCCCTCCTGAACAAGTTGTTTCTGCAAAATAACTTGTTTCACCTTAGAATGGATGAGAGTGACACTGTAATAGATCATTTGAATGTCTACAATACTTTGGTAAGTCATATAACCTCTATTGGTATTAAAATGGCTGAAGAAGATAAATGTATTACATTATTGTGTTCTTTGTCAGATTCGTGGGACAACCTAAGTGTTGCAATAAGTAGTGTTATCCAGGAAACCCTAAAATTTGATGAAATTGTATCATCCCTACTATCAGAAGAGATGAGGTGGAAAACCATGGATAATCATAGCATGGATGCCTTGTCTGTGAGAGGTCACCCCCAGGACAGAAACAAAAATAAAGGATTCAGGGGGAGATGTAAATATAAGGGTAGATCTAAATCCCCAAGAAGAGGAATAAGGAAGTGTTGGAAATGTGGTAAAGCTGGGCACTATAAAAAGAATTGAAAATCTAAGAATGTTGAGAAAGAAAATGGATATGAGGATACCCCTTCTATTATCACTCTAGGAAACTCCTCTAGGTTGTAGCTCAAGGATGCGTGGTAACTTAAAATGTTTTTAGGGTTTTATGATATGGATCAAGTCAGTTGACCTATATAACCTTTCCACTCTCAATACATGCATAAAACTCACTCGTTTACAAGGCTTTTAGTCGCAATTGCTCAGAAGTTTGACAATAAGGTGCAGGGATGGAGAACTCATCAAGATGATAGACTTACATACAAAACAGATGCATATAAATGGCTAAATCCTGATAAGGATGGTACTTATAAATCAAATCACATTAACTCACCAATAGGATGACAGCTATTAGCTATTAATCAACTTGAAAATCACCTAAATGCACATTCAAGCATAAGTACAGTAAAGATAAAGATGATGGATGAACAACTCATAACAAAAGAGCTTACAATTAGAATAAACAAGATGAGACGCTTGACAATAGAATAGGCTTAAAAATCCCCAAAATTGAACCTTTATTATGAAATCAATCATGGGATTTATAGACTTCTACAAAAATGACAGATCCTAAAAATCCGATCTATTTTCACAAAAATACTTGAAAGTGATAGTTTTCTCATATTAGGGCTTCAAACCCTTTCCAACTATTTGTCTATCTATTGTGAAGATCTAGTTCACTGAGTGAAATTTTAATAACTGAAGTAGTCGTTGATAATCACCACTGCTAGTTCAGTGTAAAATTGCTGCCAAAAACTAGTGTTTTGACAGTTAACTTAAGTGACGTTTCTTATTTAAACCGCGAGAATTTTTGACCTTGTCACCGCAGTCACCGATGGAAAGCTCTGTCTTCTAGCCCATCGACCTCCCAGGTCTTAATGTCACCATAGTCTCAGTGCCTCAAATGACTAATCGTCGTTGTAGTTTCTTCATCAGTGATCGAAAGCTCTATTTTCTATCCCATAGACGCCCCAGACCAGAATGTTGTCACTATTTCGGAGGTCAAACGAACTAATTTTATCACCGTCGAAAGTTGTTTGATGAAGGAATTGGGACATTAGTCTTCTATGTCACCGATGGACAGTCTTGTTATTCACCGATGCACGTTATCTCTTTTGTTTTACCTTTTATATTTTTTAACTATCATTGATTTTTCTTTATCCCTATCGGAGGTCAGTAGAAGTTTGAATCAGAGCTTTAGTTCTGTTTGCCACCACTATTTCAGAACTTTAAACCACTAGCTTTGCAATCGGAAATCGGAAGCTCAAGCCACTAACCATCAAAATTTTTAAATCTAAGCGATGCCACCATTTCGGAGGTGAAACAAACTAAACTTCTCAGCATATTTGATTGGAACCCCAAACCACTAACCATCAACACTTTAAACCACTAGATTCTCCGCAGTGGCAGCACCGTAGCCAACTAAAGCACCGAAACGTCGGTGTAATAGAGGACTACACCTCTGATCATTGTTCAAAAAGGTTCCAATGGTAGTCAAAAATTTAGCAATATGTCTAACCTCTGAAAGAATTTTCCGCCTGTTTTTTATCTTCCAACTTTCAGTGGCTAATGAGATGTTCTAATCCTCTCCCAAGCCATCGAGAGCTACAACTTATGAAATTTTTACCCAAATAAAAAACAGAGGCTTTCAAACTGTCAGTGATATTCATATCCTTCATTGCATGAGTTAAATACTTCATACTATCGAAATAAATTATCCTCTATTGATGAGCTTCTGATTTTCCTACAACTTGCTCCCTTATTTGTTGTAATTCTACCAAATCCATCATCCTTCTTACCATATCATTTGGTTCATCCTCCTCTTCCTGAAAGAAATTTGCCACTGGAAGGATGAGCTGGATAGGAAAGATGGCCTCAGTGCCATAAACTATTTTGAATGGAAAAGTCTCTATGGATCTTTTGTTTGTTACCCTATCATCCCATAAAGAAAACTTAAGCTTTGAATCCCAGCTTTCCTGATTTGTCTCTAGCAATTTCCTGATGATTCTGACTAAGTTTTTGTTGGATGACTAATCCAGGACATTTCCTTATGGGTAATAGGATGTGGAGTGCACAAGTTGGATACCCATTTATTCACACATTTTAACTAATTTCCAAGCCTTAAAATATGGTGCATTATCAGTTACTAACCTTATTGGGAAACCAAACCTGCTAAATATGTTCTCATATAAAAATATCATGATGACTTGATGAGTGGCATTTCTGGTGGGTACTGCTTCTATCCATTTGGTAAAGTAGTCAGTGGCTACTAAGATCCATTTATGTTGTCCACTGGAAGATGGATTTATTTCACCTATGAAATCCAGACCCCATTGCTGGAAAGGCCCATTCACTGTAACATGCCTAAGGGGAAAGGATTTGAGTTGCTGCTTCCTTATAAATCTTTGACATTTGTCACAGGCCCTTACAAAAGTGCATACATCAGCAAAGAGGACTGGCCAGTAGTATCCTGCTCTTAATATCTTGTGGGCTATGGTTTTACAATATTGGTGGCCTCCACATGTACTAGAATGAAAGTGATGCATGACCTACTCTGCTTCCTCTTTATCTAGACACCTTAACAAAATTCCAGATTGATCCCTCCAATACAGCAGTTTGTCAATTATGCAAAACTTAACTGATTTCAACTTGAGAGCTCGTGCTTGGTTAGGAGTTAGATCAAGGGAAACTTCTAATTTTATCAAAAATTGAATGATACCTGAGTACCACTCACATGAAGATATGTTCTCAGCTACTGATGGACTATTATTCTGATATTGATTTACTTCTTTTTCAGCTGCTACCATAGTCTGCACCTTTGCTGATCTGACACATGTGAAATTTATTCCCATCAGTTCACAGTTTTCTTTGGCCATGAGTTTGGACAGACCTAATCCCTTTACCATCTTGGTGGGTTTCACCTCTACATCAAACTCAATGAGTTTTCCAATCCACTTAGCTCTCTTCCCATCAATGTTAGGCTCAGTCAAAACATCCTTCATAGTAGCTGAAGGGACATATGCAATGAAATTTTCATGGAGAATGTAGATTCTAAAAGTATTCAAAGAATTTTTCAGAGAATAAGCTTGTTTCTCAATTGGGTCATACTTTAGCTCAGCATCTCTCAGGGTTCTATTGAAGAAAGCAATTGCATGATCAAGAGCTTCATCATTCTTTTGTAATAGTACAGCTGCCACTATGTCATAAGATGCAAAAGGGAAAATATAAAAACCCTTGGGGTAGTCAAGACTAATTAGGGTTGGGGCCCCCATGATGGCTTTCTTAATGTCTTCAAAAGAGTTTCTTTCCTGGTCAGTCCATTTTATTTCTGCATCCCTTTTTAGCATGACTGTTATGTGCTTTACCGGCTCGGAGAAATTAGGAATGAATCTCCTGACAAAGTTTATCTTTCCCAAAAAGGACTGAATGTCTCTTTTTGACCTTGGTATTGATAGCTACTAAATTGCTTCCACCCTTACTAGATCGACATTTACACCTTTAGCTGAGACTATGTGGCCTAGGATATTTCCTTCCTTGAGTGAAAATTAGGACTTCTTAGGGTTCAGTGATATTCCATACCTTCTGCACTTCAGAAATACCTTCCTTAAATGCTGCAAGTGGTCATGATGGCTGTGAGAGTAAACTGTTAAGTCATCCAAATATATCAGCACAAATTTATCTTTTAGCCCTACAAAAGCTAGGTCCATGGTTCTCTGTAAAGTAGCCCCAACATTCATTATCCCAAATGGCATTTTAGCATACATGAAGGTTCCCCAGGCGGTGGTAAAGGTAGTCTTCTCTTGGTCATCAGGGTGCACAGCAACTTAGTTGTATCCAGAGAAGCCATCAGGGAAGGACATAACTCTAGCCCCCAAGACTTTCTGCAATAGGTGTTCCATCTTGGGAAATGGATAGTTGTCCTTCTTGGAACACTTGTTCAGGTTGTTAAAATCCACACACAACCTGATTTCTCCATTTTTCCTTCTTACCACTACCAGGTTTGCAATCCACTTGGAATATCTGAGGGGAACTATGATCTTGGCTTTAAGGAGCTTGTGGATCTCTTTTTCAATCACTGGTAATAGGAGAGGGTTGATGGGTCTTAGCTTATGTTTGAAAGGAATGGTGTCCTTCTCCAAAGGAATTATGTGCTGGATGATATTGGTGTCATAAGTTTTTAGGTCACTATACTCCCAAGCAAAAACATTAGCAAACTCTTTTATCAAGCTGCAAAATTTAAACTTCTGATCAGCATTCAACCCCGTGGAAAGATTTATCAGTTTGGGATGGATTTGGATTGCTATGTTTTGTTCTTCAATAGCAAGGTCTAGCTTCTTTTTGGTAGGATTGAGAGGGATGTCATTGTGATCAAACAGTTCTTCCACTGGTACTAGACCTCAGGGTATGTATTTGTTGGGAAATTAGAAAATGTAGTTGTTGGGCAATTAGACAATATTTTGCTCAGTCATTTTATCTTTTAACATGAGCTGTTTGGATTCCTCCATGTTAAGGTTTTCCTGGTATATGTGTATGTCATAGAATTCATCTACTAACTGAAGGAATTTATTTAGCTCCTCATCATTCTCAAAGACCCTCCAAAATTGTACATTGTCTGGCAGAGAGGGTCTGTACTTGACCTGAACATCATAGCTGAGCTTAGGGGGTAAAGGAGGAACAAACAGACTTGCAGAGATGGCCAGGGCATCAGCCAGGTGATTCAAAGCCCTAGGAATATATGACAGTTCAAAAAACATAAAGGAGTCTCTGAGTTTCCATACCTTGTTCCTGTAGGCCTTCAATCTGATATTTTTTGTCTGAAAAGTATTGTTGACCTGCTATATGATGAGGTCTGCGTCTCCAAAACTATTCACACACATGATCCCCATGTCCTTGGCATATTTAACTCCTAGCAGCAAGGATTCATATTTTTCTACATTGTTCATGGTTTTGAAATCAAGCTTATAAGACAGGTGAATTTTTTCCTTAGATGGGGAGATCAGCACTACACCCGCACCTGCTGAGCTTTGAGTGCTAGCCCCATCAAAATACATGGTCCAAATCGTTGTTGTGACTTCTTCATGCTGCCAACGGGTGGTCTTAGTGAGCTGAATTGATGTCTACTGATTATCATCTATTTTCAAAATGCAAGACCCAAGATCGGTATCCACCGCATATATGGGGTGATTCACTGAGCGGCTCTCCTTCCTTATAATGTATGCTAGCTGATTTTCCCTGTACAGTCTCTTAGTTTCTCCTCCAAACATGGGAATGATGGCGTATGTGAGATCCATATGAAGGGTGCCACCTAGTATTTTGCTCCATGACAGAGACAACAACAGGCCAAATTTTGGAGGAATATTAGCAACTACAATGTCCATCATTACGCTTGTCGAAGGTAGCAAAGTTAAGTTTACAGCCAGGTCTTTGATGAGGCCCAAGTACTTGACCTTCCTGGAGTCAAAGAAGAATAAATCATGGTAACGGTTGGTGATTTTGAGGCCAATATCATCCATCACATCCTTTGGCATTAGGTTATGAGAGGCTCCTGAATCCAACAGACAGTTATAGAGGATTTTATCATGGATGTTCAAGGATATATAGAATGGTGGCAGGAGTCCTTTAGGTCTTCGATCATGGGGCCTAGGGATACAACAAGCTTGTCATCTTACTGGTTCACAAATTCAGTGTCAATGTGCACCTTCGGATGAAGGGAATTCAGAATGGAGGTTTTGAATGCATCATTCTTCATTAGCTCAATTAAAGAGAAAGGGATTTTCAATTTTTGATTTTCAGACTCGAGGTTGAAGGAATAATCCATCGTATTTGGAAACCTTACCTCAGGAGATGTAGGTTTGAGTTGGACTTTATCAGGTGTGGCTAAAGGTGTTGGTTTATGCAATGCTTTGGATGGGACAGCCGCTTTCTTTGGTAAAACAACAACCTTTCTAGCTGGTGTAGCAGGTTGCTTGATAGGTACAACATTCTTCTTGATGGGAGCAACCAGCCTAGACCTCTCTTTGTAACCTTCCTGACCATCAGCCTTATAGACAACCTCTTCAGTGATCTGGTCATCAATCAGGGCTTCCTCATATTCTACCTATGTCAGAAAAGAATAGTCCACCTCATCCTCCATGCAGTGGATATTGTCTTCAGCTTCTCCTTCTTCTTCAATGTAGTCTTGCTCTTCTTCTAATACAACATTTTGGAATGGAGCTCTTATCCTCTGATATTCCCCTTGATTTCTCTCCCTTCTAAGAATCTAAACTGAGGGGTTTCCTCTTCTATAAGGAACAAAATTTGGGTTTCGAGGAGCAAAGTCACTTGGCCCTTTACCCCTCGTAGGTAGATGTCCTTGGTCCTTCAATTTAGACATTTCAGTAGTTAGGTTATCTAACAGTTTCATCATTTTGTCCATCTTGTTCTCTGATGCCGAAGCCCCACTATAGTCTGTTGGTTTCTTTTTCCATAAGTTATCCTAGCTAAGGTATCAGTGGGATTAATTTTAGTAGGGATCTTAATGTACATATTGTTGAATCTCTTGGTAACGTTGGAGACAGACTCCCCATTTTCTCTTTTCAGGTTGTTAAATTCTGTGATATAGTAGAGGTGATCCCTCCTTTCTCCCCAATGCTTTAGGAAAATTTCATCTAGGGCCTCTATGCCTACCACTGATCCAACATGAAGTTCCTTAAACCACTTCCTAGCATGGTCATCTAGGCTTTGCACAAACACCCTAGTCCATACATCTTCTTGTTCTATGTTAATATTTTCAGCATAGTTGTAAAAAGCCTCTAGATGTTCTTCAGCAGTGAAATCCCCTTCCCTTGTAAACTTAGGCATATACTTGAGATAATCCCCAGTAGGCATGGTTGTGAGAGGATTTGGTAGAATTAAGGGTGCATACCTAGCTGCCAGGATCCTTTCCATCTTGGTCAATTAAGGGGAAGCCATATTGGAAATGGGTATGGATAGGGTTGTGGAAGGAAACACTGATGAAGCTACTTGTTGAGAAGGTGGTGGTATACTTATCCCAGTGGAGTCACCAGGGATTGGCTCTTCACAAGCAGTAGTTCTTGAAGATGCCCAACCCCTAGATTTTTCTGATGTATCTAAAAATTCTTGGGAATTAAGAGTTTTAGCAAAAGAAATAATAGCAGAAATATTTCTTGAAATACTTGATGTATCTTTTTGTGCAGTATTGCTGGTCTGTCTTAGTGAAGCCCTAGCTTTCCTCAAAATTTCTTCTGGATCTTAAACAGGTGTTGTTGGTGGCCCATTTGGGTTTGCTCTGGTACTTGGTCATCTTGAAGCCACCTTATATCAATGGAGTCACTAGATAGATGATTACAATGATAATAATGTCCAAGATTTATCTATCATCAAAGCATGGATCTATGTCGTATCACAGGGAAGCTGAGATTCAATCTCCTCTCCCCGGCAACAACACCAGTTTGTTATCACTCCAGGAAACTCCTCTAGGTTGTAGCTCGAGGATGGTTGGTAACTTAAAAAAAAATTAGGGTTTTTTTATATGGATCGAGTCAGGTGACCTATATAACCTCCCACTCTCAAGACATGCATGAATCTCACTCAATTACAGGGCTTTTAGTTACAACTTGTTCAGTAGTTTGACAATATGGTGTAGGGATGGAGAACTCATCAAACTGGAAGACTTACATAAAAAACATATGCATATAAATGGATAAATCCTAACAAGGATGGTACTTTTAAATCAAATCACATTAACTCACCAATAGGATGACAACTATTAGTTATTAATCAACTTGAAAATCACCTAAATGCACATTCAGGCATAAGTACAGTAAAGATAAAGATGATGGATGAACAAATCATAACAAAAGAGCTTACAATTAGAATAAACAAGATGAGACACTTGATAATAGAATAGGATTACAAATCCTTGAAGTTGAACCTTTATTATAAAATCAATCATGGGATTTATAGCCTTCTACAAAAATGATAGATCCTGAAAATTCAACCTGCTTACACAAAAAATACCTGAAAGTGATAGTTTTCTCAGATTAGGGCTTCAAACCCTTGCTAACTATTTGTCTATCTATTGTGAAGATCTAGTTCACTAAGAGAACTTTTAATAACTGAAGTAGTCGCTTATAATCACCACTGTTGGTTCAGTGTAAAATTACCACCAAAAACCAGTGTTTCAGTGGTTAACTTAAGTGACCTTTCTTGTTTAATCCACCAGAATTTTCTACCTTGTCGCCGTGATCACCGATCGGAAGCTCTGTCTTCTATCCCATCAGCACCTCAAGTCTTAATGCTGCCACAGTGTCGGTGCCTCAAATGACTAATCATCGCTACAGTTTCTTCATTGGTGATCGGAAGCTCTGTCTTCTATCCCATCAACGCCCCAGACCGAAACATTGTCGCTGTTTTGGAGGTGCAACAAACTAATTTTATCACCATCAGAAGTTGTTTGATGAAGGAATCGGGACATTAGTCCTCTATGCTACCGATGGATAGTCTTGTTATTCGCCAATGCGCATTATCTCTTTTGTTTTAGCTTTTATATTTTTTAACTGTCGGTGATTTTTCTTTATCGCTATCAAAGGTCAATAGAAGTTTGAATCGAAGCTTTAGTTCTCTATGTCACCACTGTTTCAGAACTTTAAACCACTAGCTTCATGATCAAAAATTGAAAGCTCGAGCCACTAACCATCGAAACTTTTAAATCTAAGCGTTGTCAATGTTTCGGAGGTGAAATGAACTAATCTTCTCAACATCGGCAATCGAAACCCCAAACCACTAACCATCAGCACTTTAAACCACTAGATTCTCCCCATTGGCGACGTAGCCGACTAAAACTTTGAAACGTCAGTGTAATAGAGGACTACACCTCCGATCGTTGTTCAAAACGGTTTCGATGGCAGTAAAAAATTTAGCAATATTTCTAACCGCTGAAAGGTTTTTCCACCTGTTGTTTATCTTCTAACTTTCGGTGGCTAATGAGATGTTCTAATCCTCACCCAAGACACTGAGAGCTACAACTTGTGAAATTTTTACCCAAATAAAAAACAGAGGCTTTCAAACTGTCAGTGATATTCATATCCTTCATTGCATGAGTTAAATAATTCATACTATCGTAATAAATTATTTTGGGAGATAACATATAGCTCCTACTTGGGAATGGGAACCTCCCAGTGAGGTCCCAAGAACCCCAGACCAAAATGCCTTTCCCTAAAAGAAACTAAGTAAATTAACACTATCCTTTATTGTTCCATTGGGCATGGAGTTTATTCTGAAAGCAAAATAACCTACTATCTACTAATTTACAATCATAAGGCCTCAGATCCTCAAATAAAATAGAGCTTCAAGAACTACCCATTTATTGGGCCATCAAATACCTCTTCACCTTCCAGACTCTACAATTTGAAGTTGTTATTCTTATGTACCTAGGCTATCACAAAAGGGAAAATCCACAAAGATTCAAATTTTCCATGTCTCCCCTTGTCCTGTCTAACAGCATCCCACTTGAGGACCCGATATTTGACCTGGAAGTTGTCTGCCTTTGCTCTTTTGTCAAACATGCCCTTTATCCTCTATTGATGAGCTTCTGATTTTCCTACAACTTGCTCCCTTATTTGCTGTAATTGTACCAAATCCATCATCCTTCTTACCATATCATTTGGTTCATCCTCCTCTTCCTAAAATAACTTTGCCACTAGAAGGATGAGCTAGATAGGAAAGATGGCCTTAGTGCCATAAACTAGTTTGAATGGAGAATTCCCTATGGATCTTTTGTCTGTTACCCTATTAGCCCATAAAGCAAACTTAAGATTTGAATGCCAGCTTTTCTGATTTTTCTCTACCAATTTCCTGATGATTCTGACTAAGCTTTTGTTGGATGACTGAGCCAGGGCATTGCCTTGTGGGTAATAGGATGTGGAGTGCACCAGTTGGATACCCATTGATTCACAAATTTTAACTAATGCCCCCTCCTTAAAAGCTAGTACATTATCAGTTACTAACCTTATTGGGAAACCAAAACTACTGAATATGTTCTCATATAAAATCTCATGATGACTTGATGAGTGGAATTTCTGGTGGGTACTGCTTCTATCCATTTGGTAAAGTAGTCAGTGGCTACTAAGATCCATTTATGCTATCCAATGGAAGATGGATTTATTTCACCAATGAAATCCAGACCCCATTGCTAGAAAGGACCATTCACTGTAACAGGCCCAAGGGGCAAGGATTTGAGCTGCTGA
The DNA here is from genome assembly GCA_001517045.1 of Pseudotsuga menziesii. NCBI lineage: Eukaryota > Viridiplantae > Streptophyta > Pinopsida > Pinales > Pinaceae > Pseudotsuga > Pseudotsuga menziesii. The sequence goes on along the minus strand of LPNX010457386.1, from coordinate 151,444 downwards.
TTCCCTATAAATCTTTGGCATTGGTCACAGGCCCTTACAAAAGTGCATACATCAGCAAAGAGGACAGGCCAATAGTATCCTTCTCTTAAGATCTTATGGGCTGTGGTTTTCCAGTAGTGGTGGCCTCCACATGTACTAGAATGAAAGTGATGCATGACCTGCTTTGCTTCCTCTTTATCTATACACCTTAACAAAATTCCAGACTGATACCTCGAATACAGCAATTTGTCAATTAAGCAAAACTTAACCGATTTCAACTTGAGAGCTCATGCTTGGTTAGGAGTGAGATCAGGGGAAACTTCTAATTTTAGTAAAAATTTAATGATACCTGAGTACCACTCACATGAAGATATGTTCTCATCTACTGATGGACTCTTATTCTGATCTTGATTTACTTTTGTTTCAGCTGCTACAATAGTCTGCACCTTTGCTGATCTAACACATGTGAAATTTATTCCCATCAGTTCACAGTTTTCTTTGACCATGAGTTTGGCTAGACCTAATCTCTTTACCATCTTGGTGGGTTTCACCTCTACATCGAACTCAATGAGTTTACCAATCCACTTAGCTCTCTTCCCATCAATGTCAGGATGAGTCAAAACATCCTTCACAACAGTTGAAGGGACACATGCAATGACCTTTGCATGGAGAATGTAGATTCTAAAATTCTTTAAAGATTTTATGAGAGCATAAGCATGTTTCTCAATTGGGTCATACTTTAGCTCAGCATCTCTCAGGGTTCTGCTGAAGAAAGAAATTGGATGATCAAGACCTTCATCATTCTTTTGTAATAGTACAGTTGCCACTATGTCATAAGATGCAAAAGAGAAAATATAAAAACCCTTGGTGTAGTCAGTACTAATCAGGGTTGGGGCCCCCATGATGGATTTCTTAATGTCTTCAAAATATTTTCTTTCCTGGTCAGTCCATTTTATTCTTACATCCCTTTTTATCATGATTGTTATGTGCTTTACCAACTCGGAGAAATTAGGAATGAATCTCTTGACAAAGTTTATCTTTCCCAAAAAGGACTGAATGTCTCTTTCTGACCTTGGTATTTGTTATCACTCAGAATGTACCTAGGTTGCAAAAGGTAAATACCAAAGGTAACAGCAAAAACCACTTCAGAAAGAAACTGGCTTTCCTTTCCAGAGAGGGATCTCTCGAATATAAATTTAACAAGGCCAGATATAAGAATCAACACTTAAACATTATGTAGATGGTTGAAATAATACACATAACCATTGTGCAATGGAGTAAAAATATATAAAGATAGCACAAAGGTCGCATGCATGATATTTCATCAAAGGAAAGATAACCATTTAGTTACAGTCATTCATTGATTTCAGGTGGAAAAGGAAGAAGTATGAACAATCCATCAATATAGAGCATCATAAGATGAATTCCATATTAACTTTAACAGAAACATTTATGAAATATATGAAACAATAGTCAGAGCACAACAAGTATGAATTCTAACTATTAAACACTATGTTTCAGATATGAGGAAAACAAAATGGAATGTAAGAACTGGAGAAAAAGCAATCACATTGGAAAGGAAAGCACACACTGTAATGTAGATGGCACAGGAATCCTTGATCATCCACACGCATTCAACTTTTTTATTTCAAAAATTATCTGTCCTTAAAAAACATTGATCCAACATACGGTTTCCAACCCTCAATACATCAAGTAAATGCAAATATACACATAAATGATTTCTTCCCAATAATATTTAATAACTGAATAATCTATTAATCAAAGTCTTTGTAACCATATCCCTAACAACTAAGAATAAACTACATGCTTGGATGATATTGGTGTCATAAGTTTTTAGGTAACTATACTCCCAGGCAAAAACATCAGCAAACTCTTTTATCAAGCTACAAAATTTAGACTTCTGATCAGCATTCAACCCCATGGAAATATTTATCAGTTTGGGACGTCTTTGGCTGCCTATGTTTTGTTCTTGTATAGCAGGGTCTAGCTCCTTTTTGGCAGGCTTGAGAGGGATGTCATTGTGATCAAATAGTTCTTCCAATGGTACTAGACCTCGGGGTATGTAGTTGATGGGCAATTGGACAATATTCTGCTCAGTCACTTTATCTTTTAACTTGAGTTGTTTGGATTCCTCCATGTTAAGGTTTTCCTGGTCTATGTGTATGTCAGAGAATTCATCTACTAACTGAAGGAATTTATTAAGCTCCTCATAATTCTCAAACACCCTCCAAAATTTTACATTGTCTGGAAAAGAGGGTCTGTACTTGACCTGAACATCATAGTTGAGCTTAGGGGGTAAAGGAGGAACAAACAGACTTGCAAAAATGGCCAGGGAATCAGCCAGTTGATTCAAAGCCCTAGGAATATATGACAGTTCAAAAAACATAAAGGAGTCTCTGATTTTCCATACCTCGTCCCTATAGGCCTTCAATCTAATATTTTTTGTCTGAAAAGTGTTGTTGACCTGCTATATGATGAGTTCTGTGTCTCCAAAAATATTCATGGACATGATCCCAATCTCCTTGGCAGCTTTAACTCCTAGCAGCAAGGCTTCATATTTTGCTACATTGTTCATGGTTTTGAAATCAAGATTATAAGATAGTTGAATGTTTTCCTTAGATGGGGAGATCAGGACTACACCTGCGCCTGCTAAGCTTTGAGCACTAGCCCCATCAAAATACATGGTCCAAATTGTTGTTGTGACTTCTTCAGGCTGCTGACGGGTGGGCTTCATGAGCTGAACTGATGTCTACTGATTACCATCTATTTGCAAAATGCAAGACCCAAAATCAGTGTCCACCGCATAGATGGGGTGATTCATTGAGCGGCTCTCCTTGCTTATAATGTATGCTAGCTTATTTTCCCTATACAGTCTCTAAGTTTCTCCTCCAAACATGGGAATGGTGGTGTATGTGAGATCCATCTGAATGGTGTGACCTAGTCTTTTTCTCCATGACTGAGACAACAAGAGGCCAAATTTTGGAGGAATATCAGCCACTACAATGTCCATCATTACACTTTTCGAAGGTATCTGAGTTAATTTTACAGCTAGGTATTTGATGAGGCCCAAGCACTTGACCTTCCTGGAGTCAAAGGACAATAAATCATGGTAGGGATTGGTGATGCTAAGGCCAATCTCATCAATCACAGCCTTTGGCATTAGGTTATCAGAGGCTCCTGAATCCAGCAGATAGTTATGGAGGATTTTATCATGGATGTTCAAGGATATATAGAATGGTGGGAAAGAGTCCTTTAGGTCTTCGATCATGTAGCCCAGGGTTGCAACAGGCTTGCAATCTTACAGGTTCACAAAATCAGTGTCAATGTGCACCTTGGGCTGAAGGGAATTCATAATGGAGGTTTTGAATGCATCATTCTTCATTAGCTCAATTAAAGAGAAAGGGATTTTCAATTTTTGAATTTCAGACTCAAGGTTGAATGAATAATGCAGCCTATCTAGAAACCTTACCTCAGGAGTTGTAGGTTTGATTTGGACTTGATAAGGTGTGGCTGAAGGTGTTGGTTTATGCAATGCTTTGGATGGGACAGCCGCTTTCCTTGGTAAAACAACAACCTTTCTAGCTGGTGTAGCAGGCTGCTTGAGAGGTACAGCATTCTTCTTGAGGGGATCAACCAGCCTAGACCTTAGTTTGTAACCTCCTTAACCATCATCCTGATAGATAGTCTCTTCAGTGATCTGCTCATCAATCAGGGCTTCCTCATATTCTGCCTGTGTCAGAAAAGAATAGTCCACCTCATCCTCCATGCAGTGGATATTGTCTTTAGCTTCTCCTTCTTCTTTAATGAATTCTGGCTCTTCTTCTAATATAGCATTTTGGAATGGAGCTCTTATCCTTTGATCTTCCCCTTGATTTCTCTCCCTTCTGAGAATCTAAATCGGGGGGTTTCCTCTTCTATAAGGAACAAAATTTGGGTTTCGAGGAGCAAAGTCACTTGGCCCTTTACCCCTCGTAGGTAGATGTCCTTGGTCCTTCAAGTTAGACATTTCAGCAGTTAGGTTATCTAATAGTTTGGTCATTTTTTCAATCTTGTTCTCTAATGCCAAATCCCCACTATAGTCTATTGGCTGCTTTTTCATGTATATCTTCCCTTTGACCTTCTGAGATGCCAGAATGTTTGACTCTACTTCTAGTGCAGCATCCCACATGACTGAAAAGGAAATAGACCTCCTTTCTCTGAGAAGTAAGCAGAAGTCAGAGTCAGAGGCATTTTCATAATCTATCCTAGTTGAGGTATCAGTGGACTTATTCTCAGTAGGGATCTTGCTGTACATATTGTTGAATCTCTTGGTAAAGTTGGAGACAGACTCCCCATTTTCTCTTTTCAGGTTGTTGAATTCTATGAGAGGGTATAGGTGGTCCCTCATTTCTCCCCAATGATTTAGGAAAATGTCATCTAGGGCCTCTATGTCTACCACTGATCTGGCAGGTAGTTCCTTAAACCACTTCCTAGCCTGGACATCTAGGCATTGCACAAACACCCTAGTCCATACATCTTCTTTTTCTATGTTAATATTTTTAGCATAACTGTAAAAAGCCTCTAGATGTTCTTGAGTAGTGAAATACCATTCCCCTATAAACTTAGGCATATAATTGAGATCATCCCCATTAGGCATGGTTGCGAGAGGATTTGGCAGAATTAAGGGCGCATACCTAGCTACCAGGATCCTTTCCATCTTGGTCAATTGAGGGGAATCCATATTGGAAATGGGTATGGACATGGTTGTGGAAGGCAACACTGATGAAGCTACTTGCTAAGAAGGTGGTGGTATACTTATCCTAGTGGAGTCACCAAGGATTGGATCTTCACAAGAAGCAGTGCTTGAAGATGCCCAACCCCTATATTTTTCTGATGTATCTAAAAATTCCTGGGAATTAAGAGTTTTAGTATAAGAAATAATAACAGAAAGATTTCTTGAAATACCTGATGTACCTTTTTTGCAGTATTGCTAGTCTGCCTTAGTAAAGCCCTAGCTTTCCTCAAAATTTCTTCTGGGTCTGAAACAGGTGTTGCTAGTGGCCCCTTTGGGTTTACTCTTGTACTTGGTCTTCTTGAATCCACCTTATATCAGTCGAGTCGCCAGATAGATGATTACAACCATAATAATGTCTAAGATTTTTCTATCATCAAAACATGGATCTATGTCATCTCCCAGAGAAGTTGAGCTTCAATCTCCTCTCCCTGGCAACGGCGCCAGTTTGTTATCACTCCAGGAAACTTCTCTAGGTTGTAGCTCGAGGATGCCTGGTAACTTAAAAAAAATTTAGGGTTTTCTTATATGGATCAATTTAGTTGACCTATATAACCTTTCCACTCTCAAGACATGCATAAAACTCACTCATTTACAAGGATTTTAGTTGCAATTGCTTAGAAGTTCGACAATAAGGTGCAGGGATGGAGAACTCATCAAGATGGAAAACTTACATACAAAACAGATGCATAAAAATGGCTAAATCCTGACAAGGATGGTACTTATAAATCAAATCACATTAACTCACCAATAGGATGATATCTATTAGCTATTAATCAACTTGAAAATCACCTAAATGCACATTCAGGCATAAGTACAGTAAAGATAAAGATGATGGATGAACAACTCATAACAAAAGAGCTTACAATTAGAATAAACAAGATGAGACGCTTGACAATAGAATAGGTTTACAAATCCCTGAAGTCGAACCTTTATTATAAAATCAATCATGGGCTTTATAGCCTTCTACAAAAATGATAGATCCTGAAAATCCAATCTGTTTACACAAAAAATACTTGAAAGTGATAGTTTTCTTAGATTAGGGCTTCAAACCCTTGCTAACTATTCGTCTATCTATTGTGAATATCTAGTTCACTGAGTGAAATTTTAATAACTGAAGTAGTTGCTGATAATCACCACTGCTGGTTCAGTGTAAAATTGCCACCAAAAACCAGTGTTTTGGCGGTTAACTTAAGTGACCTTTCTTGTATAATCCGCCAGAATTTTCTACCTTGTCACCGCGGTTGCCGATCGAAAGCTTTGTCTTCTATCCCATCGACGCCCCAAGTCTTATTGCTTCCACAATTTCAGCACCTCAAATGATTAATCGCCGCTATAGTTTCTTCATCGACGATCGAAAGCTCTATCTTCTAGCCCATCGACGCCCCAGATCGGAACACTGTCGTTGTTTCGGAGGTGAAACAAACTAATTTTATCACTGTCAAAAGTTGTTTGACGAAGGAATCAGGACATTAGTCCTTTATGCCGCCGATGGATAGTCTTGTTATTCGCCGATGCACATTATCTCTTTTGTTTTACCTTTTATATTTTTAACTATCGATGATTTTGCTTTATCGCTATCGAAGGTCGGTAGAAGTTTGAATTGAAGCTTTAGTTCTCTATGTCGCCACTGTTTCAGAACTTTAAACCACTAGCCTTGCAATCAGAAATTGGAAGCTCGAGCAACTAACCATCAAGGACTTTTAAATCTAAGCACTGCCACTGTTTCAGAGGTGAAACGAACTAATATTCTTAGCATCGGTGATCGGAACCCGAAACCACTAACCATAAACACTTTAAACCACTAGATTCTCCACAATGGTGGCACTGTAGCCGACTAAAAATCCGAAATGTCGGCATAATAGAGGACTACACCTTCAATCGATGTTCAAAAAGGTTCTGATGGCAGTCAAAAATTTAGCAATATGTCTAACCGCCAAAAGGGTTTTCCACCTGTTGTTTATCTTCCAACTTTCGGTGGCTAATGAGATGTTCTGATCCTTGCCCAAGCCACCGAGAGCTACAACTTGTGAAATTTTTACCCAAATAAAAAACAGAGGCTTTCAAAATGTCAGTGATATTCATATCCTTCATTGCATGAGTTAAATACTTCATACTATCGAAATAAAATATTTTGGGAGATAACACATTCCACAAAGGTGAAGAAATCCTTAGAACAAGGAGGTGATGTGTACCTATCTTCCATGGGTAACCCTTCAAAACATGATATATGGCTGATTTAATCAGGTGCATCATGTTATATGACCCCTCATAGGGATTGGTTCTGTGAATATGAAAAGTACAATGGAGGAGATGTGTACTTGGGAGATGATTCACCAGCCATTATCATTGGACATGGTAGAGTCAAGATAAAACTGAAGGATAGAAGGATTAGAACTCTTCCTGGAGTGCTACACATTCCAAATATAGCAAGAAACTTGATATCGGTCAGAAAGATGGATGTTGCAAGTGTAAAGACTGTGTGTGGAGATGGTGGTTGAAAAATGGTTTGAGGATCAATGGTATTGATGAGGGGAGTTCGGTATGGAACTCATACAAACTATTGGGAAAAACCATCATTGATGAATGTAGAAATTCTATTGTGATGGAGGAAAGAGGTAAAGATGACAAAACCTTGATTGCATCAAGAGGAAAGGCAATGATGTGGCATCAAAAATTGGGGCATATCGGAGAAAAGGGACTTCGAGCATTACAAGGTAAAGGTATGGTTGAAGGTATGGCTGATTTCACTATGGATTTTGATTCCTGTGAATATTGCATATCTGGAAAACAAAATCGAGTAAGATTTGCATCTGGTGCTACAAGAGCAAAGGGAATTCTAGAATTAATACATAGTGATGTGCTTGGACCTGTTCCTATTCCATCATTAGGAAAATATGTGTATTATGTTTCATTTAGAGATGATTTCTCAAGGAACATATAGATTTATTTCCTTCGAAAGAAATCTGAAGTATTTTCCAAGTTTAAATAATTTAAGGCTCTTGTAGAAAATCAGTCATAAAAGAAAATAAAGGTGTTGAGGATAGATAATGGTGGAGAGTTCTATGGGAATTAATTCGAGGAATTTTGTAAGAAGTGTGGTATAGCAAAGAAAAATACTACTCCATACACACCTCAAAATAATGGAGTTGCTGAGAAGATGAATAGGATGTTGATGGAAAAGGAAAGGAACATGCTAAGCAGTGCTGGGATAGGACAAGAATTCTGGGTAGAAGTAGTGGAGACAACATGTTACTTGGTAAACTGATCACCCACATCAGCATTGATTGATAAAAATCCACAATAGGTATGTATTGGTAAGAAACCCTCTATTAAACATCTGAAATTCTTTGGTTGTGATGCTTATGTACATGTTCCAAAGGAGAAAAGGAGCAAGTTGGTTAATGTTACAGAGAAAAATTCCTATGGCTTGGGGTACCACAACAGACAGAGTAACCACAGAAATCAATCCTTTCCCATATGTAAGAGAAACCAAATATCTAACACTAAAGGATCTCAAAACATACCTTATTCCGGACATTTGATGTAGATCCCCGTTGAGATTTTCCACTCTTGCGTGTATTAGCAATTTTCTCTCTCAACATTCAGCAAACAAGACAAGCATGCTATATATAGTTGTGTTAAACCTACTCTAGCATATATAATCAATAACATATAATAATTTAAAAGCATCCATGTATTCAATAATCATTTAAATACACATTATTGGACAAGAAAATATATTTCTATTAATCTAAATCAGAGATTACAATAGTGACAACCTCTATCGGCACGTCTGCGAATCAGAGAAACTGAGTCCTCCACCTGGGCCTCCACCACTTCAATCCTCCATATCTCGATAGAAATCTCACAAGAAAAGGAAATATTGGAAAGAACAGAAAGTGCTCCAAGGGACAAAGGGATGCAGACTCAAGTATAAGCTCTGACAACAATGGACTACAGTTTTCTTGCTCTTCAATTCCTCTCCTTTCAATGTATCCAAAGGGTTCCTTATATAGTGCTTCAATGGGGTAATGGAAGGTTAAATTCGAGCAATCTCAAGGAATATGGAAGGCCAAGAGACAAGTTACTCGGATCCACATCAAGGAAAACTCCAAAACTATTTGGCCTTTTGCACACATCCCGATGTACACGGGTTTAAGGGTCAAATCTGCGTATATACATTTAAAAGTCGTGTATAGCAAATAATGCATGTTTTTAGGGATGATCTTGGAAACATCAAATGTACACAAATGTTCCATGGGGTCTAAAGAGTCTACAGAGGGATAGGGAAGGCCATTAAGGTATGATCCGCCATGTGTGGTAAAATCAGCTGTAACAGATAAAAAAGATGAGAAGTGTATCTTTATTGGCTATAAAGATGGTATGAAAAGGTATAAGATTTGGAATGCCATAACTAAGAATATTGTTTACAGTCGATATGTTGTGTTTCGAGAGGTCAAATAAGTCCTTAGATGGGAAGTGAATCCAATGGAAAAGGAATTAGATAAAATAGAGTTTAAGTTAGAAGGTGAAGAATCTGACTCAATAGAATAAGCGAAATCAGAAGAAGAAGAACCTCATACTTTAGTTTTTAGGAAATCATCTCAAGAAATAAGGCAACCAGAAAGGTATTTCCCTCCTAATTTTTTCTCTCATTTTTCTATGTCTATTACTGATGATGATCCTAGAAATGTAAAGGAATCTGTTAATTCAGAGGATAGTAATCTATGGAAAAAGGCCATGGATGAATAAATGGATTCCTTGGACAAAAATGAATCTTGGAATCTAGTCTAGTTACCAACTAGGAGAAAATACGTTGGAATCAAATGGATATTAAAAAGAAGTTGAATGCATAAGGTAAAGTGGATAAGTATAAATCTCGCTTCGTAGAAAAGGGATATTCTTAGGTAGAGGGGATTGATTTTGGTGAAATATTTTCTCCAATTGCAAAATTAACTTCTATTAGATTTCTTCTTTATATTGTTGTTGCTTGTGATCTTGAAGTAGAGAATATGGATGTGAAGACAGCGTTGTTAAATGGGGATCTAGAAGAAGAAATATACATGAAACAACCAGAAGGGTTCATAGTAAAGGGAAAGAATGAGTTGGTATGTAAACTAAAGAAGTCCCTTTATGGTATAAAGAAATATCCAAGGATGTGGTACCAAAAGTTTGACACATACATACTTGGATTGGGGTTTGTGAGAAGCAAAGATAATCACTATGTATATTCCAAACAGGTTGGTGATCACTTCATTAACATAGTTTTGTATGTTGATGACATGTTGTTGATTAAAAACAACAAAGATGTTATAAAGGAGGTGAACTCTCAACTGTCCTCCAAGTTTGATATGAAAGATATCGATGATGCAAACTTCATTCTGGGAATAGAAATAAGAAGAGATTGTGCAAAAAAAATGATCAGTTTAAATCAAAGAAAATATGTTGAGACGGCACTACAGATATTTAACATGCAGTAAAGTAAGCAGGTCAAGATTCCTATTCTTTTAGGTGTAAAGCTATATGTAGAGTAGTGTCCCAAGACACAAGAAGAAGAATAAGACATGTCACGGGTTCCATATGCCAGTGCAGTTGGTAGTTTGATGTATGCAATGGTCTGTAATTCATATGAAATTCATCCTGTGATGCTCTATATTAATGGACTGTTCACGTTTCTTCCTTATCACTTGATAATCAATGAATGACTATAACTCAATAATTATCTTGCCTTTGTTGAGTTTCTAAGTAAGCAACTTTGTATTATCTTCATTTTTTTTGACTCCATATCCCAATGGTTATATGTTTTGTTTCAACCATATATATAGCTTAAAGCTTTTGATTCATATATCTATCCTTGTTAAATATATATTCGAGAGATCCCTCTTTGGAAAGAAAATCCTGTTTCTTTCTTAAACTAGTTTTGTTGTTACCTTGAGATTGCCTTCCACAACCTTAGGTATATTTTGAGTGATAACACCTTGGAGGTGCTCCAAAGTTGTCCCACATAGAGAAAAAATGTGTTAACAACATTGGGTGAATTAGACCCAGATAACACGAATTTGATTTACTTTAATGTGAAGAACTATAGTTCTATATTACCCCACCAGATCGCGTTTCAAATCGCGACAAGAGTAGTTGGGAGAAAAGTACATAAGACTATTTTGGATGAAGGGGATTCCACCTCAGTTTTGTTCATGACTTGTTGGAGAGCCATTGGTTCTCCCAAACTAACAAAGTCCCCCACGACCTTGAAAGATTTTGACGGATGAGGTTTCCAACCTCGTTATCTATTACCAACCCTTTTGGTCGAGCTTGGGGCAAAGTCTGTTTCCATTCAGGTGAGGTATTCGATGCCCCATTGCACTAAAATATTCTATTGAGGAGAAACTAGTTCTATGCTATGATGGTTGTCTCTTCTATAGTATTTCAAACTCTCTAATTCCCTTATTTGGGGAATATTGTGACCATCGATCAAATCAATTTTTGTTCATGAGATGTTGCTATGCCCACTAAAAATAATATCCCTATGCTAGGTCGATCCCCTCCTCCTTATCAGTCAATTCGGGTAGGCATTCTAAAGGATTCAACCCTCATGGGAGTGTTTCCCTCAACCCCTCCTAGTATGGAAGTTGCTACTGTGAACATGATTTCCATGACCGGCCACAGTCCTCGAGGAAGTGAAGTTTTTGATTCATCCTCTTTAGGCCCTTATGAATCACTTTATGATGTTGTTCAATCTGCTTCCAATGTCTAGCCTTATGGTCTTCATATGGTGGCTTCAGATCCTTACCACTTTACCTAGTGGCTATAACCCTCTCTCCCCACTCTAGACTATCTCACATGGTATTTTCCATCGGATGAGTCAATCATGGAGATCATGAGTCTGGATCTATTTGGGCATATCATCATCATATATCTTTTTTCCTTCCCAACACCAGTTTTGTAGACTTTGATATTGTATCTCTTATTAGCATTGATATCATCAACAATCCTCAAGCACATGTATTGTTTCAAAATACTGATTCCAAAGAAAATATTTGCAACAACACTCAGACAACGCCTATTTACATATCATTCAATCGCAAAACTGTTGTGCACGTTCATGTAGACCATAAATATTCAACAGAGGAAATTGAAAGTTATAGAGATATTTTCAAAGAATTTCACGATATTTTTTCCTAGACATACAAACATATGTCGGGGATTGATCTGTCTATCGTCGTACATGAGATTAAAACTTATCCCATGGAAAAACCAATCCAACTAAAATTACGTCAATTCCATCCTGGGAAGGCGGGGTTGATTTATCACGTAACACTGGTAGAATGAGTGTCTAATATTGTCCATGTGGCTAAGAAACAAGGCACTATATGGGTTTGTATCAATTTTCAAGATTTAAACAGGATTTTCCTAAGAAAAATTTCCCTGCTCTGCACATCAATCAAAACATCGATAACTATGATGGGAGTGTCATCTTTTATTTTATGGATGGATTTTTTGGATACAATCAAATAGAGATACCCACCAACCAGCATAAAACGACATTCATTTTCCCATGGGGAACCTTTGCATATCAGAAGTTACCTTTAGGTCTAAAAAATGTTGGAGCTACATTCCAACGCACCATGTCCTATGCTTTTCACAATATCAAACACATCGTGGAGCCGTATATTGACAATCTCCCTGCTCACTCACAGCAACGGGAGGACCACCCAGGGAACCTTAGAGACATTTTCCTTAGTTGTTGTCATTATAATATTTAGCCTAATCCACACAAATATGTATTTTGTATTGAGAATGGACGTCTTCTTGGCTTTGTGGTTTCCAAATATGGAATCCAAATTGATCCTTTGAACATTGTTGTTATTTTGGCCTTACCCACCCCAACAAATATCACTAAAATCCAAAGTTTGCAAGGGAAGCAAAACTCTTTTCATCATTTCGTATGCAACTTCACAGAAAAAAATGCACGGCTATATGTGTCTCTTAAATAAGGACACTCCATTATTTTGGGATGACCAATCCCAACGAGATTTTGATAATTTAAAACACACTCTGACCCATTCACCGGTGATACACCCCCAAGATTAATCAAAAGAATTTATGTTGTATGTTGTTATCTCCACTACGTCTATTGGTATGGTTTTAGTGCAAGAATATTCCAATGGCCAAGAACATGTGATCTATTACCAGAGTAAGAGTCTTCTTGACTCTAAAACATGTTACTCGTGTGTGGAGAAGCTAGATTTGACTACGGTCATTACTATGCAGAAATTCTGTCACTACATCTTACTTTGCACCACAATCATACTTGCATATAAAAACCCCATGTATTAAATTCTGACTCGTCAGTTACTAGGGGGAAAGTATTCCCATTAGATCGTTATCATATAGGAATTTGATCTTGATTTTTCTAAGGCTACTTCGAAGAAGTCCTTGGTATTCATTGAGTTGATATCTGACCTTCCCTTTGATTTGATGGAAGCTGAGCCCAATGATTCATTTCTAGATGAATTCTTGTTCCTGACCAGCACAACAGACCTATGGTATGGATATTTGATCATTTATCTCCAGACCCAGATATTTCAGCCCGACATATCCCATGAAAATCGTCATCACATCTATCACCACGCAAAGTGTTATCTCATTTTAAATTATATGTTGTATCGGTGTGGTATTGAATCCATTCTTCGGTGATTCCTTACACATGAAGAGTTTGAACAAGTTTTGAATGATTTCCACTGGAGCATGTGCTGGTCATCTTTTTGGAATGGGAACAACTCAGAAAATCCTTCACGTTGGGTATTTTTGGCCCTCAATCTTCAAAGATTGTCATGAGGTGGTAAAGAAATTCCCACCCTATCAACACTTTTATCCTAAAAAGCGCACCCACCCTACTCATTTACACCCCGTCATTTCGATTGTATTTTTCTCCAAGTGGGGTATTTATTTTATGCATTGTAATCCTACCTCAGCCAGGGGGCATGGTTACATCATTGTAGCCATCGATTAATTTACAAAATGGACTAAGGAAATGCCTACATATGCAGAGAATGGAAATACTGCCCCTATTTTTATTCAACCATGTGATAGCTAGGTTTGGAGTCCCTCAAGCCATAGTCACTAACCATGGATCTCATTTCCACAATCAGATAATAGTTGATTTAAGTGCCAAGCTAGGTTTTCTCCATAAAAACTCAACTCTGTATTACCCACAGAATAATGGTCTAGTTGAATCCATTAACAAGGTTTTGAAAACTATGTTGCATAGGATGGTTGGAGATCACAAATCCAACTAGAATTTGACTCTCTTTTTGCACTGTGGGATTATAGGACTTCAGTTAAAGTAGCAACTAGTTTCATGCTCTTTCAGCTGGTTTATAGACTAGAAGTTTTCCTTCCTATCGAGTGTCAAATCCCATCACTTAAAATTGCAGTAGAACTTCTCCCAAACACTTCCTCCGAAGAAGAAATAATTTTGTACTTAACAAACCTTGATGAAAGTAGAAGAGATGTTGCCTTGGCTAACAAGGCACACAAAAAATGAGTCAATGCCCAATATGATAAGTCTGTTCAAAACCGTGTCTTTAATTAAGGTGACATGGTTCTGACTTACGACCAGAGACATGAAAAGTTAGGGAAGGGGAAGTTTGAATATATTTGGTAAGGTCCCTTTATCGCCAGTAAATTGTTAGAGAAACAGGCCTACGAGTTTGTAGACTATGATGGGATACCGTTCGGGAAACCTCGCAATGAGTTGTAGCTAAAGAGGTACCATGCTTGAAGTCATTTCTGTATGGTTCCTTGTATATATGTATATGGTTTGAAAATCAATATGGTTTTGATTTTCTTGTCAATATTGTTTATACCACATTTTGGTTATGTAGATCCGATGGATTTTTATGGTTTCACTTATGGTGCTTGTCATCATACCTTGAACCGCACTTCAGTTGCTTGGGTTTTGTATTCCCCAGCACATTATTTAGTTAGTTTAGGGAGATTTTTTATTGGTCCATCTACCAACAACATCATCGAGTATCAGGAAGTGATAGGTTTGTTAACCGAGGCTGCATCTTGGGACATTCATGACTTGGTAGTATTCATGGACTCACAAGTAGTGGTTTGTCATTTGAACCACCTTTATACCATATGAAACCCAACACTTATTTGTCTCTTTTAAAGAGTGCATCTGTTAGAGAGTTCATTTGATTCAATCACTTATAGGCATATCCCTAGGTCTTACAACATGGTTTCCGACTCATTGGAAAACTACATTCTAGACTGGTATATTGCCCATACATAACTGTTATAAATAAAACATGGTCCATTGTAAATTTAAAAAAATAGTAGAAGACATGTGAAAGATCATGTAAATATAGTTTTCCATTTTAAACACATATAAATACCGTAAATAAGTTTGTATATATATATAAAATGTTTTACAAAAACAATGGTCACGAGACCCTAATTGAAGCACTCTGGATTTTAGATACAAAATGTAAAAAATCCTAAAGCTAGCTAACTTTCAATGTATACATCATGCGGAATGTCTGATGGTGCTCATGATAGCACATAATAGCCCTAGCTGCCCTCTAGAGCAAGTAGCTAAAATGACCTGACACTCCAGTTGTGTGTCTCTAGTACCTCCTGGGGAGGTCATATATCGCAGTATCTAGAATTTCTAATGTCAATCAGTTGAGGTTTTCCTCCAACTCGGTTAACTCATCATCCCCTCTATGTACGAAGAGATCCTCGACTTGCCTATCCATTGGGGATGAACCTCCATGTTGGGTATCTCCAACATCTGTATGAAAACATTTGGTCTCGTCATCATTCATAAAAATCATAAAACATGAAAATACAAAAATAATCAACATCTTGAGTTTTTTTCTTACCAATGTCACCCCACTAAGAATTAGTTGGTAAAGGTAGATATGGATCTCCTCAAAATTCGGTCCCAGTATAATCATAATTCCCGATCATCAGGATCTGGTCGTCCAACCAATTGAAGAAGGGATTATCGTACTTGAATTTGGCTCCTCCATCAACAGTGCGGGCCATGATCTCCACCCACCACAGCATGCGGGGGTCTCGAGCCCTTAGCTCAGTAAAAAAACACTTGTAGCCTCAAGAGAGGTACCTGCTAGAAAAAGAAGCAAGACATGATAGTCCCATAACCAAATTGTTTCAGTTCCCCCTGTCGACACTTCGTTAGCTTGTCCTTGAACACGATGAGCAATGCTTCAGCCCAGTTGAAAATAGCAGGTGCCATAGAATCCAAGGCATATATAATATGTTTTTGGGAAGCTTGGTGAGCCCCTTGGCTCCCTGCAACCCTATTCATAGTGAATATTACTATCCGAAGTGGCAAATCCATCACTTCCTTGATGGGGATTTTCTTTCCTGACATTTTAATGCCTAGATAGCAGTGACGAACTATGATTTCTTGTGTGGTAATGTCTCCCCCTCGGGATCCTTCCAATGAAATGGGTGCTCCATGCCTAGATAATATGGTAAGAAAATAAATATCTTCCACCTCCACAGTGAGAATGTGGGCCCCCACCTCAAAATTTTGTTGTTCTAGGTTGCACATCAGCAAAATGTGCTCCAATAGTTTTACATAGAATATCATACTGGAAGACTGGAAGAATTTTAGAACACCCCAAGCCCATAGTGCATCTATAGAAACTGCATCTGCCTCAGCTCAGGCATCATCGTAATCATGTTGCCTCTCTTTCCATACCACCATTTTGGCTAAGATGACCTGCCAAAAACAATAAATGGAGCAATCAGACACAATCAAACTTTTTAAATGCTTCAAAATCACTATTTTGGCTAAGGAATCCATTTTTGGGGCATGTTTTCCAACATTGCTTCTGTCTCTTTGAGACATAGTGGTGCCACTTCCTGTGCAGGCGTAAAAGCTACGGTTTTCATCGGGCACTGCTTTTCTCGCAAGGGAGAAGCGTGTTACCTGGGAAACAAATTTTACCCTTGGGTAAAAATCCCCGAAACTCAATAAAATTGGTTGGAAATAAAAAATTACAACCATGAAAATGATGAGAAGTGTTTTAGCTCCTACCTGAGACTGACAGATCAAAAAATGGGCGGGTAATGGCTCTGGAATATCCAACTAAAAATCTGCACACAATGCTCCAAATGGCTCTAAAAAACTTGGTAAATGGTAAATGAAATGTTTTTACTATTTCAATTGACTTTTATATGATATTTTTTAGGGTTTTATATTGTTTTAATATTTTTTAATTGTTTTGTTAAAAAAATGCCCTTTTCTATAGTTATAAAAGTCAAATTTAAATATTCTTTTGGAAAGCTAGTAGTCTTTTTAAAAGTTCTTGCAAGGATGAAAGTGCATAATATTGGTTATGGGTAAGTTCATTTTTTACTTTTTCATACTTCCATAAAATGGAAAATTTTGTCGAGCACTCATTTTGATACTTCGATCGTGTTCTTTAAACATAGGATCAAAGTTCTGAGTCATTTTCACTTCTTTTCAATCTCGTTAAACCCACTCATCATGAAAATAAACCCTAATGGATTCTTCTTTAAACTCTTTTTGGACTCCTTAAATGTGAAAATATTGTTGAGAAAACTTGTCTTCTTCACACTCGTAAAAGTACTTGAAGATTCATCTTTTCGACGGTATTTTACCCCTTTTTCAGTTCAGATTGACTAGTTACAAAAAAGGAGCCCTCCAGCCAATCATGACTAGAAGAGTTCTCTTGGGTATTATTTTATATTTTTTTAGGCCCTAAAGACTAAATTGTACGAAAAAATGACCCTTTGGAGTCTTCTTTTGTTTTGTTTTGGACTCTCTAAACATGAACGATTCCAAGTTAAATTTCAATGGAATTGTTAAACTAAACACTGAGAGACCCTCTTTTGGGAACGAACCCCTCCTTTCTCAAGTTTGTGAAATATATGAGAATGGAATTATCTACAGATAATCTACAATGAGTGTTTTTTACCCTCTTTGGAATCGTGAAAATGAAAAGAGGCACTCATCAATCATGATGGGGAAATTAAGGGAAGGGAAATATTTCATTATGTGAATAAAATGGTAGTTATTAGTCACCTTTGAACATGTCACTTGTCTGCATTTCATTCACTCAATTGGGTATTCAGCTTGCTTCCAAGTCAATCCACTTTCATGAGTCATGTCACTCCTTTGATTTTTTCAAAGAATACATCGTCCAGTGTCGCATTATGTATTGGTATTCGTCTAGTCTAATTCAATGCTACTAAGTCCTCGATCGTGTCACCTAATGTTCAAAGGAAAATTGAAAGTTTACCTCTGCAGTCAAAACAACCTTTGTGTTAGTATCTTTTGAGTCAGTCCTATGGTTACAACATACTCAAAATTCTAGAACTTTGTTATGAGTTACATGTCGTCTATGTGGGATTCATCATGGCCCTCCTTCGACGAGACTATTCTTGTCGACATCATATCATCATCCAAGAATTAGTCTTAGAAACAAAAAGATAGTACCTTGAGATCTGTATGCATTAATGACAGATTCTCTCTCTCTTGACATAGGTTCACATCATCCACCTTTGATCAAAATATTCAACTGAGTGTTCGACATCAAATCATCTATTCACACTCAAAAGATTGCACTAGAGTACCTTGGGAATCATTGACATTAATGGTGATCTCCCTCGCACTTGTTAATGGTTCTCATCATTGACCAGTAATCAAGTGCTTTCTACCATGTTCGACATCAAGACACTGTAATCACATGGATAGAATCGTACTTTGTGGAAGATGAGACGAAGACCCTAGGTATTTGTTAAGCATTCATTTCTTTCCTCAGTTTGCAATGGTGTATTTTGTATAAATCCTAGCATGGATCCACATTTGTATGATCATGGTTGTGCTCAAATTTGTGTCCATTTCACATAGATCTATATTGTATGTATGGTAGCTATGTCCAAGTTTGAGTCTTCTTTGCATGGATCTACGATGTATTCTAGTAGCCATGTTTATTTGTTTCCCTCATGTATATTCCTTGTATTGGTTTGCATCCATGATGAGGAATCATTTGGTCTTGATTCAAAAAGTATTGATGTATTGCAGAATCTTGGTTTATGATGATCTCCAATCAAGAGATTTCTTGCCTCGAAGTGATGAATTTCTCTTTAAAATCTCTCGCCTATTGCATCCATCTAGCCTCATGATTTGGGGAGCATTTTCTTACACATAAATCTTATCACCGCAATGTGTTGAGGCCCAAAACATCATAATTTTCCCTCAAAATCCCAAATTGTGAAGTTGGAAAGTGGCCTAGACTATTGTTTTCATATTTGAGTCCAGCACTGCCTTTTCCCTTAATGCAAGAGGCGTTACCCTCTTCAATAACATGCATTGTATCTTGAAAATAATAGGTGCCACCTCTTTTACCCCTTGATCAAGGAATGATTCCACCCTAGTAATGCTTTGTCTATATGGAGAAGAAATAGTACTCGAGTTAAAAAGTGAAAAAGAGAAGATTCCACAAAGTTTCTCAAAGGAAGACTTTGCGGCACCCTCATCCCTACTCCTATGGACCACCTGGACTCAAGATCCTCCCTTTTTGGATCTCCCTTCCACCTCACTCACCAATTACTCAACCATCCCTATTCTCCAAAGGCCTATAAAACCTGGCTCATACCCATGGTTGAGAGGGAGAAAAGTTATGATGTTGAATTGAGATTCTGGCGTAATATAGGGTGAGCATAGGAGGAGCAAGTTGGAGCTTTTGAGGGAAAGTCATGGCATGTGAAGGAGCATCACAAGACTAAGGAAAAGGTTGTAAGCTTTCTTTTTCAGTATTAATGCAAAGTTGGTTCCTTTCCCGTAAAATGTGCTATGTTTAAATCATTTCATTTTATTACTGGATTCCTTAGTCACTAGTATAGAACTGTAGATTATGTTCCGGTACCTTTGATATTCCTTGTCTATTTGATGTGTTTATGTAGGTACATCCATGGAGATTCATCACCATAGGAGACACATCATACTGCATAAGAGCCAAAGGATTCATTCCAGATACCTACAAGCTCTAGGGAAATTCTTCCATCCTTGTTGTTTACCCATTGTTCTAGATATGAACCATTCAGGACTAGAGGAACAACTATTGTCCGCAAGAGGTGTGATTTTCCTAGAAACACAGCTCAATGAAAGAAAGTGTAGGAGAGTACACTTCAACTAAAGACCTTTGGTTCATGTTGGAAAGTGAGTATCAAAAGGGAAGACTAGACACTATAAAGATGAATCAAGAATCAGAAGACAAGCCCCTGCAAGAGGTCAGTCAAGAATAAGAAAAGAAAGAAGTGGAATCCAGTAAAGGTATGGATTATTTTGATTGCAATGATATCATGTGTGATGAAAGTGAGAAGGTTCTTGCAGAATATGATGAATATCAATAAAAATGTATGCATGAGATACATCTCACTTTTATAAATATTGATCTCAGAGAAAATTGGGTCTTAAACACGGTAATTATGAACCATAATGAATTCATAAGGTTCAAAAAGAGAATCTTTGATTCTTTGAATGAATATCAGCAGAATACCATGGCAATGAGAATATTTCTTGTGAAGCTCAAACACAAGGATAAAATGTTGTGGGATCAGTTGGAATACAAGGGTGATGAATTTGAATGAATAAAGGTTGAATTGATCAGTCAAAAGGAAGAACAAGAAGATCCCGTGAATGTTGATCCTAGCTTTGTTATAATTGTTGGAAGTTAAATTACGTGTTTTAACATATGTTTTATCATCTTTTTGCATATTTTCTGTCTTGTAGCTCATTATTCTTCCCCAGGTATGAATGAATTTAATATTTATGTAAAATCTATTTATTACTATCATTTTACGATTTTATTGATTAAAATTGACAATGTTTGAAGTATGTTTGATATATTAATTTATGTGTATATGTGTTTGCAGGTTATATAGTCTTTGGACAAGTTAATAAACAGACAGGCATTCAGCTAGATATGTGTAGAGCATATCCAGCTCACTATCGAGCTTACCATCCAGATCACTAACCAGAATACACATTGTTGATAACAGATTCCAGGTATTAAAACGTTGGAACAGTCTGCAAATTACTTGTTGTCCACGTGTCTGGGTGATGGAGAAGCTCTTGTTCTTTGTTGTCCACATGTCTGGGTGATGGAGAAGCCCTCATTCTAGAAGACTCACCATCATGCTACCTTTTATTGACACCACACCACCAGTCTACATGTTTGGATGATAGCACGATTCTCATTCTAGAAGACTCACCAATGTGCTCTCCTTTTCCTGATACCACTCCACCAGCCACGCTAAAGGAGACTATATGCCACATCACATGATGAAGAGAGACGACTCACAAAGGAGAGGGAGAATGTTGTGCATTGGCATTTGATTAGTTAATGGTCATAATGGTTGTATAAATTTAGAGATAATTCGACCACTAAAGGGTCGACTTTCTCATCTCTTGTAAACAATATATATATATATATATATCAACCTCTACGTGAGAGCTCAACTAGATAGCAGTTTAACCAGGTTATGCATGTGATTCGTAGTTCTTAAGAACGTTGTAATTTTGTTCCATATCTTTAATATAAGTCGTATGTTCTGTTGTTCATGATTGTGTTCAAGTAAGCGTTAGCCAGGCATCATCCCTGATCATCGAGTGGTTTCTTTTCTTGTGTAGTTTTGTTACCTTTTATTTTGTAGTTAGTTTGATTTCTAGTTTGTTTTTATTTAAATTATTGTAAATGTCTATTTCATTTACTTCATGTAATGTTGTGTGAATTATTTTAGTTTTATTTTCAAAGTTAAATAGCTAGTTACGTGCATAGTTTCCTTTCAATTTTCTTTCACTCATTTGATTTCCAGTTTTTTTGTTCAGTTTTATTTGCAAGAAGATAGAAGATATTGTTTTTATCAAGTTAGAATAGATTCAATTCTATTCATTTCCTTCCTGTTATAATTTCATTCAAGTTAAATTCCAGTTTGTTTCTTAAATTAATATGCAATTATTTATTTTTATGAATTAGTTTAAGATTGTTTCGCTGTCAAACTTAATTATTAAGTAGGTTTATTTACTGCCTCTCTGCATTGTATTTACATGTGCACAAATTTAGTTGAAGCTTAGATCATTTAGGTTACTTTCTATTATTTTAGTGGTGTAGACTGTCATTTGGACATCCTGTGTAAACTGTCATTCAGACAACCCTTTCAGAACTGTAGTTCAGTCTGTCATTTCATTTTTTAATGTTTTTATGTGTTTTGAACCTGTTTAAAGCTATGTTTCTTTAGTTGTTAAAGTATGCTTTGACTGTAATAGTTAGATGATAGATTTATTTAATATTAATACTAAAAGTTAGGTTGTTTTAAATTGTTTGTTAAAGTTTTATCCTTTCACCTTGAACATGTTTTGAGTTATGTTATGTTTTGTTTCTTTTTATTGTTTCTGATTTCTTTGACTAATATTGTTCTACTGTTTTGTAATCATGCCTTTGGATTTATTTATCTGTTTGCATGTAAAACCTAGCATTAGGTGTGTTATCTTTAGGAAAGTATATTGGTACCTTGTATATTTTCCATAGTAGAAGGAATAGTTCCCTTTTCACTCTGTGATTACCAAAAGAGACTTGTAGAATAGAACTAAAAGTTATTTTTATTAAGTTTTCTATTTTCTTCTTTTATTAAGTTATTTTTATTAAGCTTTCTACTTGCTTCTTTATTAAGTTTTCTACTAACTTTTAAGTTAGGTCTTCCTTGCATCCTAGTTTCTCACTTGAAAAGTTAGTTGTTGATAGTATCCTTTTTCAGTCTTAAGTTATTTGCTTATAAAATAAATTATCAATCTAGTTGTTGAATTATGTTTCCAATATACATCTTCTTTGTATAATTAGTTTTTGAAATTATTCAATAAACTCTACTAGAAAGGGTAGTTCTTTAGTAATTTTTTATAAAATAGAATGGTGTATTTTTTTATGCTTTAATCTAATATTTTGTTCTAATTCAAGCATTTTAATAGTTGAATTCTTAGGAGTTTGACTCAATTTTTCATTTTGAAAGATATTTCGATCTTTTGTTTATTAAGATGTTTTCATGACACCATATGAATTCCTCTACCTTCGCATATATTTTCTGTCAACTCTAATCCTACCAACCCTGGTCGATAATTAATTATTAGGTGAATTAATCAAGATGATCTAACCCCCAACAATTTTGGCGTCATTGCCAGGGAGTTGTTCTGTAAGGTATAAAAGATAGAATTATTTATGAATTTTAGTAATAGGATGGTGGTGGGGGGCTGGTAAGATGAGAGGTAAGAACCTACGCATATGTTATAATAGGCGCCCCCAAATCTAGCATTACTAGTAGCATAGTTTCTTTAGTTTGAGTTTTTCATGAGAAAACTTAGATATCCTCAGGGTAGATTTGTTAAGACAAGAAAACTTATTGAAATCCCTACTAACTTTCACAGGGGACATAATTCCCCAACTACTAAGTCACCAGAAAGGTGTCGAAAGACACCTGTTAGAGGTAATTCTACCCAGAAACCTGAGGAGACCCTCTCGAGAGATCTTACTAGGGAAGCCATAGAAGGATAATGAACCTTAACAAGAGGTCCTAAGGACCCCATTCCTGAGGAAGTTCAATAAGATCAGCCATTAGGGACCTCTAACCCTCCACTAGTTTTGAATCCAAATAACACAACTTTTTCACTAGTAGAAGATTTGAATTTCGTTGACTTTGTTGGTCCTGCCCAGGTCAAATATATATTTGGAAACCCCATAGATACAATTATCTCATAAATTGAAACATCCACAGTAGAACCTACTCTCCCTATAGGGTTCAATAAAAACACGGTTTATCAGAGGAAGATCTCTCCCAAAAAAGAACGTTGGGACGCCCCATTATCACCTCGAAAGGAGCCTCCTAGGTATATTTACATTAGAAACCCATCGTATATGGAGAGACAAGGAGGGAATGAAGATCATGATGAAGCTAGAAATGATGAAGGAGAAGAGGAAAATCAAACTAAGATTACCTTTAGGTTTCCTATTCTAGACACCATATAGGATGTAACTCTGAAAAGCATCCCTCCTTCCTCCTTACCAACTTTGTATGGAAAAAGTAATGAGGACGAAGACACAATTTTGTTTGAATTCGATATCCTTTGTATGAGCTATAATTATCTACAAGATGCTCACAAACTAAAACTATTTCCTACTAAACTAAAAGATTCTACCTTGAGATGGTTCATGGGATTAGGCGAATCCACTATCAGGACTTGGGATGATATGAAAACCTCATTTTAGCGAAAATATCAAGAGTATTGCAAAGATAAGGACTCTCGACATGATATACTCAAGATACAACAGATTGAAGATGAAATCCTAGAGGATTATCTCAAAATGTTCGTTTATACACTACATAAATCAAAATATAGCAACCTTCAAGAAGATGCAGTGCGTACATTTTTCCTTAAATGGATCTCCGAGGACTTGATAGAAAGTCTAAATCTCACGGAAGCTGGCGATATTTCTCATAAAAATTTTGCACAAATCAGTGAGATGTGTAAAAAATATTCTAGAAGTAGGGGGGAAGTTGGAAAAAAATTTCAAGAGCCTTATAGTAGAAATGTAAGAGGAAACATTCCCAGTTCAGGTGGATTTACAAGGGTAGAGTTAGGAAACCTATTGGAGAATTTCAAGACTGATATCTTAGTTGCAATGGGTTCCCAACCGGATGCTTTACAAGCCAATAAAAGGTAGGATGAAGAACGACCAGCAATGAGCATTTTTTGTCCAAGATGTAGGACTAAACATCCCCAAAGGGAATGTCCATTAAAAAACATCTCCATATTTCACATCTGTATGGAAGAACATCCAACAGACAATTTCCCATTGTTGCCTCAGTTGCAAGATATCTATAAGAGTGGGGATATAGGTGAAACATCTAGGAGTCCTCATTGGAAACCTAGAGACCAACCATCATTTCAGAACTTTCCACCACAACCCCCACTCTATTATTCTTCCATACAAACAACCTCAACAATGGAGCACCTCAAGTTGGCAGAACTGGCCACCTCAATACCCTCCTCCTCAATTTTTGCAACATCAATATTGGTCACAAGGATGGAGAGGATATCCATACCCTCAGTCACAACCTATCTTTTCACATAATCATCCTTAACCTCAGCACCAAACAATTTTCCAACAAATTTCACCTAGATTTGTACCTCCAGTTCCTCTCATCGCACAACAACCTCATCACTTTCAGAATACAAACCCTCCATGACCAACATTATTACTTGCACAATCGATACCTAACCCAAATAATATACCAACTCAAGCACTTAACAACATTGAGTTGAAAACTCTTTCATCATATCTTATTTCGAATGTATCTGTACATGAGATTCAATTACGATCTGGAAGAGTTGTAAATGATAAACCCAAGTCATCAGTCATCATTCATGAGGAAAATGAAGAAGAAGAGGATTCCAATGAACCCATGAATGATGCCATTTTGGAGGATGTGAACATTCTGAATATTCTAGTACACACCCATCCCCCACAAGGACCTATTCAGGAGCAAAGAGTTCCTCCATTTCCAAAAAGACTAGTAATAGAAAAACCTATAGTTCATCTTGAGTATGATATTTTGAATGAATTAAAGAATATCTGTGTCAAAATTCCTCTATTGAAAGCTATCAAGTACATAACAATCTACATCAAGGTAATAAAGTAACTATGTATTAAATGCCCATGGAAGAAGCAAAAGGACCCCCTCACAATTCATGTTATAGGAGAGATGTCTAAATGTATGATAGATCAGTCCCAGATTGAAAAATATACAAACCTAAGAGCCCCAATAGTGACAGTAGTTGTAAATTATACCACCATAGAAAATACATTAATTGATTTAAGATCCACCATCAACATGATGACCACCGCAGTTTTAGAAGTTTTGCATTTGGGACAATTCCTCCGACCTACCCCTTCCATCCTAGAACTAGCAGACCGTACTACAGTAAAACCTGTCGGAGCTTTGGATGACATTATTGTATCAGTAGCCTCATGGGAATATCATGTCGACTTTATGGTCATAGAATCAAAATATCCTTCTAAAGGGAATCCTATTATCTTGGGAATACCATGGTTGGCTACTGCAAATGATTTTATAGGATGTAGGGATGGAGAGATGACTATTTCTAATGGGTTTTCTACACAAAGACTTATTCTATACCCCCTAGCGCAACCAATAACCAAAAACTCATGGTGGTTAAATTGTTCTTTCAGGGATGAGGACTTTGATGATCTCTCCATCCCTACTAATTTCTCTTGCGCACTTCAGGATAAGACCACTGAGAATGTATTAAACTAGTTTGTTTCTTCAACAACTTGTATAGATTTTCCTCAATATTTTGTTCAGTTTGATCAAATTTTTGGAGACAAATTATAAGAAAATATGGCTCTCTTAATGTTTACAGAAACACCTTGTGTCTTCATAATTGAAGAGAATACAGGCCCCTATACCATACCTTGTGAAGTTGGACCTGAAAAATTTCTACATACAAACGCAGGGTTAAGTGAAAACCAACAAGCACAACTGCTTGAGGTGCTTAAAAAACAAGATGGAACATTTGCATGGGAATACACTGATATAAAGGGTATACACCTTGACACCTGTATTCACCATATTTATATGGATCTAAACATTTTACCTGTAAGGCAACCTCATAGAAGGGTGAATCCTGTTCAAAAGTATATAGTAAAAGAAGAATTACAAAAACTCCTTAATGTTGGTTTCATCTATCCTATTTCCGATAGTAAATGGGTGTCTCCTCTAGTGGTAGTTCCGAATAAAGTCACATGGAAATGGCAAATTTGTGTTGATTTTATAGAGCTAAAAAAAGCCACACTTAAAGACTACTTTCATTTACCTTTTATTGATCAAGTGTTAGATACCCTGTCAGGTAAACGGTATTTTTCCTTTCTTGACGAATATAGTGGATACAACCAAATTTTAATAGCACCTAAAGATCAAGACAAGACCACTTTTACGTGCCCTTGGGGAACATATGCTTATAGATTTTTTCCATTTGGCTTATGTAATGCACCTACCATTTTTCAGCGAGCAGTCTTAGAAATTTTTTCCAATCTTATACATGACTATGTGGATGTATATATGGATGATTTTATAGTCTATGTTAATACTTTTCAAGAGGCCCTTGACAACCTTGAGAAGGTATTGATCTGATGTCAAGAATCAAATTTATCCCTTAGTCATGAAAAATGTAAAATGTTACTAACAGAAGGTATAGTTTTAGGAAACCATATTTCCTCCCAAGGAATTAAGGTAGATCCTGCTAAGATCAAAGCAATTGTTGGTATTCCCTCCCCAAAAACTCAAAAATAGGTAAGATTTTTTCTTGGTCATGCAGGATATTACCACCACTTTATTGAAAAATTTACCAAAATAGCTGCACTGATGTTTAAATTGCTTACAAAGGATGTAGAATTCCTATGGACGAAATCTTATCAAAATGCTTTTGAAATTTTAAAAGATAAACTATCGGTGGCACCAATACTCTGGGGTCCCGATTGGTCCCTTCCTTGTCATATATCCACCAATGCCTTTGATACAGCCATAGGAGGAGTCCTGGGCCAAAAAAAAGCACAAGAACCTTATTCCATTTATTTTATTAGCAAGAATTTGACTTTTGCCGAGGTATTACACTGTTACTGAAAAAGAATTTTTGGCAGTAGTTTATTCTATTAATAAGTTTCACCATTACATTACAGGGTACGAAGTTTTTGTGCATATCGATCACTCTACCATTATATTTTTAATGAATAAACCAATTATTAATGGTAGAGTAACCCAGTGGCTTCTTATATTACAAGATTTTAACATCACCATCATTGATCGACCTAGTAAAGAAAATCTAGTAGCAGATTTCCTCTCTCTCATTCAATATGATGATGGTGCTAAGCCTATTGACGATGCTTTTCCTGACGAAAATTTGTTTGTGGTGTCTATTCAAACCCCTTGGTTTGCAAACATTGTCAATTATTTAGCAACTGGGAAAATACCAAACCATTTGTATCCACATGAAAAACGTCGTATTGTAATTCAGAGTTCTAATTATTCTTCAGTTGATACCTCTTCCACATCGGTCTAGATCTTATTATTCAACGACGTGTGCAAGAGGATGAAATGACATAAATCCTCCAAGCATGCCATGATGGACC
This sequence comes from Pseudotsuga menziesii, assembly GCA_001517045.1. Lineage (NCBI taxonomy): Eukaryota > Viridiplantae > Streptophyta > Pinopsida > Pinales > Pinaceae > Pseudotsuga > Pseudotsuga menziesii. Next base: position 123,400 of record LPNX010457386.1, on the reverse strand, counting down.
ATGTGGAGGACATTTTTCTGATAAGCGTACGTCATATAAAGTACTTCACTCTGGTTATTACTAGCCAAGCATTTTCAAGGATGTTTCCAAGTATGTTACAGGATGTGACAGTTGCCAAAGAATGGGTAGACCTACATCATCTGATCAGATGCCTTTAAAATCTCAAGTTATGATTAAACCTTTTGAGAAATGGGCTCTTTATTTTGTAGTACCAATTTCTCCCATGTCTCGTAAAAATAAGGATATCCTGGTTTGCACGGATTATGTCACCAAATGGGTAGAAGATAAATCTTTGTTTAGGGATACAGAGAAATCAGTGGTAGAATTCATATATGAATAAATATTCACCCTGTTTGGTGTACCTAGAGAAATCATCACAGACCAAGGTTCTCAATTTACTTCTAAATTAATGAAAGAACTTACTACGAAGTATGGAATTCGACATTGCAAGTCTTCACCTTATCACCCTTGGGCTAATGTCCATGTAGAGTCAACCAACAAAGTATTAGAATCCATTTTAACCAAAATAATTCACTTACATCATAAGGATTGGGCAGATAGAATCCCGGAGGCCTTATCGGCCTATCCAATAACATGGAGAAAAACTATCAGACATACCCCCTATGAATTGGTGTATGGAAAAAAATTCCTTTTTCCTATTGAATTTCAAGTTAAAACCTTTCGTATGGCAGCACAGTTAGGCATGGATTTAGATGAAGCACATAAACAACGAGTGTTACAGATTAATGAATTAGATGAGATTAGACAAGATGCACTCCAAAGAACCATGCTAATACAGAATCAATGAAAGAAATGGCATGATAAGTTTATTAAAAAAAAAAAAATTTAATACTAGATATTGGGCACTACTATTCAACTCACGGTTTAAAAATTTTAAAGGAAAATTAAATACCCGTTGGATGGTCCCATATGAAGTAGTTACAGCTTTTGACAATGGGTCAGTAGAGATTAAAACAATTGATGGTTCGCAAGTTTCCTTTTTAGTAAATGGACACATACTCGAATTTTATCACCAACCAACATCTAAACATGATTTCATACAGAATGTTTTGTAGCAGAATGAAATGGAATTGGTTGAAGAAGAAGTTATTCCTCCTCCTCTAGATCCTTAAAAATATTTTGGGTTATCATTACTTTTGTATATGTAAATATGTGTTTGTTTCTTTGAATAAACAAGAGTCATTTCTGATAAAAAGTTGCTTACAAGGGACTCTTTTTCTTTCTATAATTTCATAAATGTTATCATGAATAAATTAAATCATCTAACAAGTGGTTTTGCAGTTTGATTACAAGTACATTATCTCTATACGCAACTAATGGAGTATTATTTGGAAAAAGGAAGTACACTAGAACACTTATAAGGTATCTTAACTTTTCTTTGGCTACTTTTGAAATTTGCATCTTATCGTGACAATTAAAAAAAAAACACAATTCTCAGTATATCATACATAACCATATTTTCTATGATTCATACGGTTTTTGGTATTTTGATTTGGACATGTATATTTCTGATTTACTCTTTGGAACAGCTGATTTACAGAACTACTTTTATCATCATATTTTTCACAATCTCATTTTATACCTATGGATTACTAGTTTGTCCTATACTTGTTATCATAACTTGTCTCTCAAGTATTTTGGTGATAACTCAAGAGTAAATGGAATTTTTTCCTATGGGGAACATTACTTATATTTTATGAAGAAGAAGGACTGTAAGGACAAAGAAGAACTCTAAGTTATTCTCTTTTGACATGATTTATGGTTAAGGCCATTATGAAAAATTACTTATGAGTTTACTTTTCAAAATTGAATTATGTGTTTAGCAGGACATAACACGCTCTAGTACCAATTGGATTCCATATATTTAATATCATTATACAAGGAAAACCCGATGGGGTACTGAATAGGCCTGCTAGCAGTGGGTCAATGCTAAGTAATAACTTAAAACAAGGAAGCTCGATAAATGCAAGTAACCCCATCGAGGTACTGAACAGGCTCGCTGGCATCGCGACTATGCTTTCATGGTACCAAGATAAACCCTTCGGAGTACTGAATAGGCCTTATTAACCCAAAAAATACTTAATCAGCTCTACATGACCTACACCACCCAAAAACATCTATTTCATTACCCTCATTGACCCCCACACCCTAGTAAAGGCTCAAAAAACACAAAAAGGGCCTAAAACCCCCTAAAAAGAGCCAAAATAGCTCTCATAGGGGCTAAAATCTCCCAAAATGGGCTAAAACCCCTCAAAGGACCTTAAAATCCCAAAATGAGCTAACAATTGGGCGAAAGGGGCTTAAATCCCAAAAAAGGGGATAAAGCCTTGACCAAGGGCTTAAAACCCTAAAAGCTCAAGAAAAAACTATAAATACAAGGGTGGGGGTCACTCTCAATTCATTCCTTCTCTCCCTACCGTTACTCTTCCCGTGTGAGTACCTTGAGACCCACATCTCTCAACCTATTCACCCCTCTCCTCCATTTTCTCCCTTGCTCCGTCAGCCAAAACCCTATTTCACAGAGAGGCACTTCCAAAGCTAGGGCATGGTGGCCCATTTCCACAAAGGATGAAGGTATAACCATGTGTTTCTTGTTGGTAGTTTATTTTTATAGATTTTTTTTACTTGCGGGTTTATTTGCTCACAGTTTGCTGTAGGTTCTCCACTGATTACTTGTTGCAGGTTTATTTTTCTAACACTGTCTTGCAAGTCTTGCATTAACAGTTTCTTGTAGGGTTTTTCTTCCACCCATAGGAACCCTACCCTTACGTCCTATAGATGGAAGGTAGTCGTTCCTACTCATAGCTAGGGAGAAATCCTTACTATAGTTTGGATAACATACCAAGTCAATCCCACAGTATCCCTGGGTTGTTTCAATTTTCCAGTTTTTTTTGTTAACCTAGTTTATATTTCTGTTTAAATCTAGTTTAGATCTCTTTTTCTTCATTTACGTTTATAGTTGAGCCCCCTTAAGGCTGCCTGATCCCATTCGGCCACAGTACAAGCTACAGTCGGTCGTTCCCAACTCATATTTTAAAAAATTTCAATTTTCGGGCCAGGTCGCTCTTATCGGGATGAAAAGTATGACCAAGTCACTCATTTATCCCCGAAAAGAGCGACTTCACTCCCAGGTAACAGATCGTGCCTATTTTTTTTTTGTGCGACCCTTCGTATGTTTTTGGAAAAATCCAGTGACCCCCTTGCCACATTTTCCCCGAAATGGGTGACCTGTCTCTCAGGATTCATTTTTTTTTATGTTCAAACTGTCAGTGTGGATCAACCACCATTGTCTAGCATCGTGTTTCCTTCTGCATACAATTTATGTAAATCGATGATAGATTTGATTAGTTATTAACACATATGAAGCTATTTTAAGGCTTAGCTAAAGTATTATAAGTTAGTTTTTTAGTTTTTAATTAAACATTGGAAATTAACCCCTTGCCTAGCCCTTCCTCCTCTACCCATTCATCACCCTTTGGGGTATTCGGGGATAAAACGAAGGGTCAAGCTCATATAGTAATAGGAACTTACACTCGTGATTGCCTTAGACCACTAAAAATGGGTGACTTGGAAGGTAGAGCGGGTGGTAGGCCCAAGGGGGCTCACGACGTTTGCATCCTCCCTGTTGACTGACCTTGCACTTGGAGAGTGACCTGAGGATCTACGAGTGGGCTTACTCCCACTGTGTTGAGAGGCCAGCACTATTTTCTGATCGAAAAGGAGTATAGGTGTAAGGTAGTCACCTAGAAATTCTACCATAGTTTAGGTTCATTAGTTGCATGTTTCAAGTTGTTTGTTCAAAAATTCACTAGTTTCATAACAGGTTTCCCATTCTGTAATCTCTATAACAAACTAGAAACATCTACGAAGTATTCATAAACCATAACTGCAGTTACTAAACTAATAAAAAGCAAAAAAATGGACAATATTTCATACACTAAACATGCACACAACCACACCAAGATAACGAAACTCAATTCATGACACTGAGCCAACCATTAAAATCTATCAATTTACATTAATTCAAAATCTTGCAGTCTTTGAGGACATAATTCCCTAAATTCCTTAACCATTGGATGTACTTGGGCTCAGCCCTGAAACTCATTGTGAGGAGTACCACGGGAACCCCAAAGTATCTGGCCGCTGAGAGGAATTGCCCAGCGAAATGGGCAACGACCCCTATCGATTGACTAGCACTCCCATGAGGAAAAATCCAAGCATTGTCTCCTGAAAGTATTGGTGGTCGAGTGACCACCTGAAAGCCAATAGGAAGCCACTGAAACTGGGTTCCAGACCATCATGACCATATTATACCATTTGATCTACCAACTAGACACAATTGATCCCCCATGCTCTTCTTCACACTTAATATGCGATCCACCACAGTTTGGGTCCTTGAACCAAAATCATCGAGACCATTCTGGACGACCCTCTACACCCTTAGAAGTCCATACAACCTATGAATCTGACTCATATCAATCTGAGCTAGAATTACACACCACGCCATCTATCTCCATGGCTAATGCAAACCTGGATCCACTTTCCAGGTTGGTGATTAGCAGTGGACACATGTCCATACCTCACACCACCACCAACACCCCTACAATTGGTCCTAGTACTTCCATGTAGACTGTCTTAACCCAACTTCCTCCACCTATACCTACCATTCAAATTGTCCCACTTGTCATAACTGGGGTTAGTGGCCCTTCCACTCACATTGTCCCACTTGCCATACCTAGGGGAAGTGGCCCATCCACAACTGTGCCACAAGTACCCCCAACCATGCAGGTACATCATGTTCCTGCAAACCCCACAACCATTTTAGGTCCTTCCCACATCAACCTTGGTTCAAACCTCCCTTTCATGGAACACCTCAACTTGCCTAACTTGGCTAAGTTAACCAATGACCCTATCTATCATCAAACCTTTTGGCCCCCCACGCCAACCAAGCTCCCTTCCAACATTTTTAAGTTTGAAGGGAAGGAAGGGGAGTGCCCCCAAAACCATATAATGATGTTTCATCTATGGTTCTCATCAAACAGCATCATCAATGACTCAATCAGACTCATATTGTTCCAATGCACCCTCACAGGTGCTCCAACCAAGTTGTACATTGAGCTACCACAAGCCAAGTACCCAGACTTCAACTCCTTGGCCTTTATGTTCCTACAATATTTCCAACTCCCCGTCAGATATGATGCTATCTTGTCACCAAAACACTGCGACCCACATCATCGACCACATCCATGAGTGGAGGTGATGTTGCAGCTTGTGCAATATCAAGCTTGATGATAGGATCTTCCTTGACTGGTTCTTGAAAACATTACTGCCACCGATATCCAAGGACGTCGCCTCTGAACATCCCCAAATAGAGGAAGAGGCCATCTTGAAGGCCCAATAGTTTGACCTCATTTACGCACAGTCTGGATACCTCTACACCATCATTCCAGACGCTCCTCGTGTAGGCACTTCCTACAGGGATGCATCGGGGGCATCCCATGCTACAGTTGGCATCATAGGTTTTGTCTCCCACCAATCACAACACCACCCGGCAGCACCTACAATGCCACCACAACTAAGAAATACCCCAAGTGTTTCGTACCCAAACTAAGCTCCTAACTATGTAAGAATGATGTCCCAATCCGTAGATACAACCTCCTATGCACAACCTGCACCACAGCAGAAAACCCATGCACCTACTTGATTGATACAACAATATGTGGGACAGGTGCCCACATTTGTAGCACCACCAGCCCCCGAAATATACTATGCACCACCTTTGCAAGCCACTCAAACCCTCACCCCAGCTCTGCTAGATCCTTTGGGACAAGTGTTTTGCACAGCAAAACTGTCCCACCAAACCAGCCCCTAATAACCAACAAGGGCAAGCCAAAAAAAATCGAGCAAGGAATTAAGGAAAACACCAACCACAAGGAGGCAGTCAACAACCAAATCCTCCAAACAACGTTGGGGTGAACCCGCAAGCTCAAAACCCCTAGAAACCAAACCAACCTAGATGCAATTCTTCATTACGCACAAATCAACTATGAAAACTATGCGAGGTCTACGAGCACTATACACCTGAATGCCCCTTCATGGTTCGTGCCAAGAAGGTTCTTCATAACGAGGCTCAACGTGGTATAAATGTGGTAGTCCTAGCTCAACCCAACCTAGCACCACCAAGCCCTCCACCCATGGTGCTCCAGAACCCATTACCACTCCAAGGGTTGGTAGCAACCATACCCATGCCCCCATCTACCCATGCAACCCCTGTTGTGGCCCCGCCTATAGATATAGGGGTTCATCACCTTCTAGCCATGAAAACTAACAAGGTCAACTTGCACACTAGGAAGAACCAATATGGTTCCACTACCAAAACCGTTGACCCATCAGCGACATCCATGTCCAAAGCCACCAATATACCTCTTCACTTACCCCCTTTTCCCCCACTCCCTCCCATGCGATGGGTTTCCAATAATTCCATGGCTAAAGTTGTAGTGAACTATAGCATCATTGATGACTTGGCCCATTCAAATGTAGCCATGTCGGCTCTCGAGGTGTTCAAAACATTTCCACCACAGCAGAAAGCATTGTTATCCACACTACGTGCGATGGATGCATCCGAGTCCAGATTGATCACATTCAATTTGGATCAAGAAGAACCTAGAATTACATCCACCATCGCCTTCCGAATTTTGGTCTCAATCCAGAATTTGGTGGTCCATCGATGCTTTTTCGATGAAGGGGCATCCACCTATGTTATGTTAACATCTGTCTGGCAGAAACTCACATCCCTTACCCTTCAACCATCCACTGCTACACTTTGTGCTTACAATGGCCACCCTACCATATCCTAAGGTGTCCTTTTGCATGTCCCCATAACTTTAGCAAGGAATATAGTCCTAATTTACATAGAGGTTGTCAACGTACAATTGGACTATAACCTGCGCTTAGGACGAAGCTACATGTACACCATGAGAACTGTGGTATCCATCATGTTCCACCTTATGATGTTCCCTCAAGATGGGAATATTGTGACAGTGGATCAATTGACTTACCATGATCCGCAGGGGCCAATGGCACTCACTAGCCAACGTTATCCCTACCATCGAAACTACTACCAACAGCACAGTTGCCCCACCATTATTGAACGTAGGCCTTGGGTTTTTCACGGACACCTCTATGACGGCTCCCTTCCCCTTCATGTCACCTCCACCAACACCAAGTGATACTATGGATTTGTGCATGCTATCATCTAGAACTAGTATGCCCAAACCCCAATTGCAGCCGCAACACCAAATGCAGCTACAGCACCAACTGCAGCTGCAGCACTGTTACCACCTCAGTTGTACTTAGTGGTTTTTTATCAAGTGATCCTGGTGAACTAGACAAGGATAACTTGTTCGGACTTCAGAAGACCTTCAGTCTTTCTTTTGGGAAGCTGTGTTGTACTCCTCATGAAATTCTGAATTTTTCTGGGATTTTATTTTTCTGGCATAATTCCTTCTTAGGTTTCTATATTGGGTCCTCCTCTCTCCAAATTACCTTCAACACTGAGCTAGATGCTGACAGGTGGCCCCAGATCTGAGAAACTATCTTCCAGGACCATAGCACTTCGCATCATTTTTCTGACTTTTTCCTAGATCTGATTTTTCTAGCATTTTCCAACTTAGGTTTGTAGATCATGTCATCCTCATTCCATTTCTCCTCCACCACTAAGATGGTGGTCTCCAAATTGTCCTAGATCTGAGGATCTTCCCTTCCAAACCCTAGCACTAACCTACCTTCTTGTTGGTTTTCCTCGTAGAATGACTTTTTTGGGAAAATACTTTCCTGGGTCTGTAGATGGTATTTCCCAAGTGGGTCTCCTCCAATGCTGGGCAGATAGTGACTCCATTTCCCTAGATCTAACAGGAACTGATCTCCAACTCTAGCTCTACCCCCTCTTTGGCCTCCTTTCCTTGTAATCTAACTTTTCCTTGGTGACTCAGTTACTTTGACTCTGTCATATCTTTCATTAAGTCTGTCCATCGGTACTAGATAGCCCAAATCCTATCCTTGACCCCCCTAAATTGGTCATGTTTCCCAAGGAAGTGGATATCCTCACTTGTTGCTAGTATCTTAATCATAGATCTAGTATTTACTTCATATGTCACCTGTGTCCCACTTTGGATCAAGCCTCACACTTCCTAAACCCTCATCCAAAGCCTTAGTTCACCTAGTGACATCATCCATAGATCTAGGGTTTCCAATACCTTACACCTTATGTACCTCAAGTCCATTTGATCTGATCTGGTGTCTAGGTTAGATCTCTCCTATCGAGAGTAGATCTAGGTATCCCCCTTTGCTGTCTTGGGCTAAGATAACATAAAGTGAAGGATGCCTCAATTCACGTGATAACCATCCATTTGGGAGTCTAGGAAGTCTTGGTTCCACCTCCTTAGTTTCTTGTCCCTCTATCGTCCATCCTAGATCCACCTCACATAAGCAACTAGAAGGTTTGTGATAACATATTGGCATAGTTGCCGAGGAGGTAGAGGCATACCTTGGTTCGACATACCTCACCTCTCCTTCAACATTATCCATTGGTGAGCATGACAATTCATTCACCTGGTGACTCCACAACACGACTCCACTGAGAAGAAAACCCATCCCATAAATCACAATGAATTCAAATGTATTTTTGATGCACATGAAGGAATTAACAAAAAACATGATTGAAACTACAAGAAAAATAAATGAAAGGGATATATGGAGGTCAGACTACAGGTATGAGGATGATCTCAAGCATGACTATGGGTGTGAATCTAGTTATCACAATCTTTATGCTACCCACCAACTTCCTCACCCATGCAATAAATATTTCCCAACCATCCCAAGTGGACCTGTAAGTCGACATGAACCTAGATGTCAATCCCAATCAAAGCCTTATAGCCAAGTAACCAGAGCTGTTAAAAAACAAGACAAATGGTCTCCTTTTGACTTTTCTGAAATACCCGGGGAACCTTATCCTATGCCAAACGATTACACTAGGAGGTTTCCCTAGTTTAATGGAAATAAGGATATATATATATTGAAAGTCATTTGGATATTCTCTGGGATTACATGGAGATTAGAGGTGCGGACAATGAAGATGTTTATATGCGAGCCTCAGGAGAATCCTTGCGAGGGGATGTTAAACTATGGTTTGATCATTTAGCACTAGAATCCATCACTAGGTATGACATGTTCACAGATCCGTTAATAGATAAGTGGGGTAGGAACATTAATAATTCTTCAGAGTGTGATTCTAGCAATGATTATAATCAGTATATTGGCAATTTTCTTTCTCAATTGGATCATTCCTCTCCTGAAATGTTCCAAATTATGAGCATGACTGCAATCCATAAGAATGTTACAGAGTACTTTGAGGATAATGTTTCAAAGCCTCATGCTGAAACTAAGAGGGATATCAATCAAATCATACAAGATACTCTGTTATTATTACTTGAAGCAGTCACATAGCAAATTTTGGATTTAATCCATGGAAGGGAACCCAACAATCACAATCAAGAAGTATCCATGGTTGAGCCTTCCATTTGTGAGTCCATTAAAGATCCTTTAGAAGAGGAACACCATATTCATTGCCTAATTGATGATAATTTGAGTCGGTATTCAAGCCATCTGAATTTGGATTCAAACTTTGATCAAACTTTCCGTTTAAGAGAAATCTTGTGGTCATATTGTGATTGAAGAGCACGCCTATAAGAGTGATAGGGAAATTGAAAACAAACTTATTGATGTTTTTCCTTATCAAGAGATTAAAGAAGAACAATCACATAATGATATGAATGTAAGTGAACTTGATCAAGAGCATTGCAATGAGGATCCTTGTCCTGATAGTATCGATGGAATTCTTCATCCGATCCTTAATTAGAATATGTTGGTTCAATGTGTGGATACTGACCTTGTTTTGAATCTTGAAATCAGTCTTAGAATTAATTTAAAATATCTTTCCTCTCATCAAATTCCGAGATCAATTATTCCAAGTCTAGGAGAAAATTTTCAATCCACCCTCCCATCCCAACTTTTCGAGACTTCTTGTATGGGTTTGTCTTTTAATCAGGTTGTTACTTTCAAAATCTTTAATCAGGATTTTAAGCTTTATCACGTAATTGGGGGAAAAGGCACTTCATGTCTCTTCTCAGTCATCCGAATGAATACATTTTTTCAATTTGTAAATCTATATTATGGATGGTTGGAGAAAGTGTATAAAGACAAATTTCATCTTTTCTCCATTTTTAAACAACAAATGGGCGTGATATCATTCACAGTTTAATGACATTACAACTTGTCCCCATTTGATTCTCCCATTTCTTCTGGAGTGAATAGAATCCAATGTCCTAGTAGGGTAGAGGAGAAAACAAAGAACTGTTTGGAGTGTCCGAGTCATGAATCATATTGTCTTCTTCCATCAAGAACGAACTTGCATACATTTTATGATCCTATCAATATCTTGATGGATGAGTTTCTAAAAAGTCAATTTCAGCCTTGGCATGATGTCATTCTAGATCTTTCTTTGAATTTCAAACAACAAGTTAGAATGGTTTCAATTCTCATATACATTGCTTCTAAACCATCTCTGGCTTTTTCGGTCATTAACTGTAAAGAAAGAACAATCAATCATTTTAGCAAGTGGTTACATTGGATCTATCATTTTACGTAGCACTTTCCTAATTGGTTAGGTTAGAGTAGGTAGGACATGAATAAGCCTTTTTTAGGAAGTGGCTTATCATGTCAGTCTTGCATCTATTGTCTTTGCCTAAAGCTTGTTTTCCAAAGCTCTTAGGGTAGTTCTCAATTTCAGCAAAAATTTTTCTTGCACAATAAAAAATCAAACTTTTCTTAAAAGTTATGGTTATAAATTAGATTTACTTTTTGCTTTTCGTTTTTCATGCCTTTTCCGTTTTAGTACTTTATATTATCCACATATGGTTCTGACGATCATTCTGTGAGTTTGGTATAGCTCTGGACATGCTACAGGTAGTTGGTGACATTTTGGTAGCCATTGCAGAGATGGAGAGATTGATCGAGGATGTGAGAAGTAGAGTGCAAGGACTAGAGATTCTGAGGTTCTCAAGCGCTCTTTTCAGCAGAGCACTTATCCCAGTTGGAGCCATATTTTATCACATATATAGTAGCGAGGTTACCATATTCTATTCTTCAGATTTAGTACATTTTTTCAGCCATATCTCCTACATATGAGAAGCTAAGATGAGCAGTTTTGATGGATCATTATTGTTATTAGTGGACTATAGTACTATCCCATGCCAGGACTGAGTTTCAGGACACTCAGATTTGAGGACTGATGTAGTCATCTAGTCATTTGCAGAGCAATTTGTGATGCCCATATTTGTATCAGTATTTTATCATTGGATAGATGATGGTTCAAATGGATTATTTGCATGGTTATGACTCAGCTTATATATTGTGTTATGGTTATCATTGCTCTTATACTGATTTTTGTGACATGTATTAGCATTTAGTGTCATGATCTGGAGGTCATATAAATATGTGGACTTGGATGTATCTATATTATGTATTTTATGTCCCTACTCAGAATTGGAAGTTCTTGATCTATACTTATTGGTTTTACCCTCCTTAGAGAGAATAGAGGTAGTCATTCCCACCATGTTTTGGCTTACTAATGATGTTTTCATCTTGCACTGTCTCCACCCATACATTACCTTCCAGTTATGTTTTAACCCAACCTACTGCTTAACTTGGGGCATGTAGGACCTTTCCCCCTGCTAGAGCCTTTGTTAGAAAAACGTCCCTGTTTATTTGTGTGTTGGCTTTGAGTTACCTAGGATGTGTTTTCTTACCTGAAACAAGTACCACTACCATTAATACAATGTATCTAGAAATGAGATGAATATTTTGCAAAAATCTCATTCATGAAAAGTAGTGTTTTTCAACATACATGAATGAAAGGATAGCCTAATGAAATTGGCTCGGAAAAATATTGTAATGAAATATATTAAACATTCAAGAAAAGTAGTGTTTTTCCACATACATGAATGCAAAGCCTAAAATAATAAATTTCTCATAAAAGTGCATAAACCAAGGGTATGGAAAATCAAAGGCCCAAAAAAACAATGGTTCCTAAAAGTTCTATCTAAATATTGCTGGCCTTACTTGTATTGAGTTGGATTATGAGCATTTGTCAAGGTGAGTAGGCTCCTCTGAAGTAGTTCACCCATTTGTGAGGCACTGCCATCCGCTTTGTTATTGTTTGTCAGACATATGTCTAGAGTGTGTATTCCCTTTCCATATCCAAAGTGTCATAATGTTGAGTTGGTGGTCATCCTTGTCCCTAGCCTTATAACTTTTATCCTTCACCCTTCACTAGCAAATTGACTAGAACTATGAAGTGAGTATGGTCTTGAAAGTCTGATCTGAGTTATGATTAATAAATTAAACCCTATATATATGTATTTGATTGATGAATTGCCAGTGAAGTGATTGCTACTTGTTATGATTGTTACTTAAATGATTTGTAGAGCATTTCTTAGCCTTTGAACACTTACAACATATGGATGTCAGCCTGAGTTATATTGGTTATCTGATCATTTATAGGTTATTATTTTGTCTATTGGATATTGTTGATGATCAAGTAGAGACTTGGAAAGGGTATGAGTATATACCCTAGATGTATTTGGACTCTTTGAGTCCAATGAGAAAGCTTGTTTTCAATTATTGGCACTTGCAGAGATGATCATGCTCATTATACTCTTCTGATGCAGTTTTTCTGCACTAAATGATGTGTCTGAGTAGGGAGATGTTTTTATTGGATCTCCTATGGAATTATATGGGGAATAGGGGGTGTATACACTTGATTGTACCATATTACCCCCCTCCTAGTGATCCCAGTGGGATCAGTTGGACGACGCAAGCACCCGAGGAGGCTATTTTTCCAGGTTCACGTTTCTCGAGGCAGATTAAAAAATGATTAAATGGCTACTGAAGGATTCGATTTGGGATATTGAGGCAAGGAAATGGCATGGGGAGAGTCATGATGATTATGTTGATGTCCTCTTCACCTTCTCCAACAGTTGCAGCACCTGATTGGGCCCACATCTATTTTTTTGGGCATTTTATATTTTTTTCTGGAGCTTTTGGGAGGCTCACGATTTCCTCAAGGAGGCACAAATTAATAAAATTAAAATTTATATTATTTTATTGTGCCATGGTGACACCCAAAGGGAGTTAGTTAACACTCCATGGACCCATCATGTGCTTCATTTTTTTTTTGTTGAGTGGGATCCCCTCTCCTAGGATGATTTAGTCCACTTTTGTACTTTATGGTTATATTGATCTATGTATTGTATGTTGAGCTCATCTATACCATTGATTAGAAATTTTCATCTTTTAATATTAGCCACTCCTTTGAAAATTGCTTATGATTTTGGTTCTCTCATTCCTATTTAAAGGGGAGAGCTTCTCATTTGTAAGGGGTCTTTGGCTCTTGGATCTGATAAATAGAAAAACTTTCTTATGGATATTTTTTGGATCTCCTTTGCATCTGGTGTTCTTAGATGGTGATTGGAAAGTCTTTTGCTTCCTAGAATTCAGGAAATTTGTGTGAGATCTATATATTTTTTGGGATCTTTGTCTTGTTTACATGAGGGTGACTTCACTTAGGCATTTTTGCAGTGGGACCTCAACTCGCTTGGACTGGTTTCGTCTGTAATAGGGGGTTTTCATCAGCTTCATTGTGATCTATGATTACATCTTCTTATTTTTCTGTAGATAGTGTATTTTTCTCATGACACAGTAAATATGATATTGTTGATGTTTTCTTGTACAAGAGAGAGGGTGCATTGGTCACTTGGAGCACAACATTGGGCTTAGAAATCACACATGTCTTCTCAAATTGATCAGGATAGAAAGGATCATCACCTTCAAGGAATATACAAGGATTTATAGGTAAGATCTGTAGGTTAGTTCCTCTCTTCTAGATATCAACCCATTGACACATGCTTTTCTTCATTTTACTAAAAATTCCATAAATAATAAAAGACCAAAAATACTAAAAAATAAATCGCTCAATCTCTGGACAAACCACAGCTGGGTTTTGTACATCGAGTCTTCCCCTCTCCAATTCACCCTAAACGCTGATCTAAAAGTGGTTGGTTTTCCCTAGATATGGAAAACTATCTGCTCAAACCCCAATGCTCCTCATGAAATTCTGACTTTTTTCGGGATTTGATTTTTCTAGCATAATTCCTTCTTGGGTTTGTAGATCAAGTCATCCTCTCTCAAAATCACCTTCAATGCTGAGCTGGATGTTGACAGGTGGGTCTAGATTTGAGAAACTATCTTCCAGGACCCTAGCGCTCCTCATCATTTTTCTGTTTTTTTCCCAGATATGATTTTTCCATCATTTTTCCAACTTGGGTTTGTAGATCATGTCATCCTCATTCCATTTCTCCTCCAACGCTGAGCTGGTGGTCTCCATATTGTGTTATATCTGAGGATCTCCCCTTCCAAACCCTAGCGCTAGCCTACCTTGCTACTGTTTTTCCTCGTAGAATAACTTTTATAGCCAAAAACTTTCTAGGTCTAGAGATAGGGGTATTACCCAGGTGGGTCTCCTCCAAGTCTAGGCAGATAGTGACTCCATTTCCATAGATATGAGAGGCACTGATCTTCAACTCTAGCGCTACCTCCTCTTTGGCCTCCTTTCCTTGTAATATGAATTTTCCTTGGTGACTCGGGTACTTTGACTCTGTCATATCTTTCATCAAGTCTATCCATCGATACTATATATCCCCAATCCTATCCTTGACCTCCCTACATTGGTCACGTTTCCCAAGGAAGCCAATATCCTCACTTGTTACTAGTACCTCAACCCCAGATATAGTATTTACCTCATAGATCATTTGTGTCCCCCTTTGGATCAAGCCTCACACTTCCTAAACCCTCATCCAAAGCCTTGGTTCACCTAGTCACATCATCCATAGATCTAGGGTTTCTAATACCTTACACCTTACGTACCTCAAGTCCAATTGATATGATCTGGTGTCTAGGTTAGATCTTTCCTGTCGGGAGTAGGTCTAGGTCCCCCACTTTTTTCTCTTGGGATAAGATAACATAAAGTGAATGATACCTCGATTAGCATGACAACCATCCATTTGGGAGTCTAGGCAGTCTTGGTTCCACCTGCTTAGTTGCTTGCCCCTCTACTATCCATCCTGGATCCAGCACACATAAGTAACTACAAGGTTGGTGATGAACAAATATCACAGCAGAAGCCAGTGGTAAGATATTCTTTGAACAAGTGTGGGTACACTTTGGGATCCCATAGTCTATAATATCAGATCGAGACAACAGGTTCCTTAGTACATTTTGGTCTAGCCTATGGTCAATGCTAGACACCAAGCTCACAAAGTCCACATCCTTCCATCCCCAGACTAATGGCTAGTCAGAGGTCACCAACAAAATGATCGTATACATTTTGCACATGTACAACTCAAAGAATCCATGCACATGGGATGAGATCCTCCCCTATGTACAACATAGCTATAACCGGGCCCTCCACAGCTCAACCGACCATAGCCCCTTTTAGGTGGGCTTAGGATTCTAGCCACTATGTCCCATTGACGTAGCCATCCCATTTGTAGCTACTCAGGATGATTCAACTCATGTCCAGTCAGAATTTTCCAAGCCAAACATATTCATTGAGCACATTCAACAAATTTTCCAATAGGTTCATGACATATTGGATAGATCCAATGCTAAGTACAAGCAACGACATGATTAGCATCGAGTGCAACATAACTTCTAGGTGGGTGACAGAGTGTGGCTACATTTGCAGAAGGAGCACCTCATTGGACACCACCGCAAGATTCACCCACTCTGATATGGGCCATACACCATCACCAAGGCTATCGGGGACAATTCCTTCGAGCTCAGTATTCCACCATTCCTTGGTCTACACCCATTTTTCAATGTGGGCCACCTTCAGCCCTACTTTCCACCTTTACTGGACACATCAGACATGGTAGAACAACTCACACCAATAGAGTTAAACCCAGACTACATGGAACAAGCCATAACTGATCGGATTATGGACACATAGATCAAGAACACCCATCAGGAAAATATCCAACTATATCGAGTTATCAAAGCAGGCCAACTCCTTCACCAGGGAAAGTGGCTCACCAGGTACCAAGTTCAACAAAAGTTTCCTCATCTCATGGAGGAACTCAATGCAATGGGGACCATTTATTCCTAAGGGGGGAGGAATGATCCAGGAGGATATTGGTGGCCACCCACCTATTCCACTTGGACCCCCACCATTGTTTCTTTCATTTTTTCGGTTTCCTTAATTGTAGCACAATTTACTATTTTTGGCAGTTTTGGGGTCCTAAACTTCCTGAGCCGTTTTGAGGCCCTAAACGATGTTTTTTCAACATTAAATGGTCAAGATTATATGAGTCCATTATAGACTCAATATTTTCTATAAGTGGATGTAGTCCTTGAATAAATATTTCTAACTATGTATCATGTGCGTCAAATGGAGGTAGTATGCCAAAGTTACGACCCCGGGAAATTGATGTACCAAGTTACCCAACGAGGCCCATATTCTGGCGTTTCACCTCCTAGGGCTAGTTTTTTGGATGTGTAGGCTTTCCATTGTTTCTCAATAATATATAGGCCTTCGAGACTCATTGTAACACAAAGTTTAGAGGCATGTATATGCCACATCTCTTCTCAGAGATAAGCTACTCGCACTCTAGCTAGTTTATTTCCATTCTGTATGTAAACAAGTGTTGCACCTGCAAATATTTCCCAAATTTCTAAAAAAATTTGGACCATTTTTTTTATTTTATCTAGCCTAGGATTGTTTGGTTTCCTGAAATCTGTCTTTCCTCTGCTATAAACTTTGATCTTTTTAATTCAGAAGTATGGTCAACTGTTTTCCCTTTGTTTCGGGATTTGAATGAGCTAGTATTTTTGTTTTCTTAGCCAATGCATAAAATACTGTGGAGTTTTGTTTATTTTTCAGAGCTTAATGTTTTCTTTCCTGATGATTTTATCGCTATCGAAAGTCATTTGATGAAGGAGTCGGGGAATTAGTCCTTTATGCTGCCGATGTTTCGGATGGCAAGCAGTGATCGTCTCGATGGACAGTCTCGTTTCTCGTCGATGCGTGATGGACAGTCTCGTTTCTCGTCGATGCGTGTTTTATCTCCTTTTCGTTTCATTGTTTAAACTTTTTATTACGACTGTCGACGATTTTTTTTATCACTGTCGGAACATTTTTTTACTTTGATCAAAGGTTTTGTTCTTTGCATTGCCGACACTGCGTAGGCGTTCAAATTTAAAGTTTTGACCTTTAGCACTTAGAACTTCCGATCGTCGACGGGTTGTATTTTGTCGCAGAACCGTAGCTATTTATGAGTCCATCATTGCGGTTGTCGATCAGACTATATCACCCAATGCTTAGTGTTTTAAACTACCGATGCATTATTGGTTAGTGGTTCCGATCTCTGATACATGACTTCAGTGGCGTTTAGTGCTCGGATTTGCCGAAACTACAGCCGTGTTTAGCTTTGAAGCACCGACACTGCGGAAGTGTTGAGGTTTAAATCACTGACGCATAGTGCTTAGATATTACGATCGCTGATGCTTTTATGATTCGTGGAACCCGTAGTCTATTTGTCACCCGCCGTTGCAGATTACTAGTGAACTACCCATCCGACATGTAGTGCTTCTGCCCACCGATAGGGCTTTTCCTGCCGATGAGAGTTTTTCCCACTGATATCTTTTTTTTAGGGTTATTATATATAGTGGTGGAGCATTTTTTTATTATTATCCTTGTGGAAACTGCGTCTACTCTATCCTTATTGAATCGATTTGTACTACCATTTTCTCAGCTGTCTAAATTCCATTTGATTGGCGTGCTATCATGGAGGTTCTTAGGTCGTCCCTCCGACTGCACAACACTTTTTCCAGGTAGGCCAACCACGGTTTCTTCGTTTTGATTTTATTGTTAATTTTGAGAACCATGGTCTTTCCTGATTAGGTTTGCTCATAGGTTGTGTAGTCATCCATTTAGAATGAAAATTTATCCTTGCGGCATGAGTTATATCAATTAGTTTGACAGTTTTGGTGGTGGGGGTTTTCTGAGCCTGTGTTTTGAGCCGTTATGGATGCTCTATCCCGGTCTGAAAGATTAGGTAGTTGGTGCAGACAAGTGTTACGTTGTCTATACCACATATTATGGAGTTGTTTATGGCCGTCCGAGGAGGATTTTAGTTTTCATATATGTTCACCCTTTTTTCATAGATGCCAGAAGGTTTTTGATTTTCGATTGAGTTGGGGATTTCCACAATTTCAATCATAGTATAGGGTCTCACAATTTGAAAATTAGCCTTATTGATAACGTGGTTCATGTTTATTGAAGAATTAGATTATTTCGAATGTAGTTCGGATTAAGTTATGAGTTTTCTATTAGGGTTTCATTTATAGTTGCAAACGGTTGACTGAGAGGATTTATTTTTCCTCGTCATTTTATTTTATGCATTAGTACTCTATATAGTTTATCTGTGAGAATGCATATGGAAGAGGTAAATAGGTTGTTACAGTTTTTATTCATTACTAAAACACTAACTAAAAGCTCAAATGGTCTAAGAACATACTGTGTTTATGATAGGGTGAATATTTCAAAGGAGATATGTCTAAAAGACAAAAGAAGAAGGCTCATGTTGCCGAGGGAGAACCAGAGGTTGAAATCAAGGTGGAATACATATATGAAGATACCAAAGCTACCACCAGGGTAGAGCCAGATTATAAATGGGTTGAAATATATCGGATGATTGTAAATCAGAATGTGTCTGATGTAGGATTTGAAGAGCTGACTATATATGAAAATATCGAGAAATCGACTCTTATGAAGGTATCCACAAGACCTGAGTTGTTCCCATGCTCAGAGGTGATCGGGTGGATTCTTCCTGGGGTAGATGTAACTACGATGATCCTAGAAAGTATTTCCAAATAGGGATATGCTGCATACAGTCCTGCTTATGTCTCAATGGCATATCACCTTCCTCTTGCTCAAATTTACTTAACTGAAAGCTGGTTGAAAGAGACAAATTTGGACCTGGTTGAAACAGTTAAGAGAATGATGATACCAGGGAAGAATTTTCGAACCAGGCTATCAGGATAATATGATATAGCCACTCTCTGAACCCCTTATAGATTTATTACACTAATGTTGAATAGGATTTTTGGGAGAGCTCACGGGAAAAGTTTCAAATTGGGATGGATACCAATTATTTTCTATGTGGCTGCTCAAGGAACCATATTCAATTGGGAAAACATAGTGTCCAATAACCCCTCAGCATGCATATCTTCAACCTTGGGAGGAGTGTCACAGAAGAAGTCAGAGTTCTACATGAGCTCTATCCTAGTTGATTGTATACTATGTACCCAATATTTTCCATCCTTGAGGTGTAATTGGGATAGGGATAGGACCCCTGTATACATTGCATATAAATTATTTTGGGCACACAAATACTATAGCTACTACAAAGAAGTATGTGAGCACTTCATCATGCCTTTGTACACTCTAATTTTCCTGACAGAATGCAATTGCATGTCTGAAGAAGCATTCAAATTCATTGAAGAATATGGAAGTTACTATTTGACTGAAGAAGGAATGTATATCAGAATGTATGGTGGCTCCAAGGAACCTTCTTTGCTCCCTAAATATGCCACTGATTATGTGCTACATAAAGAAGCAGTCAGGAAGGTATACATTGATGGTGTTGGAAGTTTCTTGTTTGAACATAAGGAGGCAACATATCCTTCCATACCTTTATGGCTGGGGAGTTATAATTTTTCAAGGGTGAAACAGACTGTAGAATTCGTGCAGGAGCTGGAGCATTTCCGTTTTGGTGATATGAACTTTCATAGGAATGACTCCCAAAATAAAGTTGTAGATCACTGCAAGGAAGCAAATGTTCATTTTGAATACACAAATTTCTGGGACAAAGACAAGGAAATATTTATAAAAGCAAGGAACATGAGTGCCTTAAAGAAGATATTTAAACAAAATATCACTATTGTAGGCAGAAAAGGCAAAACTGCCCAGAAAAATAAGATAACTGAAGAAGAAGAGGCCAAAAAGAGGGAAGAAGATGCTAGAAGGATAGCACAAGAAGTAGAGAGATGGATGAAGAATGAAGAAGAAGAAAGAAAGAGAGATGCAGAGGAAGCAACGAATAAAGAAGAGGAGGAGAGAAAAAGGAATGAAGAAGCAGAGATAAAGAAAAGACAAGAAGAGAGTGAAGGTCTAAGGTTAATAGGATCTAAAAAAGACCAATAGACTACTGAACAGATGGATACACAGGGGGGACATGATCATACAGATCAAGGGCATGGACAAGATAATCCTGATCCCCACGAGCTTGCTGCAACTCTAGCAGCACTCAAGGGCAAGTTGTGTTTTCTGGAATGAATTTGATACCTTTCATGCAGAGAGAAGGAGAAGAGGTCCCTGATTTCAGCACCATTTTCTATGATAAGGAGAAGAAAAGGATTGTTAAAAGAACCGAGAAAAAGGTTGAAACAGGAGGACAATTAGGAAAGATGATAACTGATAAGACTTTGGTGTATGGAATAGATGCAGATCCGAGATTGACAGCAAGAGATGGGGTAGCACTAAACCAAGATACTGAAGATAATGTATATAGGCTAATGATGGATCTCAAGCAATCTAGAAAGAACGCAACTCAGTTAAAAGAAACACTGAAGAAAGAGAGAGATGAAGGTCATAAGTTGAAGAGGAAATTTGAGGACATGCAGAATGAAGTGAGGACTTCCAATACATAAATCTAGACTCTGCACGAAAATAAGATGTCCTTAGAAGTCTCCGTAGAGAAAACATAAAAGGATGCTCATAATAGCTTAGCAGAACTACAGATGCTACAGCTAGAGCATCAAGTGCTGAAAACTGAAAAAAAATGACCTTCAAGTGTCCTATGAAACTCTAAGTGCAGAGAAGGTCATGTTGAAAAACAAGGTCATTGACTTAGAATCAGAGAAGAATGCCACTGAAGAAAAAGAGAAACAATATCAAATGTAGGTAGCAGTTTTGGAAGGACGAAATGCTTCATTGACAGCATCACTGAAAGATGCCAGGGAGCAGAAGACAGATGTCTACCCTTTGAAGGAACATGTTCTAGTTCAAAGAAGAAGGATCCACCAATTGCAAATGTGCATTGAGGAAGAAAGGTGTAAGATTTTGCAAATAGATAGCATATTAGAAGAAATCTTGGACAACACTTCGTATTTATTACAAAAATCTCAGGATATTTTGGAGGTCCTGACAGGAAGGATAGTGTGGATAGAAACAAATGAGGAACCCCCTGCGGAGCTACCAGCTAAAGATCAACAGAGTTTAAAGCAGGATTGTGTTTTATTGGAGTTTGCAATAAATATTGTAGAAGAATTCAAGAAAAATGTAAAGAAAATGAAAGGATTATGTGTTGAATACCACAGAAGAGTGCTGGTCACATACAATAGATGCCAGGTTTCTACAGAAAAAAGATTGGATGCGATACCAGAACATGAGTTGTTCATAGAACAACTAAAGAACAGGTATCAGGAAGACAAGAAAGAGATCCATCAAGTCAAGTATCTAGATGAACAGATTCTAAAGAATGCAATGGCTCACACAACAGTAAGTATCCACTTACTAGAAGAACAGCTGCGCCTAAGTCTGGAAAGAATAGAAGTAGTTAAGAATTAGGATGCTAAGTAAGAGATAAATATCCATTTTTCTTGAACCCTTCGATTTTGAAGGCATAGCAGCAAAGGTCGAGGCGTGGAAAAAGTTCATAAATGACCAAGCAGACCCCTCTTCATAAAGTGTTCTATTAAATTTTGATTTAAAATGTAATATATTGTATAAATTGTGAGCACTTGCTACAAGAAAAAATTTTGGGATCGAAAGGTTGGGGAAGCCCAAAAGTCATTTGGGGGTAGACCAAGGGTTTTGATTTTTTGTATAAATGTAGGAGAGTTTAGATGTAGAAGGGACTTTTTCCCAGATCATTTGTGAGATTATATTGTAAGAAGAACTATTTCCTTTTGCAATAAAGAATTACAAGTTTCTTGCTGGAGAAGGCTTTGCGGAATGTTTCAAATGTTTTTCTATGGATCAGTTGAATGTGAACTATTTCATTTTTAGCTTACTTCCATTAACTGTGAGATCGTTCTAACTCAGTGAATTTCTTCATGTTATGAATGTACTCTGGTTTATTTTGTGAAATTTCCACTGTGAGTAATGAAGGTTGTCATAAATAATAAGCAACCTTGTTGTTCATATTTTTATTAATGTTCATGTGTTCTGAAATAAGTAACAGCTATCTGTAATTTTTCTTAATACATGCGCAGAAATACATTACTCATTGATAAGTGATAATTTTTCTCCCTAGGGATAGGTTAGTTAGTTAAATTTAGTTTCTTGTTGTGTGTGATTTAGATGCGAGAGAGTTAAGACGAGAGGTAAGAACCTGCGCATCACATTGTGACACTCCTCGTTATCTCTATCAATTTGCATTTTTAGATGCGCACTTGCACATCATAATTTAAACACAAAAAACTAAAAATATATACGGTGGACCGGGCCGTAACCGGTAAAACATTTTAATTTGTTACTTGACCTATGGTAGTTGGACCGTAAACCGAACGGATTCCCCATACCAAATAGTAACGAGCTAGTTGGGAACGTTTATTGGGGAGAATCCCTAACTATTGTTACCTGCGATTTTCTAGGCCTCAACAACAAGTTTCAGTTCTTTTATTAATGAAATGAAGTGTTATTTTTGCTGCATATTTGTTTTTATGGTTATTTGTGTATTCTGTTGCATTCCTGCATAAATCTGGATCAATCGGTTTTAAAAGAAATGCATGATGTACACTATGTAGGTCACTATGGTTATCAAAACATAGTAGCGAAAGTTAAGAAGGATTATTACTATCCAGGATTGAAAAAGGAAATTGCATATTACATAGCTACATGCTTAGAATGTTAGAAAGTAAAATTTGAACATAGACACCCAAGAGGTTTCTTACAACCTTTACAAATACCATAATGGAAATTACCTAAGACAAGGTCACAACATGATGTTATTATGGTAGTGGTAGACAGATTAACTAGAGAATCTCACTATATACAAGTTAATACTAAACATAAAGAAATTGAAATAACATATGTTTAAATGAAAGTGGTAGACAGATTGCATGGTATTCTGAAACAAATTGTGTCAAACAGTGATTCAAAATTCATCGGTCATTTTTGGAAAGGTCTATTTAAAGGTTTTGGAATAGATTTGAATATGAGTACCTTAGATCATTCTCAGACACATGGATATACATAAAGGGTTAATCATGCTATTGAAGACATGTTAAGAATGTATGTAATGAATTAGCCTACTAAATGGGAAAATTATTTACATCTTATGGAATTTTCTTATAACAATGGTTATCACTCTTCTTTGAAAGTAAGTACTTTTGAAGAAAAGTATGGAAGAATATATGACACACCTATTAGTTGGAACAATCTAAAAGACAAAGTTATCATTGGGACAAAATTATTAAAGAAAATGGAAGATCACATGGTCAGGATTAAACAAAATTTGAAAACAACACAGGATAGACGGGCAAGTTATGCATATCATAATAGGAATGACATACAGTTTCGGTTGGGGATCATGTGTTTTTGAAAGTGAAACAAAAAAAGAGTACTTTAAACTTGGGGAACTTTTGTAAACTTGCAGCTAGATATGCGACCCCTTTGAGATTTTGGAAAAGATAGGACCAAAATATTATGTACTATATTTTCCTCCTAGCATAAAAGTGCAATATGTGTTTCATGTCTCTTTGTTGAAAAAGTATGTGCATGATCCTAGGCATATAATTGACTGGAATATGGTACAAATAAATTGTAGAGTAGATTCTTTTGTTTTATATTCAATGATGATGCATATGATATGATATATTGTTTCTTAGATTATTTTGATACTGAACTATGATCCCTTTTATCATGTTGATATATATATATATATATATATGTCATGTCGACATGTATACATGATGTTGATTATGTTTTGTATATATATATTTGATATGACCAGGTGGAGTTGGAAGGAGACTTTGTAGTAAAGCATGTTGTCATTATAGGAAAGAATACCAAGCTGATAAGGAATATATATATCCACCAGGTTAAGGTTCAGTGGAGCCACTATACTGTTGAGGGTGTGACTTGGGAATTGGAAGATGTGATTAGGGAGACACACCCTCATATATTTTGAGATTTCACAACATGTATGTGTATGCATTGAGGATGATGCATGGTTTAAGGGAGGATAGGTGTAATACCATCTAGTTTAGCCCCTGGGCATATTATTATTATTATTATTGTTATTGTTATTATTATTATTATTATTATTATGTTGGAAATTTTGGCACAAGGTGACTAGACTATGGTTTGTACATTGTTATTAGTGTTATTATGTTGAACTTATAAAATAATTAATAAAATAAGAACAACTAGACGACCAATGCCACAAAAGAGAGTACGAGGAACCATGATGTTACAAGTAAGGGGTTGCGGGAAAGTGTTTACTTATGTGCATTGACCCTATGTTTATGCTATACACCCTTATTGTGTAATTGATGGACCCTCTTGGTTATGTACCCTCACATGTTAAGTTACTCCTTGGTTATATTTACCTTAAGATTAATTTTATTTGAGGATTGGAATCCCTCTCTCATTTAGTTCACCCTCATGAGTTGGATTAATGTGCTTCTTGGTGTATCCACTTGATGTGTAACTCCTATTTTATATTTTTTGATGTAAATCTCATTATTGTGTTCCTCTCTCTCTCCCAATTAAAATTTCTCATGAAGGAATTTTAATTGCTTATGTTGGGAATCACTCTCATGTCTTGGTTCATTCTTTTTATCTTTCTCTTGTGTTTGGAACTTGTGGTTTGATTTTTATTCTCTTGGTATGAGATCCTTGTTGAGCCTGTTCCCAAGCTGAGTTACTTTGGAGCCACTAGTATTTGTCTTGGAGCCATTGGAATTTCCATGGATTGGAAGTGCTACTTTCCATTGGGTTTTTGTAACATCCCCTCAGAGCACGATAAAAAAGAGGAAGTGTAAGTAAAAAGGAACTGTAAGTACTATCCTAGCGTCAACAAATTATATATAAAACTAATATTTCTAAGAGACTAAAAACATGCTTGACTAAAACAATGATTGGGGACAAATCCACTAGGGTGAAAAATGGTGTTTAGGAAAGTAAAGCCTTGGGAAATTGATGAAAGATGACTGTGTGTCATAAAGGTACTCATGAATGCTAAGGGTGGTTGTATTTTTGGAATATATATATATATATAAAATAAAAAAGATTTATTTTTATATATTGAGATTAAGTCGAAAAATACATAAATTGATTATAAGTCAAAGTGGTCTATATTCTTGTCACCATAGGATCTTGAATTCTTCATTGATTTGATTTCGTTACATCTGTTTTGGAGTGAATCATGGGAATCGTTCCCTCATTAAGAAAAGTGGTATAAACCCTTCCGCCACTTGCCCTTTTAAAGAGAAACATGTCAGATAACCACCACCATTTGGCGTCTTTTAGCAAACTGTAAATATTTTTTTATGATTTTATATATATCGTTGTGTGGAGGGAGGGAAGGAAGGCAATATTGGAGTTCCTCCTTCAAGGATTGACATATCGATCACATTGCGCCTCAATTTTTTTGGAAGTGTTGAACTACATTGGAGTGGACTAGACATGGGTTTGAATTGAGTAAGATTGAATTGGTATGGGTCTCAAATCCTCCTCTGTTCTACTTATTCAAGCCACATTTTAATCTCTTTCGTTTAATGTATGCCTATGATCTATATAGCTAAGGTCAGATTTTATTGATTAATCTGCGTTGGAGCATGCTTTATGTGTAGCTGCTCTGAAAATTGATCTGCATTAGGGTTTGTGTCTTTTCTGATTCAAAAATCCTTTGCTAAATATTTTTTCCCATTTTGAGTATCAATGCGATACAGATATAGTCTAAGATCTTGTTTTGTTCAGGCCGTATTGGTGTGGTTTTTACTTCACCATGCATTTTTTTATCTTCCATATTATATATATAGTGGTTAATTATCATGTAGTTGGTTTTCTTTTGGCCCAGATCGTATTTCCATTCCCATCTGCATTGTAGATCTTAGCCACACATCTATGAATTTGATCTGGAATTCAATGAGCATCCCCATCCTTACCTGCGTTCCTTATTTTAACCAATGATTTGATTTCTATTCTTTATGTATTGATCTATCCTAGATTCTATTTTTTTGATTGATTATTCGAAAACTATGATTACAACCCTCTCTATTTTTGTGAGTTTAGAAGAGGATAGTTCTCCCTCTTTCTCACTATAAAGATAAGTCTGTATTTAAAGATATATATTGACAATAACCTTGAAGTAGAAATAGGATGAACTTTCAAAGGAGCCATTATATAAGGTTGTTTATTTAGTTAGGAACTGCTTCTAGTCTTGATTTCAGAATAAGTTCATATTCACGCGGAGTCTTCGGTCCATGAACCAGTTGTTTAGTTCGCATCGAGTCCTTGATTCACCCATGTTTTTATTATTCACATGGAGTGGGAAGAAAATGAATTTCAGATGGCGTAGCCCTTGAAGTCCTGAGTGATTTTGGAAAGAGGGCGTCGTTTTTCCTGTGTGCACTTGAATGTGGATGAAAGATATTGTTGGATTTACATCTGCATTCATAAATTAGTGTAGAAGTAGCCTTGAACTTTGATGTGGTTGGAATTTTGTTGTTATGACTATAATTTAATGCATTCATCGGTTGAGAGTGATGGACACGATTCTTTATATTGTTACTGGAATGCATGTTGATAATTGTTTTGTTTAAATCTTCCCGTAAGAGGGAGAGCGCTTCACTTGAAAAGAAGATGGAGACTTCCTATTTTTATTTTGAAGATTGTAAACCATTTTAATGTCTGATTGGTTAATTTGAACTTGTTTTTGGAGAATGGTCACTTTCTATAGGAAGTTGTAACTATGTGGAAACTCAAGAAAATTACCTCCCTATGAGGGCATCATTATGTGGATTTAGTTGTACATGTATTTGTGTGGAGAGTCTTCCTGGGAGAGAGAGTCTCTCTCTGTGAAGGAAGTCAACATGCAACAATATATAAGCGGTCAAATAAATATCATCTTCTATGCTTTGTTTTTATGAATAGTTCGAATAGGCAAGACTTTGGGAAAAGGGTTTTGTCCGATAGTTTTTAATCTATTTTTGTGTTAAAATTTTTATATAAAGAGTATTATACTTACTATCAGTTAATTTACCAAAAGTAGTTAGAATCTTTAATAAAAGGACACATGAGTCAACAACCTCACATTAAATATTTAAGTGGATAAATTAATATGGTCATAAATCCTTCCTTCCAAAGTTATTACAGTTTTAATATTATTAAGTATCAATATTGATGTCATTAGTAAAAGTAGAGTTATATTTAACTCTAAATTGATTTTAAGTGTTTAAGCCTATTTCTTGTGAAATAGAGTTCAAAATTATGGATTTATTAGGAAAAGGATTATATATATATATATATATATATATATATATATATACTAGTCAAAGGAAGGCCCTTCTGTTAGTACGTGCATAACCCCTAGATTGTTTCGAGTTTATTTCTTTCGAATGAATTACGTAAGTATAAATAAGTGTAGTGTAAGTAAATGGTAGGATAATTATATTGCTTACTAGTGAGTCTGCGCTATGGAATTTGGGGATCAAGCACTGTAGGAACTATAAAGATACATGGTTTCTTGAATACTACGATGTAATGGTGAATTGAATGTTGGCATGCCCTTGTGTTTATGAACAAAGCGTAATGATGGATTAGTCATGAATATTGTCTCTATGACGACTAAGAATTCTAAGTCTCATACTCTGATACAAAGTATCATTGGATTACAATATTATATTAACTTGAAACTCAAAGAGTTCTATTTCTAACCTTGAACTTTAGTGGATTCATCACCCAACTCGAGGTTGGCTTTAGACGGACCAACATATGTTGAATGAACCCTTTGGTTGGGAGGAAAGTTGTACACACATTTTATTTCACCCAAGCTAGAAAGAAGTATATTTATCAGCCAGATTTGTTTATGGATGTAATTTACTTTGTTTATAAACTTACACTCTTGGTTTTATAAGCACTAATATGTACGTTAAGTCATATAAATTCGTGGTTGTAGAAGTTACGTTTCAATGATTGAAAAGTCTTGGAATAAATCTTGAAGGACAAGTGTAAAATAAATTAGCTTCTCCTACGCATATCTTTGTAATTAGTTTCCTTAACAGTTAACTTTGTGACATGTATTTATCTTGTTTTATGGTCTTGAATTTCTATGATGATATATAGTTATAATATTTATGTTGAGGTTGTATGAATTCAAGCGGTGGCTACCGATGTTGTGTCCCCAGGATGCAAAAGGCATGAGACAACGAAAAAAAGAAAGGGTTAACGTGTATGTGTTATCTCATTCAAGGATAAGTCTTACGACTAATGTAAGGGTTGTATCTATTCTAAATAAGATATGCTTATGTCGGATTCTATTAGAGTGAATTGCAGTTTGACGACTCTTAATTCCAAACAAAATGTGATTCTATATTTGAGGTTTAAGTTCTTATCATTATTCTTGTACTACTATGGTTATTAGTAAATCCCTCTTGTCAACTACTCAGTGGAACTTAATCAAATTGAATTATAGTTTTCTTATATGAATAGAAGAAATTAATAGTAGTGTTTACAATTATGTAATTACACACTCTCGTGAGGCTAACATAGTTAAATTTTTTGGATATAGTAAAAGAGACAAATTTATCCCATTTTCTCAGAATTTACATTGAAAATTTCTTTTGTTCATTACAAATGGTATAAGAGCCTCAGGTTCAAACACTGCGGCCAAATAGACCCGCTTATACACAAGTAATTTGTGTACTCTCTGAATTTCTGTTTATGAAAATGGTTTGCATAATAGTTTATTGTGCAACATGTAAGCTAAATAAAGTTAAATTTTAAATGAGACATTAAAAATATTTGATTACTAGAGTATACATGGTTGCTCCAATTAAAATGCATCAATGAGAACGGAAGTAGTATAAACTGTAACTTAATTTGGTACAAGAGAAATTAAGAATAATGGTGTTGATTTATTTGTAACTTCAGAATGTATTCACTTATATTGTACCCCGATGTTCCTATCGGGAGAATCATTTATATTTCATTATACCCTGATGTTCCTATTGGGGGATTCATTAATATAATAAAGTCATGCAAATTCAATGAGGTTTACCCTCCATTGTCAAGTCAGGAACTAGTATAAATAGAGATTGAGACTCTCTATTTGTCACACACACTCACCCAACTATAGTGCATAGGTGAGAGAAGAGGAGATCACACAAGTGAGAGGGAGAACAACTGTCGAGGATCATTTTATGTCTTTGGGTTTTACTACTACCATTGGTGCTCATTCTATCTCTGAGGAAGTTGCGGGGTTTTCTCCTTTATGGTTTCCCTGAGGAAAATATTTGTGTCTATTGTCTCTTGTGATTGATTGTTGTGCATGTTATTCTCTCAGATAATATCCTAAGTTCATACTGTCTAATTGATAAAAATCTAACATGGTATTAGAGCTAACCTGAGAAGAAGACACTATGCAACTGCAGAAGCTAGGGCTTCTTACTTTTTGGGTCTATCTCCACAATCCACTAGCAAAAGGAGGCTAGATTAACTCTCCATTGAAGGGCACATCTTTTTGTCGAAGCAAAATTTGATTATGGGCATTTTCAGTTTTTGCTACAGGAAATTAGGGCTTTTTACAGAAGAGGAATTTTTGAGTGAGCCCAGCATAGAATTTCTATCCTCATCAAAATCGAATTTTACAGACCAAATTCAAAGTTTTTGGTTGAGTAAAACTATGGGAAATTCAAACCCTAGTTTGACCTCGGGCCTGAAGAACCCTAAAATACTAAAATGGGTATTTTTGGTACATTATCTATATCTTGGGATTGAAGAAGTCTTAGGGGCCGAAATTTTTACAAACCGGATATAAAATCATGTTGTACCATGTGTAAAAATTTTATCCTTATATTCTCTATATTATGGGAGATATGGTTCCTCCAAATCAAGGTTCCAACCTCTTCTAGGATTCATCCCTAAACAGGACACCTAGGGAGAATTGCTATATATTGGGATATGAAGGTCCAAATTAAATTTCGCTAGATGTTCCACCTAGGGAACGGACCATAATTTTGGTGGTAAAATTTCCATAACTTGATGATGAAATAGAGACACATGGAAGTCCGTACAAGTTTGCTATGATGAACAGTCCTAAAAGACATCACCTTGGAAAAATTCTCATAAGTCCCAATTGGAGAAACCAATTCTGGTCAAACTTGTGGTTTTGGAAAGAGCATAGGAGAGGCTACCATAGTACAAAGTTTCAAGCATAGAGGAGCATTAATTTCAGAGATACTATAGAAATAATATCAGGCATTTCTATAGAATAATTTTGAAAACTAGGGATTCTTGTTACAGGAGCTTCCCTCCACTGTTTTCAAAATAGGAGTACATTGGACAGCTCACCTTGAAGAGGTGCATCCTTCTATCCAATCAAAACTTTGGGATTCCAAGTTTTTAAAATTAGGGTTTCTCTAACAAACCCTAGATCATCTGTATCTGGAACTAGGACGGACACCTCAAATAGGTAAGATCTAATATTTTGCTATTTACATTTGAGGTTCTCATTTCAAAATGACTAATCACTCCGGCTTGATGACAAGCTTGGTGAAGCTGACAAATTCCAATCATGGAAGTATAGGATCTCACTAGTTCTTGAAGAAAATGAATTGGACACCTACATAAGTGGAGAGGTTCCATTTCCAGAGGGAGATGAGGATAAAAGCCTTACACAAGAAGAGCTTGGTCAAGGCCAAGAATATCATTGCTGATTCAATCAAGGATCACCTTATACCATAAGTGTCTTCCATAAAGAAACCTAAAGAGATGTTTGATTCCTTGACCAAGCTATTGGAAGGGAAGAACATAAATTGGAAGATGACTTTGAAAAAATAGTTGAAGAATGCGAAGATATAGAATGTAGATACCATACAGTCATACTTTACAAGGGTCTCTCAAATCAAAGAACAACTTTAAGTAGTATAAGAAGAAGTGGAGAATGCAGAAGTTGTGATAACCACCTTGAATGGCCTCCCAGGATCATGGAATTCATTCGTTCGAGAACTGTGTGCCAGAAGGAAGTGATTACTTTCGGCAGATTAAGGGAAGAGCACACACAAGATGAAGCTTGACCCATAATAAGAGAAGAGAATATGGGAGCATCTGAATATCAAGCGCTCATGATTCAAAGAAGATCCCTCAAGCGATGAGGAATATGAAGAACTCAATTCTTGAAGAACCTCTTATCCATCTTAAGCATTTGGATAAGAAATGATGATGTTATGAGTGAAGAAGATGATGAAGTTAAAAGAATGAATCTACCCATGAAACAAATAAATATAAGTATTCAATTGTCATTTCATGATATTGTTTTGTTATGCATGTGTTTATATTCAGTTGATGTATTATGCATGATAGAATGTTTACATTAATGACGGTATACTACTAATATGCATGTGATGGGTAAGTAGCTCATGGTTCTATACAACTCTTCATTGTTACTTATCTAGAATGAAACCTCTTTGCTGACATATTGGATTAGTGCACAATCTCACTGATGTCATGGTAGAGATGGAAGGCATCTAGAAAGTTTCCATGAGATATGGATGAATGTTGTATTGGCTAAAATAGTTGCATGATTATATCTTTATGCATAAAAAATTTCATTATATACCTTATGAAAATTTTCTAACCATAAAACTAATACACTTGACTTGTAGGAAAGATCACGTACAATATCCTACAAGAAAAGAAGGATGAGAATTGTTCCAAAGAACAAGTGATGGTAGTTCGAGAAATAACATAAGACGAAGAATAATACGATGATACTTTCAAAGAAAAAAAGAGGTCTCAGACACAATGCAATTATGTGACACTATTGAGTGACATCATTGATGCAGAACCTTCCAGCTATGGAGAAGTAGCCAAGAAGAAAGTGAAAGAGTGCACCAGTTCAAGAAGGATGATGTCTAGGATGCAGTATCGAGACCTAAAGGGAATTCCTTAGTATCTTCCATATGGATCTACAAGATCTAGAATGTAGTAGATGGAAACATCATGGCATACAAGGCAAGATATGTAGCACGAGGCTTCTCATAGAAAGAAGGCATAGACTATGAAGAGACATTTGCATCCACTAGAAGTTAAGATACATGACATGTAGACTTGTGTGCAAATTAAAGAAGGCCTTGTACAAGCTCAAAATAAATCCATGGGATAAAAAATACATGAGGAGGTTGAAGATCAACTAGAGTGATGAAGATATTAACCTTTGCTACAAGGTTGAAGATGAAATCCTATAGAGGATGACAAGCTCACAGATGGGTGCGAGAAGAACATTTTCAAGATAGAGGATCTTGGTATCTAGTGATCCTATATGGATGCATAGAATATTAGTAGCAGAGGAAGCTACTTTCCACTCTAGTATAGATTGTTTCAATGCATAGAGTACGAAAGGCAGAGGGAGAGTGATGTTTCACTTCAGAGGGAGTGACTGCAGAAGATGCTCTACTTTACTAAAGTAACCTTTCCTAGACTCAAGAAGGAGGTTTGGTGGAAAATAAATTCCTGGACTCAAGAAAGGAGGATTGAGGGGGATTGTGAAAGAGTCTGTGATATCAATGGAAATACCTAGGCACAAAGTTGACATATGAAAAATACGACGTTGTTTGATGTTTTTGAGGGGAAACGTTTTGACTAGCAATAAGAAGGGAGAGTAACCTCAAATTTTTAGCCTGTAAGACCAATTGGTGTCAGCAACTTGAGAGAGAATTATGTGTTCAACAAAGAGCTATTAAAGATGAAAAATTGAAGGGAGAGTTTGTTGATCAACAAAAGTGTTGTTGAAAGTTGTTCAACTTCATGATGAAACAATAAAACACATATTAACAATTTTCCTAATAACTAGACTGTTGAATGTCGTAATGTGTAAATTTTATGAATACTTAAGTAGGAAAAATTCCCTCAAGGGTGAGGGTGAATGGTACATTTTAAAAAGGTTACTGCTTTAAATTATGTGAAAGAGGTGATGCTAACTTGTGATTGAAAAAAATTTCTATGTCAAGTTGAGGACTAGTTAAAGCATCCAAGTACCAAAGGTAAAAGACGTCCTTCAAAAAGATAAGTAAATCTGAATTACTTATAAATTATTTTGATGGTAATGTTGTATTAGGCCTTCTTATGAGGATAAAAGCAAAAACAAAGGCTAAAAAATGTTCAGTGAATTTAAAACGTTTTGTTGTAGAAAGGATTTGTGGTTTATGTTCTAAGTTGGATTATGAATTAATGACATGATTACTGAATAAATTTTGGAAGACCTAGTTTTGTTGTACAAAACTATAGGTTACGAAGGATAAAATCTCACAGGAATCAGAAAATATTGAAGATGATCAAAGAAAAGCTAAAAAACATCGCGAGAGATGCGGAAGCAAGAAATAATAACTTAAAGGGAAATGAAAACAAAACCTTGGATGAATATGTAACATCGAGAACGATGTTAATTATAAGGGGGAAATTATGTAACATCCCCTTAGAGCATGATCAAAAAATAGGAAGTGTAAGTAAAAAGAAACTGTAAGTACTATCCTAGCATCAACAAATTATATATGAAAGTAATATTGCTAGGAGACTAAAAACGTGCTTGACTAAAACGATGATTGTGGATGAATCCACTAGGGGGAAAAGGGTGTTTAGGAAAGTAATCCTTGGGAACTTGATGAAACATGACTATATGTCATTAGGGTACTCATGAATGCTAAGAGTGGTTGTCTTTTTGGATATAGGAAGGCCCTAATTCTAGTTTCCATATATATATATATATATATATATATATATATGTATGTATGTATCTATGTATGTATGTATGTATGTATGCATGTATGTATGTATGTAAGAAAAAAATGATTTATTTTGATATATTGTGCTTCAGTCAAAAAATACATAAATTGATTATAAGTCGAAGTGGTCTATGTTCTTGTCACCATAGGATCTTTACTTCTTCATTGATTCGATTTCGTTACACTTGTTTTGGAGCTAATCATGGGAATTGTTCTCTCATTAAGCAAAGTGGTATAACCCCTTTCGGCACTTTCCCTTTTGAAGAGAAATTTGTAAGTCCACTGTAATTCGATGTCTTTTTGAAAACTCTAAATCTCTTTTTTTATGATTTTTTATATATCGTTGTGTGCAGGGAGGGAAGGAAAGTGATCTTGGAGTTCCTCCATCAAGGAGTGACATATCGATCATACTGCGCCTCCATTTTTTTTAGCAGCATTGAATTGCATTGACGTGGACTGGACTTGGGTTTGAACTGAGTAAGATTGAATTGGTATGGATATCAACTCCTCCTATGTTCTACTTATTGAATTCATGATTTCATCTCTTTCTTTTAATGTATGCCTGCGATCTAGATAGTTAAGGTCATATTTTGTTGATTAATCTACGTTGGAGCATGCTTTATGTGCAACCGCTCCCAAAATTAATCTCCATTAGGATTTGTGTGTTTTTTTATTCAAAAATCCTTTGCCAAATATTTTCTCCCATTCTAAGACTCAATGCGATACATATATGGTCTGAGATCTTGTTTTGTTCTAGCCGTATTGGTGTGGTTTTCACTTCACCATGCATTTTTTTATCTTCCAGAATATATATAAAGTGGGAAATTATTGTGTAGTTGGTTTTATTTTTTCCCATATCATATTTCCATTCCCATATACATTGTAGATCTAAGCCACACATCTATGAATTTGATATGGAATTCGGTAAGCCTCCCCATCCTTACCCGTGTTCCTTATTTTAATTGGCGATTTTATTTCTGTTCTCTATGTATTGATCTATCCTATATTCTGTTTTGTTTATTGATTATTTGAAAACGACAATTACAACCCTCTCTATTTAAGTGAGTTTATAAGAGGATAATTCTCCCTTTTTCTCACTATAAAGCCGACTCTATATTTAAAGATATCTATTGACAGTAACCTTGAATTAGAAAGAGGAAGACCTTTCAAAGGAGCCATTATATAAGGTTTTTTATTTAGTTAGGGATTGCACCTACTATTCAATTCTAAACAAGTCCATGATTCACGCCGAGTCTTCGATCCATGAACAAGTTGTTTAGTTCACAATGAGTCCTTGATTCACCCATATTTTTATTATTCATATGGTCTAGGAAGAAAATGACTTTCATATAGTGTAGCCCTTGAAAGTGGGTGTTAGCCAGAAATACACACATCCTGTGGACAAGAGCTAGTTCCCTAGATCTGAATGGTTCAGATCTAGAACAAAACACAACCACCAAATTCTAAACTTCCCCTAGATATGGTTAATCACTTGAATGAAATTCCATGATACTTCTCTCAAATGTTGTCCTCACTATCCTCGCAAAAGAACATGTAAAATATGGAAAACAACACGAGAAACATGATAGCATACAATATAATCAACTAGATCTATGCTTGTGACTAAGGAATCAATAAATATATACATATGAAACAGTAAATATGGGAAAGAAAAGACATTTTTTATTACAAATGATTGGAGAGACTACAACCTTCATGCCTTGGTGTTGAGAGTGCCTTCCAGTGGCTCCTTGCCTCTAACTTCACCTTGCCTCCAAAGACTCAAGAATGATTTTCATAGAGTTTGGGTATGCAACACAATTATTCCTCCTTTTTCGAATGGGGGGTGAGCCAGTATTTAAAGGCATGGGATGATAGGTATGGTTGAGGATCTCATGGGTGAGGTGGAGATTATATCCAAAAAGGGAGTATATCGAGATCCATTTGGTTCCTAAACCATAGGGATGAGGCTCCATGGAGGTAAGCTTCAGGAATCCTCTCGAAGCTTCCTTTTTTTCCTTGAAAACTCGAGCACCGCTTTTCCAATGAAGCAAACAGGCGGTGATAAGGGGGTAACGCTTCTTGCAATGAGGGAAGGAGTGGTGGCACGAATTCTTGCTCATGTATCAGGAGCGATGCTGACTTGGGTAATTCTTTTTGTCAATGGAAGAGGGGCGTTAAAAGCTCAACACAGGGAAAAATTGCAAGGGGTTAATTTCTTCCTTCATTTCTCTAGGGAAAACTTTGAGGGATTGGAGCAGCCAAGGGAATACCTATCTCATAACATTATGGTGATGAGCTTTCAGTATAACAAAAATTTCCCCCAAAGTATGACGGCTAGAGGGAAATGATAGGCATAATACTTTGAAAGAACAAAGTATAGTCCTGAGGCAAAGGTCCAATCGTCGAAACTTCTCAAACATCACAAAATTTTTGCAACACATTTTGATACATGTCCCAAATGACTCACAACATGGCTTCCAACCAATACAATGCAGATCCATGTGAGATACAAAAAAGTCATGGCTACTAAAATACAATGTAGATCCATGCAAATAATACCCAAATTTGGACATAGCTACCAGACATACAATGTAGATCTCTGTCATACAGACACAAATCTGAGCACAACCACGAACATAGAAATGTGGATCCATGCTAGGGCTCATACAAATACTCCAACGCAACCTGGGGAAAGTAATGAGTGCTTAACAAGTATCCAAGATATTCGTCTCGTATTACACAAATTACAATTCTATCCATGTGATTACAATGTTTTGATGTGGAATATGGTACAAACCACTTGATTATTGGTCAATGATGTGAATCATTAACAAGTGAGAGGGAGATCACCATTGATTTCATGATTCCCAAGGTACCTACCTTAGTACAATCTCCTAAGTGTGAATAGATGATCTGATGTCGAACACTTAGTTGAATCTTTCGATCAAAGGTCAATGATGTGAACCTATGTTGAAAGCGAGAAAATCTGTCATTAAGGTATATAGATCTCAAGGTACTAAACTAGTTTCTAATACTAATTCCTAGATGATGAGCTGAAGTCGACATGAATAGTCTCGTCGAAGGAGGGCCATGATGAATCCCACATCGACGACATGAAAATAGGAACAAAATTATGTAATTTTGAGTATGATGTAACCATAGGACTGACTCAAAAATAACTAACTCAAAAAGGTTGTTTTGACTACAGGTGTAAAATCTCAACATGACTTTCCTTTGAACATTGGGCGAAATGACCAAAGACTTGGCAGCTTTGAATTGACATGGCGAAACACAATGCAACAATGGACAATGCATTATTTGAAAAAATCAAAGGAGTGACATGACTCGTGAAAGTGGATCGACCCGGAGACAAGCTAAATACCCAATTGACTGAATGAAATGAAGACAAGTGCCATGTGCAAAGGTGACTAATAATTGCCATTTATTGCAAATTAAATGTATTTCCATTCCCTTACTTACCCCATCATGATTGATGAGTGCCTTTTTTCATTTTTATGAGTTCAAAGAGGGTTACAAACACTCATTGTAGCTCATCAAGCGATGAGTTGAAACTCATATGTTTTACGAACCTGATAAAGGAGGGGTTTGTTCCCAAAAAAGGGGTCTTTCAATGTTTAATTTAACAAGTCCAATGAAATAAAACTCAGTGTATTTCATGTTTAGAGAGTCTAAAAAAACTAAAGAATACTTCGAAGGGGTCCTTTTTTCGTATGATTTAGTCCCTAGGGCCCGAAAAAGTATAAAATAATTCCTTAGAGAACTCTTCCAGTCATGACTGGCTGGAGTGTTCCTTTTTCGTAAATAGTCCATCCGAACCAAAAAAGAGATAACCTACCATTGGAAAGATGACTCTTCACATACTTTTACGAGTGTGAAGAAGACAAGTACTCGACAATCTTTTCATATTTAGGGAGTCCGAAAAGAGTTTAAAAGAGACTCCATTAAGGGGTTATTTTTCATAATCCAATTTTAATGATTATGAAAAATAGTAAATGTACACTCGATACCTCTTCACTAAGTTTTCAACGAGCACACTGAAGTTATAAAAGGCTCTCGGAACCTTTTTCATGTTTGAATCCAGAGCACAAAAAGCGATAATGTAATCTTAAACCAGTTTTCATGTTTTAACCAGAGCACAAAAAATGAAAAGTAAGCTCGACACTATATTACTATTTTTAACAAGCTTGGAGATCAATTGGAAGAATTCTCAAAGATTGGTTTCATTTTTACATAAGCTCGAAACCAATGCGTAAACTATGCTTGAAAAATCCCATTAACATGATATCCAAAGGTTGGAAGCTTGCCCCCAACATGATTGCTAGCGAAGCTTACCCCTAGCATGGTTGCTAGGGGCTCAAAATGCCCACCAAACTTCATTTCGTCTTATGATTCTTCTTCCATACCCAACCTAAAAAACCTGGTTACTAATGTGAAAATGTTCACATGGGGGGTAGGAAGAACGAGAATCAGACATGTGAAAAGAAGGTTCAATTTCTAACACTAAAGGGAAGAATCGACTCAAGGGAAGGGGATCTATTTCATTTTTACACAAGCTTGAAATAGAAGGTAACTATGCTTGGAGAAAGCCTACTTCATTTTCTAACGAGATTGAAATAGAAAATGAACTATGCTCTACAACCTGTTTCATTTTTTAACGAGCTTGACATAGAGCCTAAGGAACTATGCTCACAATGACCTGTTTCATTTTTACACAAGCTTGAAATAAAAAATAACTATGCTTGAAACATGGTTTCATTTTTATGCAAGCTTGAAACCAAAAGGTAAACTATGCTTACGGACATCCATTTCATTTTTTAACGAACTTGACATAGAATGGGAACTTTTCTCAAGAATGGAGTCACCAATTTTTCTAGCCACAAATATACACCTCCTATGGACAAGAGCTGGTTCCCTAGATATGAATGGTTCAGATCTAGAACAAAACAAAAACACCAAATGCTAAAATTCCCCTAGATATGGTTAATCACTTGAATGAAATTCCATGATACTTCTCTCAAAGGTTGTCCTTGATATCCTCTTAGAAGAACCTATAAAAGATGGAAAACAACATGAGAAAGTGTTGTTCAGGATTAAACACCCTTGTAACCTAGGGTTTGGGGTTACCAACTTACTTCTAACCTTGCAGACAATTATATTTAATAAAGTACAGAAATCAAATAGGAAGAAATACTTGACTCACTTGATTATCGACGGTCGATCCAAGCTTGATCTTCTTCCGCTCTTCTTCTCTCCAAAGCTTCCAGGGATGCACCTCCTTCACTTGTAAAGAGAAAATTCTCCAAGTACAATCTTATACATGTATACATGACAGGTTAGATAAAAAATATATCTAGTGCATAATCAAATATATTCATCAACCATAATACATGAAAGAGACTCAACACAATGCTGGAAGAAGAATTCTCTTTATTAACAATCAATGAATGAGATAAGAGTACAACCCAACGCTCGAGACAAGGACTACTCTACAACCAAAGGACTCTGAGTTCTATTGCTCCAATACTTTTGAAGATATACCACCAGCATAACTTTTCTCTCCAAACTTGATTGATTAATGCCCTCCCCAAGGCCTCTATTTATACTTTGGGAAATAGAGTGGTTTCGAAGGTTGAGGAGGTTGAGATAGTTGGGGTGGTTAATGATTAGGACCCAACTAATATCCATTAATCATGATTTATATTTTTTCATGTCGAATCAATATTACATGACTATTAATATAGGCAACCTGTGTATGACATGCAAGTTGCTTAAAGGAAACTTGCGTATGCTGATGTATGCAGGTTGCAATGGAGATAGTCGCATGTAGTACACGAGTTGTCAATGGTAATAGTCACGTATGTATGCGAGTTGCAATGAATATAGTCGCACACCCCGTTCAACACTTAGAAAAATAATATGGCAAGCTGGTTCAAGGGTAAATGCATCTCATGTCATGCCCATCTATAATGTTTTGGCAAACTTCAATCCTAAGATGTCCTTTTGTGTACCAACATAAGGAATGTCGGCACTCGTACAGAGAAGTGCCATTTGGGTTGATAATAGATGTCCCCTAATGTGTGAGGTCAGAGGGAAACGATGGCCGAAATACATTATAATATTTATCTTGGAGAGCTCAGAATTCCGATGGAGTAGAGGTAGTACCTGAAACAAATACATAATAATGTCATATACAAAGTCATATCCGAGGATTCTATGTTCAATATACTGGAACACTAGCTCTTTACAATATTTGAGTACATCATATAGTATCAGTACAAGACCATGTATATTACAAAGGTGGATCAAAGCTACAATATACAATAATGATGAGTCTTCAAAGATATGGAAGCTGTGAAAGTGACCACAACATAATCTTGCGCAACTTAGTCCATAGATATGAAACTAAGGTCTTCGTCAAAAATCCCAAAAATATAGTACAATCCAAGCCATGTGAATAGATGTTATTGAAGTCAAACATGGATAGGATTCAACAAATTGTCAACCAATAGGTGATAGTTGATAACTGAAGCAAAGGAATTCACAAAAATGAAAGTGAATCCTAAGGTACGATCATCAAAAATCTAGGTATTCATCATTAGGAAGTGCTGATGCGGAACCATATTGTGATGAGGAAGGCAATAGATCCTCCAACAGATCACGAGAGTGACTAGGAACAGGGTAAAGGAAGGGAGACACAAGTACTAATAGATAGGACAATGATGGAATCAGGATATAGATCAGATACAAGGTTAAGTCCTTGAATAGTGAGCATGACACAGAGATGACCCAAGGTAGCTTTTAACTTTACAGATAGTACAACTAGACTTATCTGCCATGTAGGAGACATGATCAGATCCCTAGGTAGAACTGATAAGAGGAGGAGTAAGAAACTCAAAGTAATAGCTGAACTGAAAGTGAACACTAAGTCATGAGTATCGAAAAAGATAGAGAGTGCTATGTTCAAGGAGGACATGCTACCACTGACTGAGAACCAAAATAAAACTTCTTCCTTACCTTCCCTGTTAAATTTTAACGAGTCTAGGAAATTCAAATTGAGTCTCTCTTCATTTTTTGACAAGCTTGAAGAGAAGAGGGAATAATTCTTGATAATGTCACTGATTCGTGGATTTTATGAGCCCAAACTAGTACATGATCACTTGGTGTTTTCATGTTTAGAGAGTCTAAAAATTCCAAAGAAGACTCCAGGGGGGGTTCTTTTTCGTCCAATTTAGTCTCCCGAGGCCGAAAAAGTATAAAACATACCACAGAAGAACTCTCTTAACTTTTGTAGAAGAAAAGGTGAACATTTTTCGTGCTTAGTTAGGGAGGTCTGAAAAAAGGCTAAATTACCACCTACCCAACACTCCTTCGAGAGCAGCATATAGCTTGAGTTTTACGAGTGTGAAGGAAAGCAAGATCACTTGAAAAGATCCATTTGAGTACAAGAAATGGGGCTTACAACAATAAACTCGATGCTTTGCTCTTGGTGTTTAACGAGCATGGAAAAGACATAAAGTACACTCGGAATATTTTTCATGTTTAGGTCCAGAGCATGAAAAGACAAAACTGAGCTCATACGGGGTATTCCTTTTTCGTAAATTTAGTCCCTCGGGTTTGGAAAAGTGATAAACCTACACCTAAGAATACTCTTCTCAATTCCGTAGAAAAGAGAGTAATCCTTTCTCGTATTATTCCACATGGTCTGGGAAAGAGATAACCTACCACCAATGTGGATGCCCATTCACGTATTCTTAATGAGCTTGAACGGACAAGTTTACTCGACAGTCAAGTCTATTTTGAGGAGTTAGACCTGGGCCTAAAGAAACTCCATAAAGGAGGGGAGTCCTATAAAGGGATATCTTGTAAAAGAGACCAAAATGAGGCTCAATTTGGCGTGAAAAATAGCTAAAAAGATTCCCCTGAACCTATGATAGTTGCAGCATGAGTATCAAAATACAATAAGTAGGTTCTAAATGAGGATACTCATGGGAGGAAAGTCCTATCCACAGAAAAACAATGGTAAAAACAAGAAACTAATGGTTAAAGATACCATAGCCTGTGGTCGAAGTGTTAATGCTAGGATCAAGATGGATTAGGTATAAATGTAGAATGCATGTGAAATGACCAAAAACCATCTTATATGAGCGAAAAACAACTTAAAAACGACCATAAACCTGTCACATGGAAGAAAAGATATGGCATTAGTTTAAAAATTATGAACTATAGGGAAAAAACCCACTTTGAAAATAAATTTTCTATAAATAGTTCAAAATATGAATAAAAAACTCACCATTTGATTTTTAACCATAAAAAGAAAAGTTTTACCTCTACCTTTGATTTCTCTTTGTGGACGATTCGGTGGACCATTCCCAAAACCGCAAGTGTCAGGTAAAACTACACTCCATGCTCTTTCATTTAATCCAAGCAATTATCAATTTGAAGCCCTAAATTCATGTTTTCAAGAACCCTTAAAGCATGGACGTTGTGTACACGGGTATGGTATGTTAATAGTTGCGTACATGCATTTTGTACGTGGGTTGCTTGAAAGACAGTTGCGTACAGTATGCGAATTGCCTAAAAGATAGTCGTGTACGTTGCACGAGGTAGAAAAAGAATGTATAGGGTCAAAAAATTCAAATTTTATATGAATCTAATAGTTTGCAATTGCTTGTTTATTAGATTGAAAGATGGTGCTTGAGTGGAGGGAGAGGGAACATGAAGACATGGACCAAGAAGCTCTTCAATATTCCCCCACAGTGAATGTTTTACATCAATGTGGGTTATTAAAGTTTTTTTTGTGCCTCACCTATGCGATCAAATGTCCGCCTCTTAGAGTTTTTGATAAACTATTGGGATCATGATCTGGGCATGTTTGACCTTCAAGGTGAGTTTTTAGAGATTACATCATAGGATCTCTATTTCATTTCCAATTTATCACGATGGGGAGCTCTTATGAACTTGGAAGGTACCGGCAGAGGCGATGACCCTCTAAGTGTAAAGAACTATATAGACATATACTACGAGCCAGGCACTCAAAAGAGGGGTAGCTGCATCCCCATTATTCACATTCACAAATTTCCTTTACAAGTATTGGTGAGCACTATAGTGAGGGTTGCAGGGTCATAATCACTTCACCTTGCAACTCGAAACCAAATGAGACAAGCAATAGACTGTATGCAGGGAGCCCTATATGACTGGTGCTCGAGAGTGATCTCGATAATGAGAAAATAGCTCTTTGACTGCAAAAGAGGCAAGAGGAATAATTTTGGTTATTCCAGCATGTTAGTATCCTTTTTCTTTGAGAGAGTGCCAGGTTTGAGTCCTACAGTACCATTTCCAGTTCATTCTCCTCGTCATCCTAGGCTGAGTAGGTGGGGAGATATCTTCCTCCACCAGGGAGGTGGTGGATTGGTCTAGAGTGTCTATGATGATGACTTCTACTTTTGGTGCGAGCAACAGTTGCTATATTTGGAGCAGTTTCCATATGCTGGATTAGATTTTCGAGGTGATACCGACCTCGTCCTCCCTCCAGGAGGAGCATGGGGAGAGTTAGGTAAAAAAAAAATTCAATTTCTTTTTTAAATTTTTACAAATTTTAATTATATAGATATATACATATGTATAAGAGTTCTAATCCTTTTAAAATGACAAAATGCAGATATTGGACCAGTCTGACCTGTTGGGAATCCACGCATGTATGTGTGTCCTGTTTTGGGAGAAGACCAGGGTTTGATTAGGGTTCTTAAGGGGAAGCTAGTTAGGCTTACCCAGAAAGTACCTACCTTACGGATTGACCACATCCATGCCATTGTGCAGGAACTAGTGGTTGGTGTACCACCTATCTGGATACGCATTCTGAGGCAGGTAGCCAGAGCAGTACTTGTGTATATAGATATTGTTGAGGCTACTGAAGCCGAGGAGACTGAAGAAGCCCGACCGCAGGGTGATCGGGGGGACCAAGGTGGTCCAAGTGAC
This sequence comes from Pseudotsuga menziesii, assembly GCA_001517045.1. Lineage (NCBI taxonomy): Eukaryota > Viridiplantae > Streptophyta > Pinopsida > Pinales > Pinaceae > Pseudotsuga > Pseudotsuga menziesii. The sequence goes on along the minus strand of LPNX010457386.1, from coordinate 79,198 downwards.
CAGGGTAGTCAAGCTTCGACCTAGGAGAATTTTATGGACTTTGATCCATGTTTTGTATATTTTTTGTATATTATACAGTTATGATTGGATTTGAGGATCAAAGAATCGACCTATCTATATGGACAAATATTCACATATATATATTTTGTTGGTTTATTTACAAATGTTTTTAATGTGTATGCTGTATATTTTTATGTAAAATGTGTTAAATGCCGATCCAAGATATAATTAGCATATACATCAGTTAATGAATTTTGATTTCTTGGAATATGATTGAATGTAATGAACTCTAAATTTCTTTCCAATAACCTAACTTGCATAAACTGACGTAATAGAATAGGGTTCCACACTTGATAAGCCCAATTGAGCTGGGAAACCACCAGTTGAGAGTCCAGTCAGACTTCCAGCTGAGTGATACCACGTGACAAAGCATCCCATAAAAGCTCAATGACAGCCCTATATTCAGCGGCATTATTAGTAGCAAGACCTAAGCAAGCGCCTCCTGTGGCAACTAACTATCCTGAGGGCGAATAAATGACCCATGCAGCTGAAGCCAAATTACAAGTGTGGTGACTGGAACCATTAGCAAAACCTATGAACCACTCGAAAGACATTTGTAACAACCAGAAAATGATATGAAAAACAAAAATCGACGACCTATTGTACATAAAAATACATACAATAAAATATAGGAAAAAGTGCTAAGCCTAAGCATAGTACTTTTTTAGGTAGAGCCCATTTCTAGGCTCAGGCAGCTTATTCCCATCGAAATCAATCAATTCATATGCACCCTTCTTTAACACCTTTGACACAACATAAGGCCCCAACCACATAGACCTAAATTTTCCTGCCCCTAGGGGTTCTTTGTCTTGGTCCTAGAGAAAAACAAGCTCCCCTTCAGAGAAAATCTGAGGCTTGACCGATTTATCGTATTGGATTTTGAACCTATTTTTATGAGCTTGGTTTGCTGGTGGCGCATCTCTACGTTGTTCATCAAGATGTTCTAAATGTAATAGACGTTCTTCCAACTCAGTCGTATCAGGTAACACATGAATAGTAATTCTTAAGGATGGGATTTCACATTCAATCAGGGTAACGGCTTCCAGTCCATGAATGAGTTGGAAGGGGGAAAACATTGTAGAAGTTTTCACATTGGTTTGATATGCCCAAAGTGTAGGATACAACATAATATACCAGTTGGAACGGGCTGCATTAATAGTATGTTTGAGGATAGTTTTCAAAGTTTTATTAACAACCTCGACTTGACCGTTTGCTTGAAGATAGAATGAAGATGAATGTTCTTGTCTAAATCCTAGCATAGTGGTCAATTTAGTCATCATGCTATTTTGGAAATGACTTCCATGGTTAGTGAAAACCACTTTAGGTATATCGAATAGTGCGATAATTCGATTGAACACAAAAAAATCTGTAGTTTCCCTGTCAGCTTTAAAGGTGGGCATTTCCTCTACCCATTTCGTAAAATAATCTACAGTGACAATGACATATTTGTGCCCCCCAACCAAGGCTGGGTTACATGTCATGTAATCAATCCCCCACTTCATGAAGGGGCCCACTAAGATGACAGGAAATAACAGAGCGGGATGCGACCACATCTTTCTGGTATAAAGCTGACAAGGATGACAATGATTCATGACTTCCACACAATATTTAAAGACCGTGGGCCAGAAATAGCCGACACGTAATATATTCTGGGCCATTGCTAACCCAGATAAATGACCCCCACATGCTCCACTATGGGCATCATTTAGGACAATCTCCTCTTCCTCATGGGTAAGACATCGACGCAAAATGGAATCTACCCCCCTACAATATAAAGTATCTCCTATAATGAGGTAGTTCTTGGCATGTAGGTGTAGTTTACGTCGTTCTTTCCATGAAAAAGATGCAGGATACTTCAAAGTCTAGAGATATATAAGTATATCTTCGTACCAGGGGTTAGAGGTGGAAATCAAAAAGATATGCTCATTTGGGAATGAGTCTTCTTCAATGGCTGCATATTCCTCTATTGGAAATTCTGCAATGAGCTCAGTAAAAACTAAGGATTTTTTGGATTTGGTGGATTGAAAATCCAAGTTGAACTCTTGGAGAATGACTATCCATTTGTTGAATTTGCCTCCAACTATCCATCGAGACAAAACATATTGAAAAGGATTAACATCTGCCACTACAGTCGTAGTCCTTAGTAAGATGTAGTGACGTAGCCTCTAAACAGCATAAACAGCTACTAAGGCCAACTTCTCGGTGTGGGAATACCTAAGTTCAGGTTCGGATAAAGCACGACTGAGATAGTAGATTCCATGCTCTTGGAGCTTATCATCCTCCTGGACTAGGACTACCCCTATGGTCGACTCAGATGCGGCTAGATACAATGTAAAATCCCTAGAGTAATCTGGTGGATGCAATAATGGTGCTGACAACAAAGATTTTTTTAATGCCTCTAATGCGAGTTGTGCAATTTCATCCCATACACATGGGGTGTCCTATTTTAACAGGCGTATGAAACCTTTAGTAATCTTGGCATAATTTACAATAAAATGTCGAAGAAAATTGGACTTCCCCTGCAGGCTTTGAAGCTGCTTGATAGAATGAGGAGGAGGCAGATTTACAATGGCCTCAACTTTCAAAGGATCCACTTGAATGCCTTTGTTAGAAACAATGAATCTGAGCAGTCTCCCTGGCTCGACACAGAAAACACACTTGTGGAGATTCAAGCGAATCTTATAGTATCTGCATCATTCAAAAATCAAACGCAAGTGATCTGGGTGATTGATCCTCTTACGAGAATGTGTTGGCATATCATCAAGGTAGGTTTCAACAATAGCTTTAATATCATGAAAGGAAAAATTTATTTCCCGCTGAAAGGTTGCCCCAGCTTTTTTCAATCCAAAGGGAATTTTCTTGTACGCAAAGGTAGCCCAAGGACAAATAAAAGATTTTTATGTTGGTCTTCCAGTTTAATTTGAATTTGATTATATCTGAAGAAACCATCCATAAATGAAAAGACTTCACTTCCCACGCAAGAATCAATAATTTGATCTATAAATGGCGTGGGATAGTTGTCCTTAGGACAAGCTTTGTTTGAATCTCGAAGGTCAATACATATGCATATGGTCCCTTGCTTTTTGTCAATAGGAACAGGGTTGGATACCCATTCTATCAAATCTATGGGATAAATGAAATCGGCTTTCAACAATTTCTCAACTTCAGCCTTTACTGTCATCGTTTTACGTGGGTTGACAGGTCTCAACTTTTTTCAATCAGTTTTAGCATCAGGGTATGTTTGGATTTTATGCTCGACTATAGATGGATCAATTCCTGGCATCTCCTCATATGACCAGGAAAAAACATCGCAAAATCCCTTAAACAAGGTCGTATAGATCGCAATCTCCTCAAGAGAGCAGTTTACGCTGATATGCACATTTTCACAACATTAGGATTTATAGAGATGTTGATAGGGATAGTAGCGGAAATATTTTCCATGTTCCCCTCAGCAAACATTCCTTCCCTTGGTAATGGATTAATGGGCATATCAACATCGTCTACCAGTCTCATATGAAACTCCTGATTCTTTATCTTTCTTAACTCTGGAATAAAATAGGATCGATGGTGAAGATCTTCACAGATCTTATCTCGTCTGCACATGGCTTCCAGAATGGCTTCATCTAAAGGTAAAACCACATCTAAGCAATCTATAGAATGCAAAGAGTTTTCTGCCCAAGCAGGCATATAGGCTTCTTCCAGTTCCTCTGAGATCGTGAGGGGGACCAAAATGGGATCAACATCGGTATGGGTGATAGCTTGATAAGCCACTTTTGCTACTGATAAGGGCACTTCAGGTTCATGGTGGGAAGGGAGAACCTAAGGATCAGTCCTATCAACAATCGTAGCTATGGAATTCCCCACACTAGTAGAACCTATATAATTAATTGGAGCTGGAAAATCAAATGTGCCCATCAATGATGCATACATTCCAGCCCCTAAGCTCTCTGAAGCAGGTTTAACCTTATCAACTAATGGTATAGTGGATTCATTAGATTCCATGTGGCCTTTTTGAGTAAAACTGAGTTGGTCAACTGTAACCAACTTCCCTTCGTGTGGAAACACTACCACCTGAAAGACGGACAATGCAATAATAGACATGGCATCAGTCCAACTTCTCCCCAAGAGAAAAATATAATCCAAAGGTGCATCAATCACTTCTACCTCAACAAACACTGCTTTCCTTGCCAGCTTAAATTCAAAAGCTAGTAGGATACCATGTGGACGGAATGACCTTCTGTCGAAATCAGTAAGTAGGGTGTTTTACGGGACCAACTCTGGGAATCCAAGAGCTTTCCAATAAGATAAGGACATAACACATGTAGAAGAATCCTCGTCAACAACTCCTCTTCCAATGGTATTTCCACCATGGATGACATCTATCGATAAGGCTACATGATATGGTAGGCGAATTTTGACATCAGACAAATTAAATTTCGCCATGAGACTCAGTGAGTCCATATTGCCTAAGGCTGTTAAGAGTGCATCCCACTGGGCGGGACAACTCTGTAACACCTATAAAGACGACATTGCACAAGGAGTTTGGGCTAAGTATTCAACTACGGAGTAGTTTGCTGCAACCCTAGCATTAGGATTATGCAAGGTCTTCTTAAAGACACCTTTCAGTATCTTGGGAATAATTTCGTCAAGTTTCTCAATCGTGAGAGGCTTAGAAGTTTCACCTTTTGACTTACCCTTCTCTGAGGTCTCTTTTTCATAGTTCTTGTTCCTGGTCTGTAGTAAAGTTTGGGATCGAACCGTGTTGATATAATTGGGGTTAGGAGAATTTGGGGTGCCCCCTGCTGCATTTGAAGTTGAAGCAGAATTCTGTCTCTGGGAAAAGGATCCCTTGAGGACAACCGGTTGTTGGGATTTTAACAGCTTCTGAGCTTGTTCCATAAGGGGACATAGATGGGTAAGGTGATCTTCATGGCACAACTTACATGGGAATTTCACCTTCTTATTTTCTTTCTTGCCCCCATCAGCATTGTTTGCGGGTTTTTGCTTGTTTTGGTTTCCCTCCCCTTTCTTTTCTCTCTTCTTTTTCCCACCGAACTGCTAATTTCCCTTCTGAGAGGTTTGTGCAAAAACATTTGCATTTTGGGGTGAGGGGGCAGCCTTTGCTTCCTCCATCGTAGAATGTTTGACGGACAACTGATAGAGTTGTTTGGCTAAAGATTCTACAGTGGGAGAATTCATGAAACCAACCACACCATCAGTATGGGGTCCAGGCTTAGGTTTCTCATCATCATGCATTGGCCTTGGTGCCTCAGTGATAATCTCATATAAGATCCCAGACTGAGAATATATCAAATCTAGTTGCTAGTCCTTGAGGATAGCTTCTTCCTCATTTGTGACTCCTGAAGTAGATACATCCTTAGATATATAAGGCAATAGGGATTTAAGGAACCATTCTAATAAGAACTCAAGAGGAATAGTGGCTTTAATAAGGCTCTTTTGTCTTCTCCACTCTTGGATGTGATATGAGATATGGGTGGACTTGTTCTGTCAGAAGGTAGAAAACAAGTCCATTCTAAAATCATATCGGATAGGAAGCTGGAAGTGACAAAGGAATGCATTAGCCAAGTCCCAAAAACTGCTAAACGCAGTAGAAGGCAACTCAATGTACCATTTTGCTGCAGTACTCGTCAAAGTTCTTTGGAATAACCTCAACCGAACTGAATCTTCATTCAGTGAGTTGGAAGAGCACCATAAATGGAAAGTGGTGGCATGAGATCCAGGATCGTCACCAACTTTGCCTTTGAATTTTGGGATATTCAAGGGCATCTTGGTAGGGACAGGTGGCCAGGAGGGATCATGTCTCACCAGGTCATTCATCAGTTTAGAAAAATCTGGCAAGTTTAATGTCGCTAGGAAAGGAAGCTTGGGTCTAACTAGAGCACTAAAATTACCAGTTTGGGGATTAGAGGGACTTTCCCCCATATTACCATATGTGAAGGTGGGGTTGCCCCCTACTGCCATTTATGGAGTGGATGGGTTGTTTTGAAAAGGATTCCATCCATAAGCCACAGGATTGTTTGTGTGAGTTGTAGTATAAGAGGTTCTGGATGCCCCAGTCAAAACTGGGGTTTGAAATACAGGAGCAGGTATCCCTCCGCTAAAAATCGAAAAGGGAGAGCTCGTGAACGGAGCTGAAACTGGATTTTGAAAACCTTGACCATAAGGGTTAGTGTTTCCAAACTGCGCCCCTACATATGAGGGTGTTGGGCCTACGCATGGAGTGGATGGGGGAATGTGCCCCCTATTCCAAGGAAATCCTTGGACAAAATCCGAGGATCCTATAGGACCACTCTAGGTAGTGTGTGCAAAGGAAGGAGGAACTGTAGGTACACTAAGAATCCCAGTGACCATACCACCAGACGCACCTTCTAGACTTGTGGGAGCCGGTGGTTGAACCACTCAACTCATTGTAGTTAAGGGCGTAGTAGGTATACTTTTTCTAGGGGAACCTACCGGGGGGGTAGCACCCCCTCATTCGGAGAGGCTGAGGTGGAAGTAAAAGAACTTTCTCCTGCAATAAACATTATCCTGCCCATAAGGACACTAATCACGGGTGGATCGAAAGGATGAACTGAACGATCATAGGATCATTTAAGTCAGTTAGAGGTGTATAAAATTCCTTGCAAACTCGTCAGCCCACAAGTATTCTATCTTAACTGTGTTTAAATTAAAATGGTTTTCCCTAAGTTCTGGTTCACCCAGAACTTCACTGACTCCTATCGGTTCACAAGAACCGTCTGTGTCCAATCTCTACCTTTGAGGGGGAAGTGGAGGTTCCAAAGTAATAAGCAGAGGAAGGTTGTGCAACCTTCATGACCTTCTGATAGATTGGTCCTCCATGATTTTAAATTTGACTCTTCAAACCCTAAGGTCAGCTAAAACATAGACAAACCACAGAGCAATCACTACAAAAATTCCTAAAGTCTCAACAATCACAAGGGGTACAAGATATGCTTTCCTGAAGAAATCCAAGAGACGGTTTCTTGGCATCCTTGAAGAGATTCTTAGGCACAAGCGAAGGAATCACCCACTACCCTCCTACACTTTCAAAAAGGGTTACCTTCTAAGCCCATCCAAGGTGAACCAGAAATAGCCTTCCGATTTACCTATGTATAAACCATATATGTCAAGAGACTAGAGGCTACCTTAACTATATCAGTAGTCCTAGGGGATAGTCGCAAGCCTGATTTGTACGCATGGGTAGGGTAGCTGAGCACAAAAATCTGTCTAGGACAGAATCCCCAGATGCGTAAAAACCTTGGTCTATGTTTCGACAAGGAATCAGAGGGTTATCTCCTCAGTCCAATGCCTCCACGCGGCCTCGTGCTTAACTCCCATTTGAGAGGAGCTTCCTAGATACTATCAATAAAGAGAAGAATTTACCTATCGATTGGCCCACTATGTCTAAATTTAAGTACTTATGGGGAGTTTACACTTCCTATCCCACAATTCTATCCTAATCTAGTAGGTGTATGGCCCTATAAAACAAGAATTACTAATAAGTTTTAAATTATAGCGTTCATTTTAAGGGTTGTTTTTACTCAGAAGGAAAGTGGAGTGAAATACTATGATATTATTGACTCGATAAGAAACGTAAAAAATAGGTGTATAAATCAATTCCAAAGCAAATTATCACTACTTAAAACAAGCTTCTCTTTTTCTTTTTTTTTGAAAATATAAACTAATGAAAATGCAACTAAGAAAGAGAAAACTAAGACTTATTTTTGTAATTTTTGAGATTTTATTTAAAAACTAAAAGTAAAACTACCATATGCAATTCAAATGCAAATGTTTCCAATGCTTTTCTTTTCACTTTTCAAATTCCTCAAAGATTACTATGCACCTAAATGCAAAAAATCTTGAGTGTTCTTGAATAATCTAACTATATAAAGTAAGAAAAATGAAGTAAAGCAGATTTATAAAAACCAAAGATCAATCACCTAAGGAAGACTTGGAAAACACCCAGCTGGGGAAAAAACAATGAATGGAAATCACTGAAATCAATCAAGGGAAAGTGACAAACCAACACTATTTGGAAATAGAATGGGATATATGGTATCTAGAACCCTCATCACTAATTCAGACAACCAGTACTTGGACCTATCACCCAATAGGCAAATCCACTTCAAATTGCTAAAAGAAAAACAATCCAACCAATAAAAACCCAAGGGCTTACCAAAAAGCATGAAGTATGGTTAACAGGGCTATCAGACCTATAGTGCAATGCCAGTAGTAAAGACCATCAGGCAAGAAAAAATCCACAAAAGGACAAGGACAAGCAACCCTACCCCAAAAATTTTGTTACTCAGGCTTGTACACAACTGTCCAATACAGCAACCCATGTACACAGACCTTTGTATGTGACTGTGTAGCACAGCAACCTGCGTACAGGAGTATAATTTTTCAAAAAAAAGAAAAATTATAAATGTATTCAAAGCACCACCACAAATATAAACCAAGACAAAACACCACACACTGAATCAAAGCAAAGACTAGGCAAGTATCTACAGAGTTAACCCACAGTAGGCTGGGCTCCCTAGCAGAGTCTCCAGTTCTATTGTTCAATATTAAACACCCTTGTAACCTAGGTTCTGGGGTTACCAACTTACTTCTAACCTTGTAGACAATTAGCTTTAATAAAGTGCAGAAAGGAAATAGGAAGAAATACTTGACTCACCCGATTACCAACGGTTGATCCAAGCTTGATATTCTTCCGCTCTGCTTCTCTCCAAAGATTCCAGGGATGCACCTCCTTCACCTGCAAAGAGAAAATTCTCCAAGTACAATCTTATACATGTATATATGACAGGTTAGATAAACAAGATATCTAGTGCATAATAGAATATATTCATCAACCATAATACATGAAAGAGACTCAACACAAAGTTGGAAGAAGAATTCTCTTTATTAACAATTAGTGAATGAGATAAGAGTACAACCCAACACCTGAGACAAGGACTCCTGTACAACCAAAGGACTCTGAGTTCTGCTGCTCCAAGACTTCTGAAGATATACCACCAGCATAACTTTCCTCTCCAAACTTGATTGATTAATGCCCTCCCTAAGGCCTCTATTTATACTTTGGGAAATAGAGTGGTTTCGAAGGTTGCAGAGGTTGAGATAGTTGGGGTGGTTGATCATTAGGGCCCAACTAATCTCCATTAATCGTGATTTATATTTTTTAATTTTGAATCAAGATGTACGCGACTATTAATATAGGAAACCCACGTATGACACGCGATTTGCTGAAAGGAAACCTGCATATGCTGATGTACCTGGGTTGCAATGGAGATAGCCGCGTACAGTACATGAGTTTTCAGTGGGAATAGTCACATAGGTACACGATTTGCAATGAATATAGTCACGTACTCCATTCAACACTTAGAAAAATAATATGGCAAGCTGGTTCAAGGGTAAATGCATTACATGTCATGCCCATCTATAGTGTTTTGAAAAACTTCAATCCTAAGATGTCCCTTTGTGTACCAACATAAGGAATGTCTGCACTCGAATGGAGAAGTGCCATTTCGGTTGATAACAGAAAGATGATAGTATACAATATAATCAACTAGATCTATGCTTGTGACCAAGGAATCAAGCAATATATAGATATGAAACAATAAATATGGGAAAGAAAAGACATTTTTATTAGAAATGATTGGAGAGACTATAACCTTCATGCCTTGGTGTTGAGAGTTCCTTCCAATGGCTCCTTTCCTCTAACTTCACCTTACCTACAAAGACTCAAGAATGATTTTGGAAGAGTTTGGGTATGCAACACAATTCTTCCTCCTTTTTCCCATGGAGGGTGGGCCAGTATTTAAAGGCATGGGAGGATATGTATGGTTGAGGATCTCATGGGTGAGGAGGATATTAGATCCAAAAAGGGAGTATCTTGAGCTCTAGCTGGTTCCTAAACCATAGGGATGAGGCTCCATGGAGGTAAGCTTCGAGAATCCTCTCGAAGCTTCCTTTTTTTCCTTGAAAACTTGAGCACCACTCCTCCAATGAAGCAAACAAGAAGTGATAAGGAGATAACGCTTCTTGTAGTGAGGGCAGGAGCAGTGGCACCACTTCTTACTCATGTATCAGGAGCGGTGCTGACTTGGGTAACGCTTTTTGTCAATGGAAGAGGGCATTACAAGCTCAACATAGAGAAAAATTGCAAGGGGTTAATTTCCTCCTTCATTTATCTAGGGAAAACTTTGAGGGATTGGAGGAATCAATGGAATACCTATCTCATAACATGATGGTGATGAGATTTCAGTATAACAGTGGGCATCATTTTTCCTATGTGCACTTGAATGTGGATGACATATATTGTTGGATTTACATCTGCATTCGTAATTTAGTGTAGAAGTATCCTTGACCTTTGATGTGGGTGGAATTTTGATGTTATGACTATAATAATACATTCCTCGGTTGCAAGTGATGGACACAATTCTTTATATTATTATTGGAATGCATGTTGATGATTATTTTGTTTAAATCTTCCCATAAGAGGAAGAGTGCTTAACTTAAAAATAAGATGGATATTTCCTCTTTTTCTTTTGAATATTGTACAACATTTTAATGTCTAATTGGTTAATTTGAATTTGTTTTTGGAGAATGGTTCGAAAACAGTTCAAAAATAATTTTGTATGAAGTTGTAACTATGTGGAAACTCAAGAAAATTACCTCCCTATGAGGGAATCATTATGTGTATTTAGTTGTTCATTTCTTTGTGCACAGAGTCTTCCTACAAGAGAGAGTCTCTCTTTGTGAAGGAAGTCAACATCCAACAATATATAAGCGGTCAAATAAATATCATCTTCTATGCTTTGTTATTCTAAAGAGTTCAAATAGGGAAGACTTTGGGAAAAGGGTTTTGTTGGAGAGTTTTGAATCTATTTTTATGTTAAACATTTTATATAAATAGTATTATACTTATTATGAGTTACTTTACTAAAACTAGTTAGAATCTTTAATTAAAGGACACATGAGTCAACGACCTCACATTAAACCTTTAAGTGAAGGAATTAACATGGTCATAAGTCCTTCCAAAGTTCTTATAGTTTTAATATTATTAAGTATCAATATTGATGTTTTGGAAATTGAACCCAAGTAATAGAACAATTACACTCACAAAATTGCTAATCAAACATGCAAAATTAACATCAAAGGAGACTGAAATTGGAGCATAACACTAATCTGTATTGAATAAGTGTACAATAGACAACCTTGTGAAGTAATAGTCTGCTGCAATATATAATTACATGATAGATTCGAATGCATAAGGATGCCATTCAAAATAGTCAAAAGGTAGGCTTACTAAATCTAGTCAAATCCCCCATAGGTGCATAAAGCAGTTTCCAAATCCACTAGGATGCTCACGAATTGGAAAATTCAAGTAGGAAAGATAAAAACGGATGGAAAGACAACTCATACATTCTTTTATTAGGAGAAAAGGATGGAGGATGATGTGGGAAAAAAACAAGTCAACTACACCTATTCTAGCTTTCCCTTTTGCCTTAATTCTCAATAAAATAAGCAGCTTTACAGAAAAAGAAAATATGTGCTTTGGAGGATTTGGAATAAAGAAGACATGCTAAATATGGTTTCTAGGAGGTTTCCCAAGTGCTCCATGACTCGGTTTTATCAAGTGTTGAATTCTATGACATGTAGAAGGAAACTAACATAGAGTGGAATATAGGAGACTAGGTAATAAGACAAAAATGATTTAATTCACTACAACAAATCCTGGAATTAGCGTCCCATTTAGCGTCTCTTTTTAGTGTAATTTTTTTTTACATTGAGTGGTCAAACTAGACACTAAATGGGACGCGTCATGGACAAAACTTAAAGCGTCCCAAAAAATGTATTTTTTTGCTTCCTTAATAACATCCTTTATGACGTCCAAAATAGCGTCTCTTTTTTTGCTTCTAGAATAGAAACCAACTTTTCTTCCTAAACACCATCAAGGTTTGCTTCCAGAATAGTGCCCAACTTTTCTTCCTAAACAATGTCGAGGTTTGCTTCCTAAATAACGTCCTTCTTTGCTTCCTAGCGAGTGTCCACTTTTGCTTCTTAAATGACACCCCCGTTAGTGCCATATTTGCATCCTTAATAGCACCATGTTGGAATCCAAATTAGCATCCATTTTTGCTACCACTTTAGCATCCCATTTTGCACCATGTTTTACTTCCAAATATGTGCCAATTTTCGCTTCCAAATTTTCACCAATTTTTGCTTCCTTTTTTGCATCATGTTTTTCTACCAAAATGATGCCAAATATTTCTGCTATTGTTGTACCATATTTTGCTTCCTATGTAGTGCCATGTTTTTCATCCAAAGTAATGTCTTATTTTTTCTACCATATCAATGCCATGTTTGGCTTCATCATTAGTGCCATGTGTTGCATCCTTTTTAATTCCTAGTTTCACGTCTCTCATGTTTTGGTCACTAATTTAGCGTTTTTAGTATTTAACCGATATTATAATATCATTAGGGCATGGAGGAATCGAACCACCAACCTCCTTCTTGTAAGGCAGGCGCTCTTCCATTGAGCTAGAACCCTTTAAGAATTTGAGAACCTAACTTACAAAGTCCTCTGTAATGGTAAAAAGGATCAATATACAACTTTGAGTATCTAATGGTCGAACAAGGCAACAGAGAAAGAGGCTTTTGTAATAGCAGAAAGGACACTCATTAACATCAACAGTGTTGCATGTATAAGAATATGACAATGTAATAGTACCAATTTGGTTACCTAAAATCATGTAGATTGGGCATTCTGGTTATATTAGGACCTGATAATCCATGTGATTAGCAATACACATTAGTGCATGCACATGACTAGAGAAAAAAGAAATGTTCCACCAGTTTAGCTAGTAGCCAAATTATGACAGCCTGGTTACAAACATGTAATATCTTGCACCTTATTCTAGTAGACAGACAATTCTACTGTTGGTCCTAGCTGCATGTGATTACACAAGATATAAGTTATAACTTATGTACCAACATAGTTACCTGCATAAGATCAGTTCTAACAGAGTGGGGAAACAAGAGTGAAAACAAAGAGAGTGTGCCTTGAAACAGATTTTATATCATTGCAATGAATTGTGAATTGTCGATTCAATCATTTAAAAGCATGAGAATTGAGAATTAACTACAGAAATGCATCTAGGAAATAGCATGAGTGCTATAAGGAAACTTAATTCCAATGTCTTTAAAGATTTGTAAGGCGTAGCAGGAATAGACCACTCACTAAATACGTAGGGGGGTGGGGGTTGAAGGTATTATGGAAGGAATTTTCAGTGGAAACAACATACACTGAGAATCTACAATATCTTCCTGAACATAAAAAATGGCGAGTACAAAAGAGTAATGTGGCTGAACTACACCGAGTGGATAATGGTACTCATTATGATGAAGGGATCAAAGGGATAAAAAATAAAGTTTAGAGAAAAGACTAGTACCATTTCTAAAATACTAACCATTCCAAGAACTCCCTAGGAATGGTTTGTTGGCGTCCATTTCTAGTCATTTTCTGGGAACTTTTCTAGGTTGTATCCTTCAGGAGATGGGTCGTTCCCATAAAACAAATGTAGTAACAATCATTTAATCCTGTAGAGCATATTTTATGCCCTCATTTGGATATAAAGGAAACGAGCGTAAAGTTTAAGAAAAACCAACGCGAAGCTTAGGTTAGTCTCACCTAATATATTGCTAGTAATCAAATACTTAACAGAAGTCAACTATGATAATTCATCTAGTTATCAGTCAGAAGCTAAAGTTACCAAGATATAGATAGATATATGTACATATATGAGAACAAATTGGATACAATATGGTTGGATATGCATATATAAAAATACATGTAAAATATGCGTGAGCATGTAAAATACATGTATTTCCTAATATTTCCACAGTTTTAACAAAGTATATCCCTTGGATTAATGTATTTCCTAATAAAATGCTCTACAAAAATAGCTATTGACCCATTTTCCATTTTTCATATGGCATAGAGTTCCTATACAAAACGTTCTTAAGCTCATAGCTTGGCCCAATGGAAGGGTGCTATCCTCAGTGGGTGTTATTGAATAGTTAAAAAATGTATAGCTGTGTTTTTTTCAAAATAAGGCCTAAATACGTACAACTGACAAAGGTTTTCATAATTTCATATAAACTAAATGTGTACCTTGTGAATATGACCTCGCTTTTGAAAAATCCTATCCTGTTATGTTCCAACAGCCTGAATAAAATGCTCCACCTTGTCCAATATTACCTGCATGATAAAATGTTCCACATTTTAGTGTGATATCAGCTTTGCTGGAAATGCTAGCTGTATCGAAACCAGTTAACACCCTTTCATTCGATGTTCACTAATTTCAGACACAAGAGATGTCCTATATCCTTTATAAAAATCCATGTGCATTTGAAATTTCAGAAAGAGAAAACATTATACAGCTTTAATGCCAACAATTGGATAAATCTGGTCAAGATGAACTCAGTATCATTTCCATCAATCTGGGGACATGAGATCTTGTGATTCAAGTGATAATTAAAATTTAAAAGGCCACACAACTTCAGATTGAAAGATTTAGAAGACCAAAGTGAAAATATCACAATATCTAGTAACATATAGTGAAGTCCTTCGGTCAACATAATCTTTTCCAACAAAAATTATATAATAAATGCAATCAATGTCATAATACCTCTCCTGCATCTGTCAAATAGCCACCCATTACACTGAATTCTTTCTTGTATACAGCCATGAGAAAATTAATTGAACCCTGTAAAATAGAAAATATCCACCAACAAATTATCTTCGTGGAGAATATTGTCACAGAACCAAAACAGAGAGTGTGAGCTGTAAAAACAGATCTATAATAAACTGTCTACACACTAGAGATAATCATGCTTAGAAGTTAGAACAACAATCAACTTGGACATAAAAATATTCCAAGCGTTTCAACTGAAATGAATTTCAGAACAGAATGTAAATTTAGATAATATTTATTCAGCGACTATTTAAGGAATTCAAATAGAATATAGGAGGTCTAAAATCTCTACATACAAACCTCACGAATTTCCAATGTAGGCATGTGTGGAAGGAAATCATTGCCAACAAAGAAACAGATGAAGACAAAATCATCCACAACCCGTTCAAAATCAATCTCTATTGGAGGTTTTGGAATCTTCATATCATACTCTAAATATTCACGTAAAACCCAGATGTTGACGAACTGCCAAATATTTGAGATATCAGAAACAAGTTAGATGTAAAAATAATATTAAAACATGCACATGATCTATAATAATATTGAAACTTGCTTTAATTATCATGACCTAAATGGGACCGTTATTAGTATTAATGCAACCATACAACATTAACAAAAATAAAAAAACCTCCAAGCATGCATAACCAAATCCTAACATAAAAAATTATACATATATCTGACTTACCTGATAAGGCTTTTTAGGATTAGCATTCAGTTCACCACCTTTCTCGTCCAAAATCTCCTTGCTTTCTTTTTGGTTGTCCTTCACATGCATTTTCAAAATGACCAACCTGACCACAAAGGAAGCATTTGTCTTGTTGTCCATGCGTAACCACAATCTGCACAATTACATATATAAGGAAAGAGGCAATATTATCATATTTCTCTCACTATTTTTAAAGACTATAGTAAAAGACATGACAATGCGATATGAATGCATTTCAGTCAGACAAACCTATCAAGCAATTCAAAAATTTCATCTTGAACAAAGGATGAGCGTTAATTTCTGTTTTTCATAAAGGACAAACTGTTAAAAGAGAGTCTCTACTTTTGTGGGGATGATTTTTTCACTGACCATGCTTGGATATGGTGCATGTGTAGCATTTCTAAGCATAACTCCTACCCTCAATGGTTTTTGGTATTTTTCTCCCGATAACACTCAAGAGTAAAGCCTAGAAATGGGGTTAAGTATTGAAATTTGAACATAGATGAGTATAAATCCTAGACATAGTGCTTGTAAGCATGTGCAAGCACTAGAGAATTGTTTCCATGTCGAAAGTAGTTGATCCTAACATAAGAGGGAAGCCCACACTTCCTCTTGTGAATTTTCTATGTGATGGAATTTCCTGTTGGGGACTCACTAAACAAGTGAAGAATAGATTTCGACTTGGAATTTTCTATGTGATGGCATTGCCTGTTGGGGCCTCACTAAACAAGCAAAGACTAGATTTTGACTTGGATTCCCTTGGCTACCAAGATAGGCCATCTCCAAGTCTAAGAATGAAAGAGATTTGCATGTTGAAGATGAGAATGAATTCTGATTGAAGAGTTTAGATCTGAAGATTGCTCAAAGTAGAGAATCAATGACCAAACTTCTGCGCTATGGGAACAAGCGAGCAAAAAACTAGAGCCATAGCCATAGCCAAAGCTAGTAGCTAGAGCCATGAGCCAAAGTTATAACTATAGCAAAGAGCCAGATTTGACAACCATTTTCCAAAGAAGTATATGTAAGGCACACTGATCCAAAGCGTGGTTTCCTTCTAAGTTTTTGGAGACCAAAAATCCTTTCAATGGAGAAGTGTAATCTGAAATGGGTACGAAGATTCCGAACAAAATGAATGGGTTTTAAATCTTAGTACACAAAAACAATTTGACGATGTATGAGGGTTGAAACAAAAAATACAATGCAGGAAATACAAAATTAAATGAGAGAAAACATAAAAAAGAATTAAATGAGAAAATAAAAATAAAAATACGAGAGAAGAGAGATGGGAATAGGAAATGAAAGGTGAGGTATTTGGAGCTTTATCATCTTGTAATTGCACTTGCAAAGGGTTTTTATTGGACAAGAGGCCAGGATGCACAAAAGCTAAGTTGTCTAAATTGTTGAAAGGTCATGGAGCCATGAGCTGCATTGTAACTTAAAATTGTTAAAATGAAGTTTGAAAAACATTTGAAGATGCTTTTCATATTTGGGTTTTCAGGGTAAAATCTCTGAGTTTTATTCTATGTAGTGGTATTGTTGCATTCGGATTCCCTAAAGAATTGTTATGATAAATTTTAGAATAGAATCAAGCCTGGCCCATCATATTGCTATTTCCAACAGGAAAATATCGTACACCGTTCATTTAATGGTGTCCACAAGAAATGGTTGTAATAGTATGGTTGTTGAGCTACATTCTATCCTCATAATTTCATAAATAATTATCCATTCCTATTCTAAGAGGTCACTGAGCAACCAACAGGCCGTACAAATCCTCTTATGGTCATATGCATTCCTCTTATGGCCTATGTGTCTTCCAAAGGAGAATCGAACTCTCCAATCTGAGAAATGGGAGAATATCCTCCTACAAACATTCAAGTGACGTGAAACTCTTCTCAGATGATAGTTCTATTGTTTAATTAGACCGTAGTAGGAGAAATTTCCTTCATCTATCTTAATTAATAGCCCCGATCGACAAAACACCACAACTGCGGTTACCTAGGTTGTATTCTTACTTGGGGGTAAAGGAGCCTTTGAATAAAATGCGTTACAATTATTCTCAACTGCTGGATCATTTTATTTTTATTTCCTGTGGGAAATGATATCTCAAATGCTAGATTAATTTATTAGAATTGTGGTTGGTCTGCCTTTGGATTGCAATAAAGCATTCCTTCCTTGGGTGACAATGAATGGAAATAAGCTTTAGAATGTTCCTTCTATTGGTAACAATTAAAGAGTAATAAAAATATCATTGAAATCAACAGTTTTCTGTGATTTTAAATAGAGTTTAGAAAGGACAATTGATTGGGTACACCATACTCTAATTGCATGAGCAACGATTCGTAACTAATTGGTAAAATAATTAATTGAAAAACATGTATAACTAGTGTGGGTGTAAAAAATATGGTGAGTGTACCAGTGTGCAAAATTTTCAGTAGTTCACCACTAGTCCAAAACAGCTACATCGTACAATTATGCAAACATGGATGGGAGTTTTATTGAATTATTTTGATGATAAACTCTACAGTTTTTATTCTAAGACTTTTTTCTTTCATGTTGAATTCCCTAAATCACTAATGTGCTTTTAAGAGTGGATAGACAAGAAGGGCATGGTACATCCAATCAAGAAGAAATTGTATTTACTTACATGATGCAAATTGCTCTGCATCCCATACCAGTGTAATTTTATTGTATTTCCACCTTCATCTGTAGTAAAACCCACATGCAAAGGCTACATTTTTTCATTCATCAATATCAATGAATAATTTTCCAATACAGACAATGACCTTTTGAAGTCGAAACAAAAAAAAACTCCCTTGTACATTTTAATTTATCCTTTCTGAATTTTCATGCATTAAGCACATGTATTTGAATTTTTCATATGGATACTAAGGCTTGTGCATTAGTATCCATCGGTAAAATAAGACAACATTTAAATATAATTTACAATGAAAGAAGCAAAATGAGGAACACAACACAGATAGACAACTCATTCTAACAGGATGACTATCCAGAAAATCATACAATTTTCACCAGTGGCTATGCTGCCATAATTTCCAAGCTGGGAAGTGTAATTTTTTATGGCACCATCAACACACATGCCTTCCTCTCCTTCGGCATTATGGAAGTCGCCTATTTGTAAAAAAACATAAAATAAAAAATGCTCTGATAAGGATGCTACTCAGATATTTATATGCTACATACCCTTCAGTATCAATGTCTCCTGAAGATACAAATAATTCTCTTGAGCAATTCAAGTTATACGCATCTTATGATGGAAAACTCTACACACCGCAACAAATAGAAGACAAAATTGATGAGCAAGCAAAATGAGACTATTTGACAAAAGCAGAGACAAAATACCAAATTAAAATAGCTAATCATGAGAATGAAGTGTGTTTTGGAAAATAAAACTTACTAGAATACGTATAGGTACACTTTTTATCTGGCGGGTCAATGAAATGTAATGGACTTGACCAACGATATCTGAACCGCTCTTGATCAGCCCATGAACAAAGAGAAGAAAGATTACCTTCTACATAGTCAGGGAGCCATTTGTTCACTACCGCTAATGCTTCTTCACTAAGAAGTGGCTGTACTTGTCAATAAAAAAGCAATTCAAACTATTAACCAATTTATAAAACATATCAATTAATAAAACAATGAAATATATATATAGCAATTCCCCAAGTTCGTTGAGCCGTGGGATCAATTGACAGTCCTGCCTCCACCTAATTTTATATAAGGGGTCCCTCTAATGAAGGACTTCTTCAAGGCCTGAGCATCTTAGGAAACTTCTGAACAAATCATGAAGATGGGAAATGGACAGTTCACCAAGCAATAGGAAGTGGAGGAGGTGTTCGTTAGCAATTATAGAGAAGGTTTTCCAATGTCCAGGCCTCATGGAGCAATGCAAGGGAGCCACTATCCATATAAAGTTGTCTTGACAGGGTCCTTAGTAGACTTTTTGAGGTGGAGGAAAGAATGTTTCAGACATCGTTTACCATGGAAGAATTGGCATTTACCTTGATAGAGATGGTCGAGGTTAAGTTGCTGGCATTGGTGGAGGATATGTTGTTAAAATTGTATTGCTTTTTATAAAAATATTATGAGGTCACATGAGATTTTCTTATAAGATCACATTGGATATTGTTGGATTGGACTTATTTTAGTTATAAAAAAACAAGTGTTACAAATGGGTAACAATCATTTGTTTCCTAAAGATAATTGCCTAGAGCAGATGGATTTCATCAGAAGACAGTTCATTCAAAATAGTGCCTAGTCCTCCACATCCTTTTATTTAAGAGTGACATTGAAACAGTTTACAAATGCATTGATTGGTCCTATATTCTGAGCATGTTTAAGGCTTTCAATTTTGACAACTTTATGTTAAATCAATGAAGGCTCTCTTGCTAGAGGCTTAACTTAACTTGTCTATTAACAGATGCAAGTCCAAAGGATGTGGAATTCTTCAGGTCGTTGTAGCAAGATTTTTCACTGGCCTCAGCTCTGTGTTATGGAAACAAAGGTCATGGGCTATCTCATCTCTTTAGGGACAAGGACTTAACCATTGGTGAATTAAAACTCCGTAGATGACTTTTTTCATCATCCTTCAGAGCCCAGGATCCATGGAAAAAACTATGAATTACTTCCAAATATCTTATAACGCTTCAAGATCCAAAATCCAATGAGATATAACTGACTGTTACAAATGAACTTTATAGCCTTTAGGACTTTCCTGCTGATCTTACTGGTAAGGGACTTTCCCAAATCCAACCTACTCACGTACTTCTGTTGTAGGTGTACATAGATCATGTTATCTAGATATTAGATCCACAAGGTAAGCTCACAAGAATGAAAAATAGGGACGAAAAGTTTGACAGACTAATGGAGATGTAGATTTGTCGTAATAATGTATATATGCATAAAAACAAACATACAGTGCTCAATAAATATATATATTCTGGAATTTGTGCTTGCAGCCCAAATTGTAAATCCATATACTTCTTGCTATGTGGGTTCATAGAGATTATCTTGCAAACCGAAGTAATGATGAAGTATTGATATACATTTTCAGTAAAATTTTGAAGGGAGGCCAATGGGGGTGTCATCATTATTGGTTGTGACATGAATATGTATACTTGTTCAAAAACCTCCTCATCCTTTGTGAGACCTGACCTGTCATGGGAAGTGAATATGTTCTTCGATGAATATGTATACTTGCTCAAAAACCTCGTCTCCTTTGTGGGATGTGTCATGGGAAGGGATTTGGGGATGTGTCACGGGAAGGGATTTGAGTATATGTGTAAATAATAAACAGTGATTAATAAATATTGGATACACTGTATTTGGTTTCTTGGCGTAATTTATACTACAAAATTTCCTTTTAACGAGGAAAATATATATAAACCAACTAAAATCAAATGTCTTCAAGGATAGGATAAAATTCCAAATAGCGAAGAAGCTCAAATATAGAAGATGGGGTTTCTAGATATTAAGAATAGATTTTGAATAAAAGATTCTAGACCATTAAGAAGAATACATGTTCATTTAAGTCCTACTTTTTGCGTGGATAATTTTTAACAATATTTTGGCAATTAAAAGCTCATCCATATCCGAATTGAACAATGGATTATGTTGTTTTCCAACAAGAGGATATAATAATAGCCTGTTTCTAAAAGATGTAAGATGACTTGGACCTGCAAGAATTAGATTCTAGTAAAGCTCTCAAAACCTTTTGTAGATCCAAATTAGTGGAAATGGGTAGTCTTAGAAGACAACAGATGATTAGACAACATGGTAGAGTGCTTTGGGGAGCCATTTGGCTAATAGGTTTCTCCTTGCCATGGAAGAAGAGATGTATGTATACTTCTTAAGAGGACTCCACTAAGCATAACTTGGGAAAAAGTCTCCACCTTGAGAGTTGACTTTGCAGCTAGGTTATCCATTCCTGAGAATGATGTTGACTCTCCAGTCTTGGGGATTAGGAGGGCATAACTACCCTACTTCCTTAAGCAGTGGGGGAGAGCCAAATTAGTAGTTTTTTAGTCCAGTGATGTAGTACTTCTTATAAGCCTATTGAAAATTCAAGGTAATACAAGATCCATTTTCTTCAAATAAAAAATTAAATAGTCAAGTTCCCTATGAGAAGAGTCTTTTGAAATAAATCATAAACTCATTCCTCCACTTTTATAAAGCACCCTTTTTTCTCAAGGAATAGCAAGAGGGATATTTCTTCTTCCAAAAATCCCACTTATAGCAACAAATGTTTAACTTTAGAATTACAAATCTCCTCATGAGTATGTGACATTAGTTTAATAATATAATTTAGAAACAAACAACCAAATTCAATTTGGGCAATTTGACAAAAAACATTTTTTAATTTTTTTAGTTTCCTTTTCAATTTCTATGAAACAATCAATTATCATGGAACATGCTTCAATTTATGATTCCAGTTGAATGTAAAACTAACCTCTAGTTGTCGCCGAATTTTATCCTGATTTTTCAAAACGAAATGTACAGGAACAAATAGAGAAAGAAATATCACCCATCCTGCTGCCAAGAGCACGACTTTGTACATATGGATCTCAATAAGCATAAGATTATTACAAAGAAATAGAACATAAGAAAATTCAACATCAACAAAACTTTTGTGTGCACATCTAGTATGAAGAAATCGATTTTTAAAATAAACTAAAACAAAGAATTCAATTGAAGATATAGCCTATACTATAAAAAAAAATTATGGAGAAGAAGTTGTAGTTCACTACATTCCAATTGATGTATGCAAAAGTTGTAGTTCCTATGCAATTTCTAGTTCCAAGCCATATGGTGGCAATAGAACAGTATCCAGATGATACAGAGAGTTTACAATAAAGACTACACAATTTATGTGAACTTGATGAGAAGCAACTAATAGCATACTGGATGACTAAGGTATCCTAGCAAAGAAGAAAACATTAGCATTATCTACTTAAAGAGGGTGAATTGAATTAGGAATGTTAGCATTAAAGTATACCAAAAATGTGAACAAAAGAGGTGGAAATTAACATTAACATGAAGTATCCCTACAAAACCCAAGAGATCTTGGAAAATGGGGCCATTATATTACCTGACTTGGATACCACAATGCATCAAGATAAATTTCAATGCCTCCAAACTTATGATACATTATAGAAAGAAAAAAATTAAGGCCAACTGTATCCATATTACTGAAGGAAAAAGGAATTGCATGGATAATCTATGAAATCAAAAATTGAAAAAGTGCCCATTGGAACTAAGGAGATGTGACCTGTTTATATAGACACCCAAAAATAAGTTTTTTAAGAGCGCATGATAACATCTTTGGGAAAATATAAGAGGAATGCCTATCAGCACCTAGGATGGGCACGAGGCATTTTAAAATTTTAGATAGTGTCACAATTATGAGCTTCAAGTTGTCTGCCTATAAACACCCAAGGAAAAACAGTACTCCAGTGTTGGTCATGGGGTTAGACAAATCAGCAACATAGATGCCCATCAGGACCAAGAAACAATGTGCATGTCAATCAATGCCCCATAATAAACACTATATGCAATTATAAGGTAATGGAGAAATGGAACAATATCTGTGTCTATTGGCACTCAAGGAAGGATATGCATGCCAATCGGCACTTTATCAAAGGCAGTTGCAAAAATTTTAAGTACATACGAAACCACAGAATAAGCAGTCGTTGGCACACAAACATCAATGAAGCAATCATGTACTGGATTCACATTATGAGGTCATGACTTCACTTCCTTTAATACAATATACTAACGTAAGCCACGTCAACCAACACTAAAAAATTTGAAAGTGCCAAATACAGGTAGATAAAAAAGAAACACTTGGAACATTTTTTTTCTTTGAAAACTAAAATAGATTGTGCATTAAGGGAAGGGAAAATGATAAAAGTGTAGCAAAACACCACTCCTAGACAAAATGATGGAATCATTCAAAGTGGTGAAGAAAAGAAATATCTGATGGATCTCACAGGACAATTATCAGCTAAGGACAACTTTTCATAACAAGGATGATTTAGATGATTGGGTCAGACAAGTAGGAGGATAGACAATCTTGATTCTTAACCATGTGAGCTTTCGAACCAGTTTAGGAAATTTTAGAGAATAAGGTCGAGGCATATGAATGTGGGAACTTGGGAAGAGAACATGCATAGTGAAGTCTAAATATGTTGAAGTGCTCAAGGGTTACCTGATAGAGGAAAGCTAGTGGAGAAATTCGTGTTGTCAGCCAAAGAAAACCCAACATTCATCACACAGAACACTGCATTTTAGATCATTACCAGACCACAAAATGAAAAGGGAAAAGCATGAAGGTGACTAATTTCTGAAATAAATTATTGCAACTGGTTTCAGAATTTGTGCTTTCTGGAATCAAGATTATTTTGTATGGGGAGAAATACAAAAGTCCTAGAGTTTCCAAAAATATATCAAAGAGGGACCTCAAATTCCATTGAACATATGAGGAGATCAGCTACATTTATTGGTTAAGAATAAGGCAGTGGCAAAGTAATTAATGGGCTTTTTCCAATCAGAGCTTACCCTTCCCCTTGGAGTAGTTTTTTTAATATTTTTGGCAAGGTGGTCTACCCTCTCTGTAGATGCATACCAATGGGCTTCTGCCATTCAGTTCCCCATGGTATTTGGAGAATATTTTTTGGATCTTGTTAGAGAGGGTGATTTCTAAAGTGTCCAAATTGTACTGTGGATTATTATGAAAATAGATAGACATTGATAGCCAATTTTTTTGTGTGAATTGTGAAAACATCACAATGAGAACATGGAGTTAAATTGAAGCCCTGAAACTGGTTATCCCAAAATCAAAAGTCATTGTTACATTATCAATGTCACATAGTCATTCAATTGCAGAGAGTAGATAAAGCCTTAATATTTTGAGGCAAAACATGAACATCCCTACAATGATGGACTTGGCTTCCTATTTCATGTGGGACTAGGGCGTACAATGGTCCCCTCTCTCGACGATAGAAAATAAGACATACATTCAACATTAAAAAAGAAGTTCAGCAACGTCATGGATGAGAACATACAAAAAACAAAACTACCAATTAAAGATTCATTGGCATATCATACCTTAAACAAGCGATCACTCTGTTCTCTATTCTTCCAGAGATTCATAGGTTTCTCATCCTCCCGAATGTTATCAAAATAGAGTCCACTCATAGACTCTCTACCGCAAACAAGCTATAATTTATTTGTCCAAAACATAGGAGACCCGAAACAAAAACCAGCGACACATAAATCCACGGCAGGCCCAACAACACTCCAAGATCTTCGCTCAGTATTTCCTTCTCCCAATAACAGAGAGCCCACGAATCCTGTAGAGAAATACATCCTCCATTTAAAGGTATCATTCAATATTTGCAGCTTTCAACTAACCGACAAAACATCCTTATCATAAGCTTCAAATTTCATGGATCCTCCTATGCGAACAATGTCTGTACTGACATAAGTAACTTCTACGGATTGCTTATCAGCCATGTCCCTATGCAGAAATGAAGAAGCAGTCTCAGAAGGAGCAATGCATTCGCCATTCACTTCAAGTCTTGAAGTAAAATATGTGGGAATGCGGTGGAGGGTTAAAAAATGCGGAGCATTTTCAAGTGGGCATGAGCTCAACCACATACAAAATACTCTTATATCTAGCCATTTATCTGAAGTAATGAGGTCCATCAGTGTCATTCCCCCACCATATCATGACTTGTCGCTATGATTCCCATCATCTAAACCCAAATCCCAGACATTTCCTCATCTATAAAAGCCAACAACTCTAATGGTGATGGCCCTCTCAAAAAGCCATGAGCAAAAGATTGGTTGATATTTCAGGGTTTCAGGGAGAAAAACCTTTCAATTATATGAAGATACGAGTTTTCTGAGCTCTTCATGTATGTGGAGTTGTTGAAGAGATTATACACGAGGCTCCATTGTTTGTAAAGGTCTGTGTCCATTGGATTTTTTTGTCTGCATAAAGTGAATTGAGGCATTGGAATTATATTTTTCTTTATTGGAGTATCGTGTTCACATGGCAATGAACAAGGGCGGCTAAAGTGATTTGAGGCATTGCCATTATATTTTATTTTATTGGAGTATCATGTTCACATGGCGATGAACAAGGGCGGCTAGGGAGCAATGATCAAATTTGAAGGGTAGGTCTTAATTTCACTTGGAGGGGCATTTATTCTCTCATCCCTTCATCTGAAGGGTAATATAAATAATTATATTTTAATTGACAAGTATAAATTAACCACATTTTTTCACACAAAAAAAATGCAAAAAATAAATATTGTTTTTTCAGCACTTGTTGTGAAATCATGCATGTATGTGATGGAGGGGACTAAGTCAATTGAATCCTTGCAACTCATTGCATGTTTGAGTCTAATAACAATCCGCCTTTTAAATTGAACCAGAATACCAAAAGAAGTTTATTAATGGCTAGATTTCAAAAAGTTATAGGTGTGATTAGTTAAGTGCTTGTGGCTCTAAAATTTGTTGTGTTTTGTACTAGTCCATGATTAACTGAATCCATAGTCACAGGTAGGAATTTAAATTATTTAATTAAAACAATTAATGTGTATAAACTCTATGTTGAGATCGTTTTCTGATGAGGATGAGGATGAGGATGAGGTGAAGTCCATAATTTTAGGACTTCATCCTCATCCTCATTAATGATGATGATGATGATGATGATCAGGATGATGATGATGATGAAGATGACGATGAAGATGATGATGCTAATGATGATGGCGATGAGGATGATGATGAGGATGAGGATGATGGTGATGATGATGATGGACATGATGATGATGATAATGATGATGAGCCTTTTATGCTTATAAGTCTTTGCTTGGTTTGCATTTATTGTGTGTCCAGACATATTTTTTGTAAATATGCTTCATCTATTTAATTGGGGATGAGACAAATAAAGCAATTTCTTTTAGTCTGCATACTATATTGCACAAGAGATTTATAGTACCTTATTCAGTCTGTGGGATGCATAATAGAGATTTATAACAGAACGCATTAAAAAATTACCATAATCCATGAACATTGTATTGAGATGCATCCATCCTTTAAAGACAATGCATGACATACACCTTACATTACTCATAATCACTATTATCGATATCAAATCTGTACACAACGTCCATTACAAGGGTTTCACTATCCTTTGATCCAGGAAATTAAATTAACAATTTAGACATTTCTAAAAGAACTCGTAACAAAAAAAATAAAAAGGATAGCGTTGTCTCTCTAGAAAATCCTCTCCAAAAGCGTTAATTTTCAAACCTTAAAAATTGATGAGGTATGTGTTAGTTATGTGGCGAAGTTATACTTCTTGAAAATATATTAACCCAGTATACATACGAGTTGTTTTCATATTCCCATAACAGTGAAAGAAAGGACTGAGCATAACCCCTCCCATCACCAGTACAGGCTATCGATAGGTTTGATGGCACCTTTGCTAAGATTATGAGATGAATAAGGAAATCTCGTTGCCACACTAAGCCATGAAAGGAATAACCCTTATTCTCCAATATGATTATGCAGTGTAGAGTATTCAATCCAAATCTCTCGATTATGATTTCTGCATAATTAAAGAAATGGTAGAAAATTCCTAACTCCAGTGGTAATAAGAATTAAATAGGCACATTGATCCAAAAAGATGCAACAGAAACAGGAGGTAGTAAGAAACCTGTGGTGTCTTCAGATTCATATCAATCCTTTATAAGGTTTTCTTCAGCCCCTGCTAAATGGGTAGAGGAAGAGCAGATGGATCCATGGTTTGAAGATTCAATGTACTCTAAGCATATGGATAAATGGAAGATTGGAGATAAGGATGAGATGAGTGCACATGCTAAAATGTCTACTGAATCATTGGGTGATCCAAAAATGGAAGACTAAAAGCTATAGAGCATGACTGCACCAGTGCTTCCTTCTCCAAAGAAGCAAGATGTTTCAAATTTAGCTTCAAGGCAAGTCAATTCAATCAGAACACCTCCTATGAAGGCTCATGTGTCACAAAAGGGTGAGGCTGAGAAATATGAATACAAGTCAAAGGGCATCCGAGTGAATAAATATTGTGGACCGCAGCAAAGAAAAATAGTAGAGGCCTTAAGAAATATCATGGGTATTATGGCTTAGAGAAGTTTAACCAAAGGGAATTAGCTAAAAAGTTGTCTGTTCGCAAGCATGAGCAAGGGTTTGGATGCTTAAGCATTTTGATATCTCTTTTGGGCAGAAAATTGTTCCATTTCTGGTAAAATTTTATCTAAAGCCTACAAAACTTGTAAAAACACCAGCAAAGAAGTGAAAGCTAGACCTAGAATTGATCAGAGTTAAGATATTAAAGAAAACATTGGTTAATCTGCAACTAGTAAAATAAAGGCACATCATTTGATATGATCTCTACTCTACTATTCATATGATGTTTTTAGAGGCACTGTGGAAGAGGCCTTTTTTTATACCCCAATCGGAACTCGCCCAATGAAACTAGAATTATAGAAAAGGTAATTGACAAAACTACATAGAACTAAAGGAAAGGAAAAAAATAACAGGATCTGAAACTTAACATATGAGTAGAACAATAAATAGCAGTGAAGTGTTTTTCTAGTTTTCTTTAAAAACATTTCAAAAAAAGACACATCTGACCTAGGTTTTTTCCTTGTAAAGTTTAAATTCTTAGACTAATGTGATGGAAATACCAAAAAAATGTGATGAACTAGTATCAAGTTCCATGATATCCAACAATTAGCACAATTCAAATTGGAAACAAAATAATGATAGAAGATTTTGTGTATATTACATTTCAGAGCTTCTTTTCTCTATTTCGATCAGGATATTGTTTGTTTAATGAAAAATCCTTTTAACAAACATCAAAACTAGTTTTCATTCTATATTCTGCGATAGAAAGCTTTGTGGGCTCATAATCCATCCATCGGGCCATAGGCCACTACTGTGGATAAAGCTTTGTTGGTGTGGTGTCTTTGCATGTTAAATTGTGATATTTAGTGTGTGCAAGCAAATTAGAAGAATTATCTAGATCGAGTATGGTTCTTGGTGCAAAGGTCATGGATCCCAATGATTATTTTTGTCGATGATTAGATATAGAAACACACTTCATTCTTGCTTTTATTGGAGGTGTTTGGGGCTATGCACTAATTTTACATTGTTTGTGGACATGAACTCCTACATAAATAAAATATAGCATCACACAAAAATTATATCGCATGAATCATGATAAATGACATTGACATTGATATATCTGACATTATGTCGGACGTTTTCTGAACACAATCCCTAGCTCTAAACCTAGTGGAATTCCTAGCGCAGTTCCTTTCGATATTTCTGGCATTATTCAGATGTTATACCTGGATCTATACCTAGCACTATGTTGGATGTTTTCTAGGCACAATTCCTGGCTCTATACTTAGTGCTATGTTGAATTTTTTTCCTGTCAAAATTCATGGTGCAATTCTTGTCGCTAACCATGGATTAATATGGTGCTATGCTATATAGGATGTTTTTTGGAGGCTATTCTTGGTGTTATATGGGATGCTTTTGTGGACGCTAATTGGGACATTAATTGGGATGCTAATTGGGATGTTAATTGGAATGATAATTGGGATGCTAATTTGGATGCTAATTGGGACGTTAATTGGGATGCTAATTATCGTCCAAAATAATGCCAACTTTTAAAAAGGGATGATAATTGGGATGCTAATTGGGACACTATTTCAGATTCTAATTGGGATGCTAATTGGGACGCTAATTAGGACGTCAATTGGGATGCTAATTAGCATCCAAAATAATGCCAACTTTTAAAAAGGGATGCTAATTGGGATGCTAATTGGAATGCTAATTGGGATTCTAATGGGGGTGCTAATTGGGAAGCTAATTTAGACACTAATTGGGATGCTAATTAGCATCCAAAATAACACCAACTTTTAAAACATGATGCTAATTGGGATGTTGATTGGGACGCTAATTGGGACGTTAATTGGGACGCTAATAAGGACGCTCATAAGGACGCTAATTGGGACACTAATTAGCGTCCAAAATAGTGCCAACATTTAAAAAGGGACGCAAATAATGCCATTAAAAGCGCCATCCCGTGGAAAAGCATCCACTTTGTCCAAAAAATGATGAAAAATACACTAAAAGTGATAGTGGACGCTAAAAAGGAAAATAAAAGAGACGCTAATCACAGTAGTTAGAATATTATATTTACTACGAGTTACTTTACCAAAAGTAGTTAGAATATTTAATTAAAGGACACATGAGTCAACGACCTCACATTAAATATTTAAGTGGAGGAATCAACATGATCATAAGTCCTTCCAAAGTTTTTATAATTTTAATATTATTAAGTATTAATATTGATGTCATTATTAAAAGTAGAGTTATATTTAGCTCTAAATTGATTTTAAGTGTTTAAGCCCATTTCTTGTGAAATCAAGTTCAAAATTATGGAGTTATTAGGAAAAGGATTATATATATATATATATATATATATATATATATATATATATACACACTAGTCAAAGGAAGGCCCTTATGTCAGTACATGCATAACCACTAGATTTTTATGAGTTTATTTCTTTTGAATGAATTAGGTAAGTATAAATAAATGTAGCACGTAAGTAAATGGTAGGATAATTATATTGCCTATTAGTGAGTTTTCACTATGGAATTTGGGGATCAAGCACTGTAGGAACTATAAACAGACATGGTTGCTTGAATACTATGATGTAATGGTGAATTGAATGTTGACATGCCCTTGTGTTTATGAACAAAGCGTATGAGGGATTAGTCATGAATATTGTCTTTATTATGACTAAGAATTCTAAGTCTCATATTCTTAGACAAAGTATCATTGGATTACAATAATATCTTAACTTGAAACTCGAAGAGTTCTGTTTTTAACGTTGAACCTTAGTGGATTCATCTCCCTACTAGGGTGTGGTTTTAGACAGACCAACATACATTGAATGAAGCCTCTGGTTGGGAGGAAAGTCATACACATGTTTTCAGTCGTCTTAGCTAAAAAGAAGTATCTTTATCATCTAGATTTGTTTATGGGTGTAATTTAATTTCTTTATAAACTTACGCTCTTGGTTTTATAAGTACTAATATGCATGTTAAGTCATATAAAGTGGTGGTTGCAGAAATTGTGTTTCGATGAATGAAAAGTCTTGGAATAGCTCTTGAAGGACAAGTGTAAAATAAATTAGCTTCTCCTACGCATATCTTTTTAATTAGTTTCTTTAACAGTTAACTTTGTTACATGAATTTATCTTTTTTTATGCTCTTGAATTTTTATGATGATATATAGTTCTAATATTTATGTTGAGGTTGCATGACTTCAAGCGATGGTTGCCGAAGCTGTGTCCCTAGGCTACAGAAGGCATGAGACAACAAGAAAAAGAAAGGGTTAATGTGTATGTGTTATCTCATTCAAGGATAAGTCTTGTGACTAATGTAAGGGTTGTATCTATTTGAAATAAGATACGCTTATGTAGGATTGTATTAGAGTGAATTGCAGTTTGACGATTCTTAATTGCAAACAAAATGTGATTCTATATTTTAGGTATAAGTTCTTATCATTATTCTTGTACTAGTATGGTTATTAGTATAGCCCTCTTGTCAGCTACTCAGTGGAACTTAATCAAATTGAATTATAGTTTTCATATATGAATAGATGGAATTAATAGTAGTGTTTACAATTATGTAATTGCACACTCTCAGGAGGCTAACATAGTTGAATTGTTTGGATATAGTAAAAGAAAAAAATTTACCCCATTTTCTCAAAATTTACAATGAAGAATTCTTGGGTTCATTACAAATGGTATTAGGGCCTCATGTTCAAACACTGCGGCCAAATAGACCCGCGTATACACAAATAAGTTGTGTACTCTCTGAATTACTATTTATGATAATGGTTTGCATACGAGTTTATCAGGAAACATGTAAGCAAAAGAAAGTTAAATTTTAAATGAGACATTAAAATTCTTTGATGACTAGAGTATACATGGTTGCTCCAATTAAAATGCATCAATGACAAGGGAAGTAGTATAAAATGTAACTTAATTTGGTACAAGTGAAATTAAGGATAATAGCTAATTAAGTTGGTACTTAAAACTCCCTGTTAAGTATATCTATAGTCAAAAATCATAGATTTTGGTCATTAAGTTTCTTTTGAAGCATTCTATTTGTCACCAGATGCACGTATGAATTTACTACGTCATGAATTGTATATTGAAGAAATTGAAGAATTTAATTGTTGCTACCTCTTCATCATGACAATATGGTTGCATGGTAAAAGCTCTATAAAAAGGTTATTGGAACCTTCTCTCCATAGCTATTGGGTGGGATTTACTTGACCCTGAATATTTAATTAACAACAATATCTCAGTCTACGACCAGGTTATGATCCTAGTCTATGGAGCTCTTGATTTTTGCTTCATTTATGATAGTTTTTTTTATGTGTTTTTTGTGAGGATAACCTTATCTTATTAACCACAATAAACTATATATTCTAGCGTGAATTCAATATCAATTTTTACTGCAAGATCTCATTGTAAATTTGTTAGATTTTAACATTAAGCTAGCATAACATTAGGATCTTTAAACCAGGAGAACAACAAGCACAAAAATCAAACACAAGAGACAATGAACACAGTGTTTTTCCTCGGGGAAACCATAAATGGAGAAAACCCCGCAACTTCCTCAAAGATAGAATCAGCACCAAAGTGAAACCCAAAAATAGTAAGACAATCTCCCGACAACAGTAAGCTCTTTTCTCTTGCCCCAATGTCTTTCCCTTCCTCAGCTATGCACTACAACTGAGTGTGGATGAGATGTGTGATAAGTAGAGAGGTCACCTCTCTATTTATACTAATTCCCGACATGACTAAAACCCTACTAGGGCCAACCTCACTAGGAGAGTCTAATAACCCTAGTGCCCCGGAACTGCGGGGACTTTAACCCTTAGACAATAGGAGGGTTACCCACAATGACTTGACATGACTTGTTTACATTATAGATTCTCCCAATAGGAACATCGAGGCATGACATGACACAAGTACATCCTGGAATAAACATTGGGTTACAATAGATAAGAAATACAAGTGAAATACATTCTGAAGTTACAATTACATCAACACTCCCTCTTAACTAGGAAGGCATTCTCTCAACACAATTTTCATCACTGGTCTTCTTCTCTGAATCATCTCATCATATTATCTTCAAGTCATCTTTGTCTTCGAGTCTTCTTCGTCTTCAAGTCATCTTCGTCTTTGAATCTGGATCATCACTCGATCTGGATCATCATCACTAGATCTAGATCATCTCTGAAGCATCATCTCTGGATCTGGATCATCACTTGATCTGGATCATCTTTGGAGCATCATCTCTAGATCTGTATCATCACTCGATTTGGATCATCTCTGTTGGATCATCAATACTGAATCTTCACAGGTGCTATCTCATGATTCTTCTCGTCACAGGAAGTTCTACAGAGCCAACCCTTTTTCATGTTGGATGTAGGCCTAGCCACCATGTAGGTCTTATTTAATGCTTATATCTAACACTTAAGTCAGAATGGCCCACCCAACACTTCCATCTGACCTACTCGTCAGAAAGGCATGCCCAACACTCACATCTGATCATATAGGAACCAATCCTATAATCACATCAGAAAGGCCCAGCACTCACATCCATTCCCAATGATCGGAATGGCTCAGCACTTACACTTGGCCATGCGAGGAACCAATCCTCCATGCCAAAAGGATCTGCACTTACATCTAATCAAACAATGATCAAACAAAGGCAATTGTACTTACATCTGATCAACCAATGGTCGAAGAAAGGCACAACACTTATATCTGATCAACCAATGATCAAAGAAAGGATCGGCACTTATATCTGATCAACCAATGATCAAAGAAAGGCTCCGCACTTACATTCGACACATGCGAGGAACCAATCCAACATGCATGTTCGAAAAGGCATGCACTCACATATGATCCTATAGGAACCAATCCTATAGTCATATTAGAATGGACCCCAGTCTTAGACTGAGCTACCTGGTAGCTGACTAGGTGCCTCCATTCTCCAGGAGAATGGCAGTTTCCCTTACATCTGTCCTACTCAATAGAATGGCCAGCACTCACATCTGACATGGAAGGAACCAATCCTCTCAGCATGACAGAATGGTTCAGCCCTTACATCTGACCATGGAAGGAACCAATCCTCTCACCATGTTAGAATGGCTATGGGTCTCATCACTTTCCCTTGGAGGAAACCTCGATCTAGAGAACACCAAGCTTCTCCCTAAAGTACTCGAACTTCACCCTAGCCAATGGATTTTTCAACACATCAGCTATCTATTCCTCCATCGCAACATACTGGAGCTTCACTACTCCCTTCTGCACCATATCCCTAATATAGTGATACTTGATCTCTATATGCTTCGACTTGTCATGAAACACTGGATTCTCTGACAACTTTATGCAACTCGGGTTGTCACAATGTATACAAGTAGCATCCATCTGGAGATCAAATAAATCAGACAGTAGCTTCCGCAGCCATACTGCCTCACAACTAGCTGAACCAGCTATGACATACTCTACTTCAGCTGTATTTAGTGCCACATAGGATTTCTTCCTGCTAAACCAAGAGATCACACCTGATCCCATACTAAAGCAACAACCTGAAGTGATTTTCCTATCGATGGCACTGTCTGAGCAATCTGAATCAACATAACCCTCCAGGTTAATCTTTTGATTTGCTTCATACTTGAGCCCATAATCAATTATACCTCTCGGGTACCTCAAAATGTGCTTTGCAGCAATCAAGTGAACATGTCTCGAATCTATCAAGAACTGGCTCAAGGTGTTCACAGTGAAGACAATTTCTGATCTTGTGTTCGTTAGATACATCAAGGACCCAGTCATCTGATGATACATTGTGGCATCAACCATATCTGATGAAGCATCACTCAATAGCTTCAAGTGTGATGCCATAGGTGTGGCCATAGCCTTGCATTCCATCATCCCAAACCTCTTCAGGATCTCTACTGCATACTTCCCTTATCCGAGGGAGATTCCATCCACATTCTGCCATACCTCCATACTTAGAAAATAATGCATCATACCCAAGTCCTTCATTTCAAACTCAAAAACAAGCTTTCTCTTTGTATCATCAATCAACCCATCCATACTTGTTACAAACAGATCATCCACATATAGTAGAAGCATCACTAGGTTTCCATCTTCAACATTCTAGTAAAGGTTGGAATCTGCTTTACTCTTGGTAAAGCCCAAACTAGATAGAAAGATATCAATTTTTCCATACCATGTCATGGGTTCCTGTTTCAAACCGTAAAAGGCTTTCTTAAATCTGCACACATGAGACTCCCTGTCATGTGTCTCAAAAACCGAGTGGTTGTTCTACATACACTTCCTCTTCTACTACACAATTCAAGAAAGCAGTCTTGACATCCATTTGGTGTATCTTACATTTCATTACTGCAACCAAAGCAAGTAGTATTATAATGGAAGTGTATCTAGCCACAGGAGAAATTTTTTCTTCATAATCTATTCCTTCCTTCTGTGAGAAGCCACGAGCCACAAATATTGCCTTATATTTTTCAATGCTACTGTCTGCAGCATGCTTGATCTTGCAGATCCATTTGGAAGTTACAACTGACTTCCCTTCTGGTCTTAGGACAATATCCCAAACAACATTCTTCATGATCAATTGATACTCTTCGATCATAGCATCATTCCATTATTTCCGATCTACTGCTTCTTCATAGTTGGAAGGTTCTTTGTTGATAACATCACATAGTAAAGCTACATATCTGGAACAAGATCTAGTTCTCTTTCTTTCTCTATGATTCTCTTCTGGAGCCCCATATCTTTCCACACCTTGGATAATATCTCATACCCAAGCAAGTTTCCTCTTGTGAGGATTCTTCTCCTGAGGTGGATCTACAGGTCTTTGTGGTTCTTCAAATTCTTGATCTTCTTCTTGAATTTCTTCATTCATGGTTGTATCATGAATTCTGGGTGCTTCTGCTTCTTCAGTATCTTCAGCAGGTCTCTTTCTAGATTTGTTGTAAGCTGTGTCTTCATCAAATGTTACATCCCTGCTGATGTCAATATTCTTGAATCCTGGGAAGTATATTCTGTAAGCCTTCGAGCTTTCAAAGTATCCCACAAATATACCCTTCTTTCCTAAAGGATCTATTTTTGTTCTCTTTTCTTTTGGTATGTGTATGTACACTAGACAGCCGAATATTCTTAGATGGCTGACTTCTGGTTTCTTGAAGGAGAAGACTTCTTCAGGAGTCTTGTTCTCGATTACTCTGTGTGGAGTACGGTTCTGTACATACATCGTTGTTCTGGCTGCTTCTGCCCATAGATGCATAGGAAGATCTTGATCATGAAGCATTGCTCTTGCAGCTTCCATGATGGTTCTATTCTTCCCTTCTGCAACCCCATTATTTTTTGGATTGTAAGGAGTGGAAAAATCCCTCTTAATCCCTGATTCTTTGCATAAGTCTTTGAATTAATTTGATGTGAATTCTCCACCATTATCTAATCGAAAGGTCTTGATCTTCTTTTCTGTGTGGTTCTTGATTAAGGCTTTGAATTCCTTGAACTTGCTGAAAACTTCATCTTTGTTCTTCATGAAGTAAATCCATGTCTTCCTAGAAAAGTCATCAATGAAAGAGACATAGTATACATACCTGCTTAGTGAACTTGATGACATTGGTCCGCATACATCGGAGTGGATGATTTCCAAGATTCCTTTTTCCTTTCTCTCTCTACTTGGAAATGTCTTATTTGTATTCTTTCCTTTCGCACATCCTTTCCAGACCCCTTCATGTTTTTCTTGAATTTATGGAAAACCTTCAATAGCTTTGCTTGCTAGTGGTAGTGCTCTATAGTGCACATGTGCAAGCCTTCTATGCCAAAGTTCATTTGGCTCTACTGTGTCATGGACCATAGCTTGTTTTGGATGGCCCTTTAGCTTGTATAAGCCTCCTTCTTGTTCTCCAATCACTACTACATCATCAATAGTCTTTCCTCTTGGCCACATGAGGACTTGGCCATCTACAAATGCAACCCTCATGCCTTTTTCCATCCAATGCTGATATAGATAGAAGATTCTTCTTCAGTCCTGGTACAAACAAGACATCTTTCATTTTTATAGATTTTCTAGAGTCTAGCTTGTAGGAGGATTCACCACTACCTTTTATGGGATATTGGTAGTCATCCCCAAGCTTCACTTTATGGGGTGAATTATGTTCATATAGTTTCTCAAAGGATTCCTTGAAACCTGTCATGTGCTCGGAAGCCCCACTGTCAATAAGCCAATCTTTGCTTCCATGAGTGACAGTTCCCATGAGAGTGGAGATTAGAACATATTCATCTTCACTTGAAGAGTCTTCACTTTCTTGTCTGACTCTCTTCCTGGGAGGATCATCATCCTCAGCAGTGTGAGGATGATGTCTTCTTTTGGAGTTCCTCTTCTTCTTGGATCCATTCTTATACTTGGGATCATTTTTAGCAAAGTGTCCTATTTCATCGCATGTATAACATCTGAGTGAGGATGGATCCCTTCTTAAAAATTCATTTTTCTGATGAGAATGCTTACCTTGGTGATGATGTTTTTCCCTTCTTTATTTCTTGGAGTGTACTATGAGAGCTTGATCTTCACTTGCCATCTTTTCTTCTTGAGCAGCTATCCAAGCTTCTTCCCACAGTCTACTGAACTTGACCAACTTCTTTCTAGCACAAATTCCTTGGATGAAAGAATCCCGTGACCTAGGGAGGCCATTCAATGTTGTCATCACAATTTCTTCATTCTCCACTTCTTCATCTACAGCTTCTAGTTGTTCTTTGATCTAGGAGACCCTTGTGAAGTATGACTGGATGGTCTCCTCATTCTGGATCTTGACATTCTTCAACTGGTTCCTTAGAGTCATCTTCCGATTGATGTTCTTTCCTTCAAATAGTTTGGTTAGGGCATCAAACATGGCTTTAGGTGTCTTGAGGGAGGACACCTATGGAATGAGGTGATCCTTGATAGAATTTGCAATGATCCTCTTTTCCATAACCAACTTCTTCTTATGTAAGGCCTTGTCCTCATCTCCCCCTGGAACTGGAACCTCGTCATGGATATAGTAGTCCAACTCATTTTCTTCCAGGACCAGGGAGATCCTATACTTCCAAGCTCGGAAGTTATAAGCTCCCTCAATATTTTCATCAAGCTTGGTATGATGAGACATCTTAACTGAGAATCTCAAATGGAAATACAAAAGATTTAGATCTTACGAGGTCAAGATGTCGGATCTGAATTTGGAGTTGAAATCCTGTAGTGCTAGTTCAGGAGCAGATTAGGGTTTTGTTTTTCTGTAGTTCTGTCCAAACAAATGCTTTGAATTTGATCCCTAAATTTGATTTTGGGGAGGATATCAATTTAGGCCTGGGCTCACTGAAAAATTCCTCTTCTATGAAAAGCCCTAATTTCTGGCAGTAGTGTCGAGTCCAAAATTGAAAAACCTCATAATTGAATTCTGCTTCGACAGAAAGATGTGCCCTAGGGAGGAGAGTTATTCCACTTTAATTTTGCTGAAAATATATGGAGAGAGATCCACAAAGTAGGAAGCCCTATTTCCTGCAGTTGCACAGTGTCTTATTCTCAGGTTAGCTCTGATACCATGTTATATTTTAACATTAAGCTAGCATAACATTAGGATCTTTAAACTGAGAGAACAACAAGCACAGCAATCAAACACAAGAGACAATGAACACGGTGTTTTCCTCAGGGAAACCATAAATGGAGAAAACCTTGCAAATTCCTCAAAGATAGAATCAGCACCAAAGTGAAACCCAAAAATAGTAAGACAATCTCCCGACAGTAGTAAGATCTTTCCTCTTGCCCTGGTGTCTTTCTCTTCCTCAGCTATGCGCTACAACTGAGTGTGGATGAGATGTGTGATAAATAGAGAGGTCACCTCTCTATTTATACTAATTCATGACATCACTAAAACCCTACTAGGGCCTACCTCACTAGGAGAGTCTAATAACCCTAGTGCCCCGGAACTGTGGGGAGTTTAACCCTTAGACAATAGGAGGGTTACCCCCAATGACTTGACATGACTTGTTTACATTATAGATTCTCCTGATAGGAACATTGGGGCATGACATGACACAAGTACATCCCGAAATAAACATTGGGTTACAATAGATAAGAGAAACAAGTGAAATACATTCCTAAGTTACAATTACATCAACAAAATTATAGCTAATTTTATCTTTGGTTAGAATTATACATTGTCATAGACATTAAAAAAAAATCACTTAACAAATGAATTACTGAAGTAGTCCTTCGCAAAGGATAGAAGGTGCAAACCAAAGGAATTTGAAGTATTATTGAGATCATGGATGAAGAACTTTTCTTGGACTCAAGTAGGAGGTTGGGTGGAAAACAAACTCTTGTATTCAAGCATGAAGGCTTGAGGCGAAAACCTCTTCTCTAAGGGAACACCAAGGGGAAAAATTGAGGATCCAGCTCTACTTTGCTAAAGTAACTTTTCATGGACTCAAGCGGGAAGTTGGGTGGAAAATAAATTCGTGGACTCAAGTGAGCAGGATTGAGGGGGATTATGAAAGAGTTTGTGATATCAATGTTAAGACCTAGGCACAAAGTTGACATTTAGAAGACCTAGTTTTGTTGCACAATAGTACAGGTTATGAAGGATAAAAGCTTGCAAGAATCACAAAATATTGAATATGATCAAAGAAAATCTGAAAAACATCTCAAGAGATGCGGAAGCAAGCAATAAGAACTTAAAGGGAAATGAACACAAAATCTTGGATGAATATGTAACACTGAGGATGATGTTAATTATAAGGGGGAAAGTTTGTAACATCCCCTCAAATCACGACCAAAAAATAGGAAGTGTAAGTAAAAAGGAACTGTAAGTACTATCCTAGCGTCAACAAATTATATATGAAACTAATATTGCTAGGAGACTGAAAACGTGCTTGACTAGACGATGATTGGGGACGAATAGGGGGTAAAAGGGTGTTCATACAAGTAAGGCCTTGGGAACTTATTGAAATATGACTATGTGTCATCAGGGTACTCATGAATGGTAAGAGTGGCTGTCTTTTTGGATAAAGGAAGGCCCTAATTCTGGTGTCCATATATATATATATATATATATATATATTTATGAAAATAAGCTATATATATATATATATATATATTTAAATTAAAAATGATTTATTTTGATATATTGAGCTTAAATCGAAAAATACATAAATTGATTATAAGTCGAAGTGGTCTATATTCTTGTCACCGTACGATATTGAATTCTTCATTGATGTGATTTTGTTACACCTGTTTTAGAGCTAATCATGGGAATTGTTCACTCATTAAGAAAAGTGGTATAACTCCTTCCACCACTTTCCCTTTTGAAGAGAAACATGTCAGTCGACCTTCGCTATTTGGCGTCTTTTTGCAAACTGTAAATCTCTTTTTTATGATTTTATATATATCGTTGTGTTGAGGGAGGGAAGGAAGCCAATCTTGGATTTCCTCCATCAAGGAGTGACATATCGATCACACTGCGCCTCCATTTTTATAGCAACGTTGGATTACATCGTAGTGGACTGGACTTGGGTTTGAACTTAGTAATATTGAATTGGTATGGATCTCAACTCCTCCTCTATTCTACTTATTCCAGTCGTGTTTTCATCTCTTTCTTTGAATGTATTCCTGCGATCTAGATATCTAAGGTCAGATTTTGTTGATTAATCTGCGTTGGAGCATGCTTTATGTGCAGTTGCTCCAAAAATTGATCTGTATTAGGGTTTTTGTGTTTTCTTATTCAAAAGTCCTTTGCCAAATCTTTTCTCCCATTCTGAGTATCAATGCGATACAGATATGGTCTAAGATCTTGTTTTTTTCTGGCTATATTGGTGTGGTTTTCACTTCACGATGCATTTTTTATCTTCCAGATTATATATATAGTGGGGAATTATAGTGTAGTTTATTTTCTTTTGGTCCAGTTCGTATTTCCATTCCCATCTGCATTGTAGATCTCAACCACACATCTATGAATTTGATATGGAATTTGGTAAGCCTCCCCATCCTTACCTGCGTTCCTTATTTTAATCGGTGATCTAATTTATGTTCTTTATGTATTGATCTATCCTAGATTCTATTTTGTTGATTAATTATTCAAAAATGACAATTCCAACCCTCTCTATTTTTGTGAGTTTAGAAGAGGATAGTTCTCCCTGTTTCTCACTATAAATCCAAGTCTGTATTTAAAGATGTATATTGACAGTAACCTTGAAGTAGAAAGAGGAAGACTTTTCAAATGAGCCATATCTAAGGTTGTTTATTTAGTAATGGATTTCTCCTAGCCTTGAGTTTAGAACAAGTTCATGGGTCATGCTGAGTCTTCAGTCTATGAACCGGTTGTTTAGTTTGCACTGAGTCCTTGATTCACCCATGTTTTTATTATTCACATGGAGTGGGAAGAAAATGACTTTCATATGGCATAGCCCTTGAAGTCCTGAGTGATTTTGCAAATAGGTCCTCATTTTTCTTGTGTGCACTTAAATGTTGATGACATACATTATTGTATTTATGTCTGCATTCATAATTTAGTGTAGAAGTAGCCTTGACCTTTGATGTGGGTGGAATTTTGTAGTTATGACTATAATTTAATGCATTCCTCGGTTGCGAGTGATAGACACAATTCTTTATATTATTATTGGAATGTATGTTCATAAAAATTTTGTTTAAATATTCCTGTAAGAGTGAGAGCGCTTCACTTGAAAAGAAGATGGAGATTTCCTCTTTTTCTTTTGAATATTTTACAACATTTTAATGTATGATTGGTTAATTTGAATTTGTTTTTGGAGAATGATCTGGAAACAGTTAAAACATATTTATGTAGGAAGTTGTGTGAGAAATTCAAACCAGAAAGTGAGTAATTCAAACCATGGGAGAATCTAGGAGCATTAGTGAGGTTCACAAATCAAATTTGGGTGCAAGATTCAGCAAAAACCATAAAATTACAGTTAAATCACACACAATGATAGTTGGAAACAAGATAATTTTGGACTGTCTAACTCTGAAATTGTTATTAACAGGTTTATAAATACATCATAATTGTTTTGAATTGATTTGGAATCCAATTGTGAGCAAAAATCCCAAAATTTCCAAATTGGCATCAAACCCCCCTAGGTGGGCCAATCTCGTCCCAACTCTCTCCAAATGGCCATGAATTGTTGAAGTGGCATGGATTATGTGTGCTGGGTTAATGATTACACCTTGGATAGCATGGGTGTGGAAAATTGGATGGTTTAGACTCTCAATGCAACATTAATTGCACCAAATCAAGCAAAATTTGGGCAAAATCCCACTCTAGCGCCCCATGTCAACTTTCATGTCCACATTAAATGAATGGGAGTGCACCAGCAATGATAGATATGCATATGTGGTAGTTTTACTAGTATGGAGTACCCATGTGGGTCATAGAACCTCAACTTGACATGGCATATGTCCACCTAAGCACCCCTAGTCCACCTCATAGTGTATTAAAGCTTAAAAAAGCAATAAAATTGACTAATTAGTGTAACTAAGGTAATAATGATGGATTATTGCTCTAAAACCATCCCTTAATCCAAAAACTAAGTATTCTCACAAAATTATGAAGGCCTTGGAAACAATGGCTCAAGTCACCTCAAGCACATAACAAAAAATTTCAATTTTTATTTGTCCATGTGAACCGAGAAAAGAAGGAAAGCCACATGGGAAAAAACTTCCCTCAATAATGGAAATGGGGATGGACCTGCAATTATATAACATAAAATTACCATCCTTCACTCACCCCAAGCAAATATCTCAGGTAAGTGAAGTTCTTCTCAGTGAAATCCTTGGTAAAAATGTCGATAGTTTGCTCGATGGATGGGAAATACTGCAGTGAGATCACCCTGTCCTGCAGTAAGCCCCAAATGTAATGCATGTGAATATCTATGTGATTTGTACTATTACTATGTAATGGATCAGTAGATATCTTGATGGCACTCTGATTATCCACCCAAATGTTGGTTGGAGAATCAATTGTGAGACCAAACTCCCGAAGAATTCCCTACAACCAAACACACTGAGTTGCAACATTGACTGCTACCCTGTATTCAGCCTCTACTAATGAAAGTGAGATGGTGTGTTGTTTCTTAATTGACCATAAAATAGGACCCTCAGTAAACATGAATACAAAACCTGATGTTGACTTTCTATCAATTGGATCATTGGCCCAATCTGAATCAGAAAATCCAACTAGTTGAAGTGAAGAACTAGCTGTGTAATGTACTTCGAATTTCTTAGTTCCTTGGACATACTGAAGATTTTTTTTAGCATCCTTACAATGGAGCTCATGTGGCTGGTGCATGTGTGTTGCTACAACACTCACAACATAAGACAAATCATGTCTTGTATGAGTGAGGTAGAGCAAGCTGCCCACTAGTTTCCTGTAGAGTGTGATATCTACCATTGGGGAATTGCCAAATTCAGGCAAATTAATACCAGAAAGAAAGGGAGACTTGGATGCCTTACACTCAGCCATATTAAACTTCTTCAGTAGGTCTGAAGCATACTGTGTTTGACTCAACATGATACCCTTACCATTTTGCTCAATTTCTAAGCCTAAAAATTGCCTTAGCAATCCTAGGTCTGTCATAGCAAATTCACTGTGCAAAGAGTTCTTAATTTGACCAATTGAATTGGTGCAGAAACCTGTAATAAGAATATCATAAACATAAAGAAAAATGACCTACAATTTAACATCATTTTTCTGCAAGTACACATTAGGGTCTGATTTGCATCTTGTGAAGCCAATTGAAAGCAAGAAAGCATCCATTTTTGCATACCAAGCCCCGGGGACTTTCTTGAGTCCATACAGTGATTTTTCAGCCTGCATACCAATGAAGGATCCTCTTGGAAACCTTAAGCCTTCTTAATATAGTTCTCCTCATGTAGTTCACCATGCAAGAAAGAACTCTTTACATCCATGTGGTGAACCTCCCAACACTTACTAGCTGCTAGTGCAAGAACTAGTCTAATTGAGTCCATCTTTGCAATCGGTGCAAAGGTCTATGTGTAATCAACTCCATGGACCTGAGAATATACCTTAGCCACTATCATAGCCTTATGTTTTATATCAAAACCATCAGCAGCAAGTTTGGTCTGGTACACCTATTTATATTGAAAAACTTTCCTCTTGGGAGGAAGGAGAACCAATTCCCATCTGTTGTTCTCTTGGAAGGACCGAAGCTCATCTTTTATTGCTGAATTCCATCTTGGGTCTGTACAATATTTTTGATATGTTTGTGGGTCAAAAATAATTAGCATGTAACAGTGTTCAGCAAGAGCACTATCACTAGCAAATTAAGCCTTACTAGTTTGTGATCTAGTTCTCCTAGGCTCTTCGGGATTGCCTGCCAATTCCCTGGCTGCTTGCACAATTTTTTCAACTCATTTGGGCCTATATGGTGATTCATCTACAACAATATCATCTTCAGAAACATT
This sequence comes from Pseudotsuga menziesii, assembly GCA_001517045.1. NCBI lineage: Eukaryota > Viridiplantae > Streptophyta > Pinopsida > Pinales > Pinaceae > Pseudotsuga > Pseudotsuga menziesii. Next base: position 34,975 of record LPNX010457386.1, on the reverse strand, counting down.
CATATCAGAATTATCAGAAAAAATAGAGCATTTGTCATCACTTACATCTTCGAATGGTTGAGGAGAGGAGAAATCCCCCGGTGCAAGTTCAAAGTCTGGAATTGGCTCTTCTTCGAATTTGAAACTTTTTTCAACAAAATTTTTTCCAGTGGATGTGTCAAAGAGCTTGTACCCTTTGTTTCCTCACCATATCCAACCATGAGACACTCCTTGTTTTTTTTTTGCAAGGATTTCCTCTTCTCTGAAGTTATTCTTCCCCATGCTTTTGTCCTGAATATCCTGAAATTTGAGACATCTGGTTTTTCACCAAACCATGGCTCATAGGGTGTCATCCCTTTCATTGATTTGTGGAAGGATTTATTTTGAATGTGAGCAGCATAGCTAATGGATTCAACCCATAGCTTGGGATTAAGTTCCCTCACTTCTATCATGCAAGTTGCCATCTCTTTGAGAGATCTGTTCTTTCTCTCTGCCACACCATTTTTTTGTGGTGTGTAGGGAGTTGAGTGTTTCATTTGGATGCCACACTCCTCACAAAGTTGCTGTAGATTCTTATTCACACATTCCTTTCCATTATCATTCCTAAGGAATTTGATCTTCTTTTCACTCGGATTCTCTACTAGTGCTTTCCAAACTTTGAGTTGCTCAAACACCTCAAATTTCAATTTCAAAAAATACACCCACCAAAATTGAGAGTAGTCATCAATAAATGTAAGAACATACCTAGATCCACCATATGACGGAGTGGGTAGTGGACCAATCAGATCATAATTCACCAACCCAAGTTGTTGTGTTTCTCTCCTTTCCTTTCCCTTCTCGTAGCTCTGCTTAGGATGCTTCCCAATCACACATCCAATACATGCTCTAGTAGATGGCTGAATTTGTGGAACACCTTCCACCATTACTTCTTTGTGCAATGTTTGGAAATATCTGTAATTCATGTGGCCAAACCTCTCATGCCATAGTTTGGAAACTTCATTGGCATGTGAGTGAAGTGCTTGATCACTGGAATTAGGGAGGAAATTATATAATTTGTACATTCTCTCATGATGATCATCATACCCAACTGCAACAACTTGGTCTCTTGAGATTTTAGAAATCGCTACAGAGTCAAGAGTAAATATTACTCTCTTTGGTTCTCCTATATGGGTCATATGGTAGACTGAAAACAAATTTTCTGCAAGGTCTGGTACATACAGTACATCACTAAATAACCCATGGTCTAAATGAATTCTCCCAATCCCTTTGGTCTGGAGTTCATAAACATCTCCCATTCGAACTATTGGGCCAGCATTCGAACTCATGGAGGAGAAGAATTCTCTCCTGGATACCATATGCCTGGAAGCACCTAAATCAATAATAAAGGATGAGGAATTAGAATTACCTTCCACCAATGCATGACATTTCTCCTTTCCTTCACTTGAACTAGAGTTGCCATCTTTCTTCCTAGCACTGTCATGAATTGGAATGTTGTTCTTCTCCAACAGCTACACCATGGTGTCTATGGTTTTCTTCATGCATGAGCTCTCTGGATGCCATCCCTTGTGGCAATAAGAGAATTGGTCCTTCTCTTTCCCTTTCTTCTCCTTTTCTTTGGATGGATTCATAGCTCCCTCATTGGATTTGGGATTTTCTGATTTCTTCTTGTCTGGCAGCTTCGAATTATTAGACTTGGGTTTTCCCCTTGCTGAATTCGAAACCCCCACTGCTAGTGCTTAATCATTGGTCTTGATGGAACCCATTTGGACCAATTTTACTTGCTCTTGAGTGAGTGACTCCATGAAATTTTACAGACTTGGAATTTTCCCATTTCGAAGGGTGAGTTTGTCTGAGTGAAATGTGCTCACAAAGACTGAGAACTTTGGCCCCAACTTTGAAAGTATAGACAAGATCAGTTGATATTCCTTCTTCTCAATCCCACATTGTTTTAACTACAATACAAGTGATTTGAACTTGGTGAAGAAGTCCTGGATTGTGTCATAGTGCGTTGAGCTCAAGCTTATCAGCTCATTCTCAAGCTAGTGACCACGTAGCTCATCAGTTTTTCCAAATAGAGACTGAAGCTTCTCCCAAACCTCCTTTGGTGATGTCAAACTATCAAGGTGGAACAACAAATCTCTTAAGATGCTCAGATATAGCAAACCATATGCTTCATCCAATTTTTTAAAATACTTGGATTTTTCTACAGCATAATTTGGTTCCACTCCAGTGCTAAGAGTAACTCTGAAAATCCCCTTGGCTCTCAATTGAATCACCATTTGTACCTTCCATTCAAAGAAGTTGAAAGGTGTTAGCATGATGTGGGTATCCTCCATTATTTCCTGCACTAATGGTGGTGAAATTGCTAACTGGGTTACACACAACAATTCGATTTTATCTGGAATTAACTAACAAAGCAACTCAAATCCACTAATAATTTGGTCTACAACTCAAAAATATCCACCCAGCTCTGATACCATGTGAGAAATTCTATCCAAAAAGTGAGTAATTTGAACCACAGGAGAGTCTAGGAGCATTAGTGAGGTTCACAAATCAAATTTGGGTGCAAGAATCAACAAAAACCATCAAATTACAGTTAAATTACACACAATGATAGTTGGAAACAAAATAATTTTGGACTGTCTAAATCTGAAATTGTTATTAACAGGTTTATAAATACATCATAATTGTTTTGAATGGCTTTGAAATCCAATTGTGAGCAAAAATCCCAAAATTTTCAAATTGGTATCAAACCCCCCTAGGTGGGCCAATCTCATCCGAAATCTCTCCAAATGGCCACAAATTACTGAATTGGCATGGCTGATGTGTGCTGGGTCAATGATTACACCTTGGATAGTGTGGGTGTGGAAAATTGGATGGTTTAGACTCTCAATGAAACATTAATTGCACCAAATCGAGCCAAATTTGGGCAAAATCCCACTCTAGCGCCCCAAGTCAACTTGCCTGTCCACATTCAATGAATGGGAGCACACCAACAATTATGGATGTGCATATGTGGCTGGTTGAATAGGCTAGAGTACCCATGTGGGTCATAGAACCTCAACTTGACATGGCATATGTCCACCTAAGCACCCCTAGTCCACCTCATAGTGTATTAAAGCTTAAAAAAGCAATAAAATTGACTAATTAGTGTAACTAAGGTACTAATGATGGATTACTGTTCTAAAAGGTTGTAACCGTGTGGAAACTCAAGAAAATTACCTCGTGTTCTATGCTTTGTTTTTCTAAAGAGTTTGAATAGAGATGACTTTGGGAAAATGGTTTTGTTGGATGGTTTTTAATCTATTTGTATGTTAAACATTTTATAGAAAGAGTATTATACTTACTACAAGTTACTTTACCAAAAGTAGCTAGAATCTTTAATTAAAGGACACATGAGTTAACGACCTCACATTAAATTTTTAAGTGGAGGAATTAACATGGTCATAAATCCTTCCAAAGTTCTTATAGTTTTAATATTATTAACTACCAATATTTCAATGTCATTATTAAAAGTAGAGTTATATTTAACTCTAAAATGATTTTAAGTGCTTAAACCTATTTCTTGTGAAATCAAGTTCAAAATTATGTAGTTATTAGGAAAAGGATTATATATATATACACACCAGTGAAAGGAAGGCCCTTATGGTAGTATGTCCATAAACACTAGATTGTTATGATTTTATTCCTTCGAATGAATTAGGTAAGTATAAATAAGTATAGTGTAAGTAAATGGTAGGATAATTATATTTCCTACTAGTGATTTTTCACTATGGAATTTGGGGATAAAGCACTGTAGGAACTATAAATTCACATGGTTTCTTGAATACTACGGTGTAATGTTGAATAGTGAATGTTGACATTCCCTTGTGTTTATGAAAAAAGCGTAATGAGTGATTAGTCATGAATATTGTCTCTATGATGACTAAGAATTCTAAGTCTCATACTCTTAGAAAAAGTATCATTGGATTACAATACTATCTTAACTTGGAACTCGAAGAGTTCTGTTTTTAACCTTGAACCTCAGTGGATTCGTCGCCCAGCTCGAGGGTGGATTTAGATAGACCAACATATGTTAAATGAAGCCTTTGGTTGGGAGGAAATTCGTACACACATTTTCATTCGTACAAGCTAAAAAGAAGTATTTTTATCAGCTAGATTTCTTTATGGAGGTAATTTATTTTGTTTATAAAATTACGCTCTTGGTTTTATAAGTATTAATATGCATGTTAAGTCATATAAAGTGGTGGTTGCAGAAGTTGCGTTCCAATGATTGAAAAGTCTTGGAATAACTCACGAAGGACAAGTGTAAAATAAATTAGCTCCTCCTACGCATATCTTTTTAATTAGTTTCTTTAACAGTTAAATTTGTTACATGGATTTATCTTGTTTTATGCTCTTGAATTTGTATGATGATATATAGTTCTAATATTTATGTTGAGGTTGCATTAATTCAAGTGGTGGCTTTCGAAGCTGTGTTCCAAGGATGCAAAAAGCATGGGACGACGAGAAAAAGAAAAGGTTAATGTGTATGTGTTATCTCATTCAAGGATAAGTCTTGTGACTAATGTAAGGTTTGTATCTATTCTGATTAAGATACAGTCATGTAAGATTGTATTAGAGTGAATTGTAGTTTGACGGTTCTTAATTGTAAACAAAATGTGATTCTATATTTGAGGTATAAGTTTTTATCATTATTCTTGTACTAGTATGGTTATTAGTATAGCCCTCTTGTCAACTAATAAGTGGAACTTAATCAAATTGAATTACAGTTTCTTATATGAATAGATGAAATTAATAATAGTGTTTACAATGATGTAATTACACACTCTCAGGAGGCTAACATAGTTGAATTGTTTGGATATAGTAAAAGCAAAAAATTTACCCCATTTTCTTAGAATTTACATTGAAGAATTCTTGGGTTTGTTACAAATGGTATCATAGCCTCAGGTTCAAACACTGAGTCCAAATGGACCCGCGTATACACAAGCAAGTCGTGTGCAAGTCATGTACTCTCTGAATTACTGTTTATGAAAATGGTTTGCATAAGAGTTTATCGTGCAACATGTAAGCTAAAGAAAGTTAAATTTTAAATGAGACATTAAAATTCTTTGATGACTATATTATACATGGTTTCTCCAATTAAAATGCATCAATGACAAGGGAAGTAGTATAAACTATAACTTAATTTGGTACGAGCGAAATTAAGGATAATGGCTAATTAAGTTGGTCCTTAAACCTACTTGTTAAGTAGATTTTTAGTCAGAAAATCAGAGATTATGGTTTGTTAAGTTTCTTTTGAAGCATTTCGTTTATCACCAGATGCATGTATGAATTTACTACGACATGAATTGTATATTGAAGAAATTGAAGCATTCCATTTCTACTACCTCTTCAGCATGACAATATGGTTGCATGGTAAAAGCTCTGCAAAAAGGTTTTTGGAACCTTCTCTCCATATATCTTGGGTGGGATTTACTTAAATCTAAATATTTAGTTAACAACAATATCTTATTCTACGACGAGGTTATGATCCTATCCTACGGAGCTCTTGATTTTTGTTTCATTTATGATAGTTTTTTTTACGTGTTCTTTGTGAGGATAACCTTATCTTATTAACCACAATAAACTATATACTTCAGTGTGAAGTCGATATCAAATTTTACTGCAAAACCTCATTGTAAATCATAGCTAATTTTAGCTTGGTTAGAATTATACATTGTCATAGACATTAAAAAAAAATCACAAAGAAGTATTATTGAAATGATGGATGGATAACTTTTCCTGGACTCAAGAAGGAGGCTAGGTGGAAAAGTAATTCCTGGAATCAAGCATTAAGTCTTGAGGGGAAAATAACCTCTTCTCTGAGGGAACACCAAAGGGAAAAATTGAGGATCCAGCTATACTTTGCTAAAGTAAACTTTCCTGGACTCAAGCAAGAGGCTGGGTGGAAAAGAAATTCCTGGACTCAAGTGAGGAGGCTTGAGGGGGATTATGAAAGAGTCTATGATATCAATGGAAATACCTAGGCACAAAATTGACATCTGGAAAATCGGATGTTGCTTGATGTTTTTGAGGGAAATTTTTTTGACTAGCAATCAAAATGGAGAGTAACCTCAAAGTTTTACCCTGTAAGACCAATTGGTATCAACAACTCGAGAGAGAGTTCTTTGTTCAACAGAGAGCTGTTAAAGATGAAAAACTCAAGGGAGAATTTGTTGATCAACAAAAGTGTTGTTGAAAGTTGTTCAACTTTGTGATGAAACAATAAAACACATATTAACGATTTTCCTAATAACTAGACTGTTGAATGTCTTAATGTGTAAATGTTATGAATACTTAAGTAGGAAAAACTCCCTTAAGGGTGAGGGTGAATGCTACGTTTTAAAAAGGTAACTGCTTGAAATTATGTGAAATAGATGATGCTAACTTGTGATTGAAATAAATGTCTATGTCAATTTGAGGACTAGTTAAAGCATGCAAGTACCGGAGGTAAAAGATGTCCTTCAAAAATATAACTAAAACTGAATTACTTATGAATTCTTTTGATGGTAATGTTGTATTAGGCCTTCGTATGAGGATAAAAGAACAAACAAAGGATAAAATATGTTCAGTGAATTGAAAATGTTCTGTTGCAGAAAGAATTAGTTGTTTATGTTCTAAGTTGGATTATGAATTAATGACATGATTACTGAATAAATTTTGGTAGACCTGGTTTTGTTGCAAAAAAGAACAGGTTATGAAAGATAAAAGCTTGCAGGAATCACAAAAGATTGAAAATGATCAAAGCAAATCTGAAAAAACATCATGAGAGATGCAGAAGCAAGCAATAAGAACTTAAAGGAAAATGAACACAAAACCTTGGATGAATAGGTAACACCGAGGATGATGTTAATTCTAAGAGGGAAATTATGTAACATCCCCTCAGAGCACGACCAAAAAACAATAAGTGTAAGTAAAAATGCTCAATAAGTACTATCCTAGCGTCAACAAATTATATATAAAACTAATATTGCTAGGAGACTGAAAACGTGCTTGACTAAAATGATGATTAGAGACGATTCCACTAGGGGAAAAAGGGTGTTCATGCAAGACAAGCCTTGGGAACTTGATGAAAGATGACTATGTGTCATCAGAGTACTCATGAATGCTAAGAGTGGTTGTATTTTTGGATATAGAAAAGCCCTAATTCTAATGTCTATATATATATATGAAAGTTGCATTCATATATATATATATTGAAAGTTTCATATATATATATATATAATGACATAAATATATATAATATATATATATATATATATAAATGATTTATTTTTATATATTGATATTGAGTCGTAAAATACATCAATTGATTATCAGTCGAAGTGGTCTATATTCTTGTCACCATAGGATCTTGACTTCTCTATTGATTTTATTTTGTTACACCTGTGTTGGAGTGAATCATGGGAATTGTTCCCTCATTAAGCAAAGTGGTATAACCCCTTCGACCACTTTCCCTTTTGAAGAGAAACATGTCAATTGACCACCGCCATTTGGCCTCTTTTGGGAAAACTGTACATCTTTATGATTTTATATATATCGTTGTGTGGAGGGAAGGAAGAAAGGAGATCTTGGAATTCCTCCATGAAGGAGTGACATATCTATCACACTACGCCTCCATTCTTTTTAGCAGCGTTGAACTGCATCCGCGTGGAATGGAATTGGGTTTGAACTGAGCAAGATTGAATTGGTATGGATCTCAAATCCTCCACTATTCTACTTATTCAAGCTGTGTTTTCATCTCTTTCTTTTAATGTATGCCGGTTATCTAGATAGCTAAGGTCATATTTTGTTGATTAATCTGTGTTCGAGCATGCTTTTTGTGCACCCGCTCCCAAAATTGATCTGCATTAGGGTTTGTGTGTTTGTGATTCAAAAATCCTTTGCCAAATATTTTCTCCCATACTGAGTATTAATGCGATACAGATATGGTTTGAGATCTTGTTTTTTTCTTGCCATATTGGTGTGGTTTTCACTTCACCATGCATTTTTTTATCTTCCAGATTATATATATATATATAGTGGGGAATTATCGTGTAGTTGGTTTTCTTTTGTCCCATATCGTATTCCCATTCCCATCTGCATTGTAGATCTCAACCACACGTCTATGAATTTGGTCTGGAATTCGGCAAGCGTCCCCATCCTTACCTGCGCTCCTTATTTTAACCGGTGATTTTATTTCTGTTCTCTGTGTATTAATCTTTCCTAGATTCTATTTTGTTGATTGATTATTCGAAAACGACGATTACAACCGTCTCTATTTTTGTGAGTTTAGAAGAGAATAGTTCTCCCTCTTTCTCACTATAAAGCCGACTCTGTATTTAAAGATATATATTGACAGTAACCTTGAATTAGAAAGAGGACGACGTTTGAAAGGAGCCATTATATACTAGGTTCTTTATTTAGTTAGGGATTGCGCCTAGTCTTGAGTTCATAAAAATTTCATGATTTGCGCCGAGTCTTCGGTCCATGGACCAATTGTTTAGTTCGTGATGAGTTCCTAATTCACCCATGTTTTTATTATTCACATGGAGTGGAAAGAAAATGACTTTCAGATGGCCTAGCCCTTGAAGTCCTGAGTAATTTTGGAAAGAGGGCGTCATTTTTCCTGTGTGCACTTGAATGTGGATCATAGACATTGTTGGATTTACGTCTGCATTGGTAATTTAGTGTAGAAGTAGCCTTGACCTTTGATGTGGGTGTAATTTTGTTGTTATGACCATAAATTAATGCATTCCTCAGTTGCTAGTGATGGACACAATTCTTTATGCTATTATTGGAATGCATGTTGATAATTGTTTTGTTTAAATATTCCCCTAAAAGGGAGAGCTTCACTTAAAAATAATATGGAGACTTCCTCTTTTTATTTTGAAGATTGTACAACATTTTAATATCTCATTGGTTAATTAGAATTTGTTTTTGGAGAATGGTTCGAAAACAATTCAAACATATTTCCGTAGGAAGTTGTAACTGCGTGGAAACTCAAGAAAATTACCTCCCTTTGAGGGCATCATTACGTGAATTTAGTTGTTCATGTATTTGTGCGTAGAGTCATCGTGCAATAGAGTCTCTCTCTGTGAAGAAAGTCAACATCCAACAATATATAAGAAATCAAATAAATATCATCTTCTATGATTTGTTTTTATGAAGAGTTCGAATAGGGAAGACTTTGGGAAAAGGGTTTTGTTGGATAGTTTTTAATCTATTTTTATGTTAAACATTTTATATAAAGAGTATTATACTTACTACGAGTTCCTTTACCAAAGGTAGTTAGAATCTTTAATTAAAGGACACATGAGTCAACTACCTCACATTAAATCTTTAAGTGAAGGAATAAGTAGGTAGTTAGAATCTTTAATTAAAGGACACATGAGTCAACTACCTCACATTAAATCTTTAAGTGAAGGAATTAACATGGTTATAGGTTCTTTTAAATTTCTTATAGTTTTAATATTATGAAGTATCAATATTGATGTTATTATTAAAAGTAGAGTTATATTTAACTCTAAATTGATTTTAAGTGTTTAATTTTATTTATTTTGAAATCAATTCAAAATTATGGACTTATTAGGAAAATGCACGGGGACTTCACTTAGGGAACATCTCATATAGCACGTATAAGTTAAGGGACTTCCTTTGACTAGTGTGTGTGTAGTTGTTTTTAGGTATAAGTTCTTATCATTATTCTTATATTAGTATGGTTATTAGTATAGCCCTCATGTCAACTACTTAGTGGAACTTAATAAAATTGAATTACATTTTCCTTATATGAATAGATGAAATTAATAATAGTGTTTGCAATTATGTAATTACACACTCTCACGAGGCTAACATAGTTGAATTGTTTGGATATAGTAAAAGAGAAAAATTTACCCCATTTTCTTAGAATTTACATTAAGAAAATCTTGGGTTTGTTACAGTTTTGGTTGGACTATTGTCCTGGAGCCATTTGAATTGGCATGGAGTAGAAGTAGAGGTTATACTAGCGATTGGGTTGTGATTGGACTGATTTCTTGAGAGAATTTTTGTTTGAGTGCACCCTTTCTTGTGGAATCGTGGTTTTGGATTGGGGGTGATCATTTCAGGGTGATTTCTTGAGAGAATTTTTGTTTGAGTGCACCCTTTCTTGTGGAATCGTGGTTTTGGATTGGGGGTGATCATTTCAGGGTTATGTTTGGATTGCATTCATTCTACGGCTGGGTGGAACGTGGTGCAGTCGATTCTGGTTGTGTATTTGGAAAAGATAAGTTTTTTTATCTCACATTTATTAAATCTATTTGGATATGATATGATTTATTTTTGGATTAACATGAAATTTTTCATGAAACTTACGAGCTATTTGTGGAATAAATTTCTCATGGAATTCAATATATTTATGCAAGTAAATTTTGTGAAGGAAATGGAAACTACTTTTTGGGATTTTGTGCATAAACTGTTTGCGAAAATTATTCTTCGGAAAATATGCTACATAAGTAAGATTTATTCCTATGTTCATTGTATAATGTGTATTTTTAATTTACAATCTCCTCAAAATGGTTTAATACTCTTCCCTTTGATGCTTCTACCTTTTACTCGAAAACTAGTTCTTTGATTGGATTGTTTTGCATTGTTTGGAGACTTGGCACATGAAGTGTTTGTAAAAAATCCTTTGTGTTATTTTATGATTAGGTGTGATAAATTCAATTTAAATTTGTGTGATAATGTTATGGTAAATCTTGTTGATATTGTTTGGAAAATGTCTTTCAAAATTCTAGATCAATTTTTAATTTCTAGCTCCTTCAATGGAATTGTTTTGAGTAGATTTGTGACTTTGCATACAAAATATTTGATGACATGTTCGAATGAGATATACATATTTTATGACTCGTAAAACATTTTATTTATATTTTTAATGGAACTTGAATGATTCTATGATCTGTGGATTTAATTATTCTAGCAATTCCTAGAATTACTAGATAGTTCAGATGAGTAAAATTAGCTAGTTTTGTGAGTTATTTAATGGACTGTATATTGAAGGAAAGATACAACCATATGAATGTAGGTGACCCATGATATGATTTACATCAAATAAATTATTCATATACTTCTCTTTATAAATAGGTACATTGCAGTGAAAATTGATAACTAGTTGTGGGTTGAAATGTATGTTTTTGTAAAAACTGAATGCTACGTCACCTTTTTTTGAATTGGAATGATCTACAAATAAACCTTTAATTGTACGTAGGTGTGGGATTAAATATGATCTTAATGAATTTAAGATTTATTTTTGGTTTAATGAAATTTTTTCAAGTTTATCACCTTTTTTGAATTAGAATGATGTGCAAATAAACCTTTAATTGTATGTAGGTGTGGGATTAAATATGATCTTAATGAATTTAATATTTATTTTTGGTTTAATGAAATTTTTACAAGTTTATTTTGTGCAAGAATAACCACTTATATTGGAAAACTAGTTAACTAGTCTTTTGGACTCTCTTTGGCAATTTCCATGGTTAATTATTGTAATTTCGGTAATTAGGACTTATTTACATGTAATTAGATATTATTAATCCATTTGGATTGGAAATCAATGTTTGTCTGTTAATAAATTGAATTTGTGATAAGTGTTGTCATTTGTGCACTAAGTGTCATAATTAACACCTTACTTACTAGTTAACTGTGAATAAGAATAATTAGCCATTAGAAGTGGTTATCATATATGATATGGATTGGATTTAAGGTTTGAAGATTTTATATGATGTTAATAAAATTTTCCATCCTTTGTATCATTTTTTGGGATATTTATTGAATTTATCTTAATTGTATTGGTAATTAAAAGGATTTTGTTGAAATCAAATCATGAAAAATGAAATTAAATATTTGATTTACTAATCCATTGTGCTAAAATTATCTAATTAGACTTAAAGAGATAATGATATGCCCCTGAGACCCTTTGATATCTTTGGGGTACTTTACAAAAATAATTTCCAACATAATTAAACCAAAACTTATAGAGATTATTTCTAAAGAACAATTTGAGTTCTTAGCCAACAAGATTATTTTTTGTTACCATAGGAATCACAAAGGAGTTCCACATACTGTGAAAATGAAAAAAAAAATTCCCTTATTTTAAATATGGATTTGGTAAAGGATTGTGATAGAGTACATTGGGTTTTATTGAGACTGATACACATATAGATTGTCTTAACTCTTGAAGTTACATATTAGATTATGGATTGTATCACCTATGCATGTCTTTTTGTGATGGTTAATGGAGATTCCATTGAATTTTTCAAGGGGTCTAGGGGACTCGGGAAAGGATTGACCTTATCACCTCTCCCCTTCATACTTGTGATTGAAGGTTTAAGTAGACTCATTGGTAAAGACATGAATGAGGGATTAAAGGAGTAAATTTATCTACCAATTTTTTATTACACATCTATTATCTGTTGATGATGCACTTTCGTTTGGAAATGGATCAGTGTGGGATTGGAAAATTTTCTTAGATATCATTGTACTATTCGGCAAAGCATATGGCATGCACTACAACATTAGCAAATCATATTTTCTAAGAAATGGTGTAACACCCCTGTTTTGACCTCGTTTGCATTTAAATAATATGATGTAAATAATCATGGTGTGGAGCTCAAGGAAAAATCCCCACCATCGATTTCGTGTTTATGTTTTGGCGATTAAGATTTAGGCCAATGGTGTTTTTATGCTAGCTAAACGTTATAAGTTTGGACATCATGTTAAATTTGCAATTTTAATTAAAATCCTACATCCAGCTATGTCAATGCAACAAAATGAGATGGGGGCATGATTTTTCCTAAGGATAAGGGGGGGATTGGAAGAGTGGGAAGAAATTCGAAATGGCAAGAGCACCATTTTTGGAAAAACATTTTTTATTTTATTTTCTTGGGCAAGAAAACACCCAAAAAATGCATGCCTTTCCCTCATGCAGTAGCGTTTCACCGTCCCCTCACAATTTGGACTATGTTTAACATTTTGGCAAGGGGATTCTGGCGTTCACACAGCAAGAAAAACCACTCTGAGTCTTGATCCTTCATGAATTTTCCTGTTCTATGAATTGTTTTCCTTTTCACGATTTTCCTATCTATTAGTTGTTTCCTGAATGCGAATCCCCGAAATCTGATTTGTAGTTTTTAATTGAATAACCAGCAAATGATTACATTTTTGGTAATTGCAGTAGGTGGTCTGGCTGAGGAAATTCTCAAGAAATTCGTAATTTCTATGTGTGTGTATTTCCTTAGCTTCTGTTACGTTTTGTTAATCCAAGAACTGAGATCGGTGTGTGTACATCCTTGTTTGACATCTGAACTGATTAAGGGAATGGAAATGGAGTCTGGACATGCTTGATAAGCCTATTGTGTGAAGGAACCTCATAGACCAATATAGAGGGCTGGTTTTGCTCTTTGCATACCCTGAATAGCACTCAAAGGGAAGGCATGGACCGAGGGACTGTGGAGTAGAGAAGGGGATGCTTCCTTGTGTTGGGTGTGCAAATGTTTAGAAGTTAGGCTAGATCCGGTGTAGGTGTCCACAGCTCTAGGATTGAGCTCAATAGCTTAGCATTCAGTGTCTCCACCTCCTTGGTAGCCTAATAAACCCAACTGGAAGGATGGCTTGGCCAATAGCCTGATAAACCCATCTGTTGGCTTGGCTATGTCTCATGTGAAATTTGGCTAACTATAAACCACTGTCTATGTAATCCTGATAAACTCAACGGGAAGGATGTATTGGCTTAGCTGGTATCCTGATAAACCCATCTATTGGATTGGGTGGTAGCTTGATAAACCCATTTGTTGGCTTGGCTGTGACTTGTATAAACTTTACTATGTGTAAATCACTACCTGTGTAATCCTGATAAACCCAACTATGTTGGCTTGGCTGAGTTTTATTATATCCTTAGCTATGGGGAATTATTCTAGTGTTCATTATTCCTTGGGGAAATCATGCCCAACTTGGGGGTGGCAGTGTTGCTGAGATAATGATGAGCACACTGAACTATGGTTGGGTGGAACGTTGCAGCGACATAGTTGGTTGCGGGACAAGCTTCTGATAAAGATAAATATCTCTTGTATTTCAATCCCTGCAGCTGTACTTGTTTGTAAATTAATATGAAATGATGAATGATTGAATGAAATGTGTTGTGTTTTAGTTGTATATTTCATGAATGATGCATCTATGTGTGTAATTACTTCAATGAACTTTCTAAGTTGTTATGAAGTTAGATCGCCCGGAATTGTGATGGATTGGATGTTGGAAATCAGTTTTATATTTAGAAATTTTCATAAGCAGATTGAAATTTTGCAAATTTAACCTTTTCGCAACTTGTGGGATGTGGGATGCGGGATGCAGAAAAGTTCTTTGGAAATTTTGATCTCCACATTTTACCTTTCGCATTTTCCTTTCCGCAATTTGCGGGATGTGGGATGTGGAAAAGATATTTTGAAATTTCAATTTCCACATTTTCCTTTCCACAATTTCCTTTCTGCAACTTGTGGGATGCGGGATGTGGAAATGTCGTTTGGAGAAAATTGCTTTTCGCAACTTGTGGGATGCAGAATGCGGGAAATGGAAATTTCTTATGGTAAATTTTGATTTCCGCAACTTTGATCTCTACAATGGCCGTTCTGCATGTGGGATGCGGAATTTGACATGCAGGATGTGGGGTGCGAGAGTAAAATTTTAATATGTTTTTCGATTCTGCAAGTGAAGCTCTCTGCACCGTTGATTTCTATGGGATGATTCTCAGACATTGATTTGATTCCAGATGTGGAACAGACTATGACCATTGATTTGCGCTGCGATTCTTCTCATCCATTTGATCTCTCAATGGTTGGGGAAGATAAATATTTTAAACGGTCTGGATCAAAATGTTAGTAGGATAAATTCTTTCTTGTGTAAATATTTAAAGAAAAAAAAGAACTGAGAATCATCATACGAATGCAGAATCAAAGATAGGTAACCCAGGTAGAAGATTTGGGTCATGTTCTCTCCTCCAGAGTGGGAGGGGATGTGACAGTGTGGTATCTGAGTTGCTGGTTGCAGCGTTGGGCCTGGATGGGATGGAATCAGTTGTTAAAAAGATAAGAGTACCCTCTGATACCAACTTGTAGAGCACTACAGTGTGGTATCAGAGCTGCTAGTTGCAGCATTGGGCCAAAATAAGTTATTAAAAATATAAGAGTACCCTCTGATACCAACTTGTTGAACACTACAGTGTGGTATCAGAGCTGTTGGTTGCAGTATTGGGCCTGGATGGGCCAGAAAGAAAAGTGTTTACAGTATTGGGCCTCAATGGGATGAGTTGGATAGTTACAGAGATGTTGGTTAATAGTTTCGATGTATTGTTGGCCGCATGATAGAGAAAAATTGCCATGGGCAGTGGGTAAGTGATTTCTTTTATTATTATATCTAACAGTTTTGTTATCTAACACATTTTTGCAAAATTATAGTCAACTTCAGAAAGGGAAGTGTGATTCTAAATAGTTGGTTTAGCCATGAGGACAGATGATGTGAATGATTATGCACGGGACCCCATTGTGCACGAGGAAGATGCTATGGGGGGGAATGTTATAATTGGAAATTTTGAGATAGATTCTAATGGGATAAGGCTTCAAGATACTCCCCCAATGTTTGCAGCCACCATGAGAAGCCTCAAGGTGGAGACACGGAGCTATAGAGCAGAAAATCAAAGACTGATTAAGGCTCAGGAGGAGCAGAATCAGTTGAACGCATACATATTGCACAATTTGAGAAACATTCAGAGAAATATGCACTCTAGGGACTGGAAATTAAATCCAAAAGGAAGTAAGAACACTGTTTGAGGAAGAAAGTGATCTCCTGGTGGGTCGTCTAACTCTGAAAAATCTACTAATGGTTCAAGTTTTTCCTCTCATGAGAATAAAAGGAAGAGATCTCCTAGTGTGTCGTCTGACTCTGAAAGATCCACTGAAGATTCAGGATCTTCATCTCACAGGGGTAAGAGGAAGAGATGCTACTAGAACTGCTCACGAGATGAATTCCTTATGGAAGTACATATTATTGGAAGATGAGTGAGACTTTGGGTTTGGATGGTGATTTTAGTTCAATAATGGGAAGGCAAATTGATGGATTAACAAAATTAGGTATTATAATTGTAGATACAAATGATAATTTGGTTTGGATCTAGAATAAAAAGAATGGACAAGTTAGTGCAAAATATGCTTATGATGTTGTTTCTTGTTTACATAGTTAAGTGAGGTTGGAGGATTCCAAATAATTTCCCTCTCCCTCAGTTGGATGAAGAGTCATTTGAACACAGTTTGTAATTTTTTCTTACAATAGGGATGTTTGGAAAATGGTTGTAGGTTCTTTGTACATTTCATATTTTTTGGGGAATTCTATTGTGTAGGAAAGTATGAAAAAATGGGTAAAATATGCCCCCAAATATAAATACCTACTTATATTTATACCCTAGGTATTTACAGTTATTACTTTAAAGAAGTTAAAGTTAAATCATGTAGAGTTGTTAATGCTGATACCTTTCAAACTGATTCTATTGTGGGATATTTTGATGTTTCAACCCAAATGGGGAAATGTGTGTGGAGGGACATCCTCTTAAAAATGAATCAATTTCCTTGTTTTCATATATGGATGAGGTGTGGAACAATATCTAACAAACATGTCGAACTATTGGATTTATGGGGATTATTGAAGTTTGTTGTTATCATTGGTATTAACTCGATTAAGGTACTTGGGGACTACAATGTCATCATAGTGTGATATTTTGGTGTCTCAAGTGTACAGGTGTTCTCATTGCTACATTAATGTACAACGACAACAACCGTTATTGAAAATGTTTATGCTCTCTCTAAGAATATATATTGAAAATCAAACATAGTGGCAGATGAAATCTCTAAGAAAGACATAGGTCTTTCTATTGGAACATTTTTATGTGAGGAGTGTTAGAAAAATTCCATATATTCCCATGGTTTTATTGATATTTCATAAGGAATTTTTCCTTTTTCTGGATGATTATGTTGTTGAATATTTTTTAAAATTCACAAGACAGTTTTGTAGGTTTTTTCTATGTACAAGCTGAGATAGGATTTTTCCTTTTTAAAGTTCCTTGATAAAAGGATATATGCTCTTTCTGATATAATGATTATTTTGCTCAAAATATTGGCTGTCAATAGTCGATATCTTTTAAAGGAAGAATCCATGAAATAGTTTTTTCTACCTTTGATTTGAAAGAATAACAAGAAGCGTATTTTTTTCCCGTGCAAAAAAAAAGAGAATGACTGGTGTTATGATTTTCTAGGGGACTAGTTTTTTATTCTTCTAATATTTAGATTCAAATAAAGTTAGTTAATATTTAAAAAATTATTACACCTACATAAGAACTCTTGACTTTGGGAAGTTTATTTCACTAAAAGTAATAAGATACATTTAGAACCCAATATGATACACATGTTGGCTTAAAAAAATAATACTTATAACAAATAATATTAACACTATATAAACCAAATATAAAAATAGACATAAATATAAATATTTACATATATGTGAAAGAGAGAATATATATATACAAGAGAGAGAAAAAATATGCATCCAAATTTTACTCAAATATTATTATCAACTATTTATCTCATTTTAAATGCTAAAAAATTTATACCTACATTTTAATGTATCTTTGAATGTTTGATAAATCAAAGGTTTAAATAATTGTAAATTTATTTAGTTAAATTAAATTATATATACCCAAAAAGAACCCAACAAAACTAAACAATCATTAGATGAATTCTGAAATTTGTAAATTTAATAGTGAACTTTGATCAATTATCTGTATGCATATAGTTTTGTAATGGACTTTTACATTAGAGAAAATGGTTGCATAAAATGGTGTAATTTTACATTTGTTATAGAAATAATCCACCTTAGTACCATATTCTTATACCTTAGACTCATTAATTTTATTCTATGCAGTGTTTTCTATGGTTTAGACTTAGGTAAATTGATCAATTTCCATAGTTGATGCGATCCTAGTTGATCATTATGTGCAATTGATGAGATCCAGGTTAATCATGATGACACTTAGGCACCCACATTTATTGCAGTCAACTAGGAATACTCTCCCCTTCCCCATTTTCATGGATTTTGACTATTTTGAGGCGCTAGTGCATGAACTAGGTGGGTTTTGGTCACCCTTGGCCATTTTATTGCCTCCTTGGGATACTTCCACTCACCCATGTGCTCACCCACACCTGTCATACCTCCACACACATTCTAGCATTCCTGACCCATGTTCACACATGCATTCTTGACAATTTGGGATGATTAGGAAGCTCATTGGTCCACCTAGGGGGGGTTGAGGGTCAAATCTAGAGCAAACACTTGTATGCATCTAGATGGACTTCAAGGCCTCACAATTTTTCCCTATTCTACTATATAATTGTTCTATACATAGTTACATCTTGGATAGTCATAATAATATCAGTTATTAGCCTCATATGTGAATGCAATTTTTTCTCTTTCTGTTATTTTGTGTATGCTTTGCAAACTATTTCGAATTGTGAGAGTTTATTTGGATCCTAGATCCAGCCGTGAATCATTTCTCACATGGTATCAAATATGATTGGAGTTGTAGATCAAATCCATTATGTTTTAGTTGTATTTTGGTGGATTTTCTAGATAGATTCGAGTGTTTTCATTGGATTTACATTCCACAATTTGTCACCAAGAGTGCAAGCATAAATGGAGCAGGAACATGCTTTGTTGACTCCATTCAACTATTTTGAATGGAAGGTCAACATGGTTATCTAGTTGGGTTTGAAATTCCTGTTTAGGGTCACCATGGGGAGAAAGGTTGAACCAAACTATGTTGTTGAGAAATCGAAGTTCTTCAACAGACTTGATGAAGCATTTGGAATGCTTTGTCTCAACATTTTAAGAGACTTTCTCTTCCATGTATATAGTTGAATACTCCAAATGATAGTATGGGTGAAGCTTGAATCTTTGTTTGGAAATACTAATGAGATGAGAAGTCACCAACTTGAAAATTAGCTCATCTCTTTGAGTCTAGCTCATTTTGAGACAACCCAAGTTTTCTTCACCAAATTCAAGTCATTGGTGCTTCAGCTCAACCAATGTGACATAGAAAAGAAGGAGATGGAGCTCATATTGTCCATACTTTCGAATCTAGGGCCAGAGTACTCTCTGTTTGTAAGCACATTTCCCTCTAGCAATCTCACAGCTCGAAACTGGTGCATGCCTGCACTGGCTGAGTTCATGGAGTCACCGAACCAAGAGTGATACAAGCTAGTGCATATGGGTACCATCAAATCCATAAAAAACCAATATCTTGCTGCAGGAGTTTCAATTCCATCCAAGAGAAAGAAGAAAGCTAAGGATTTGAAGAAGCAAGACATGAAGAAGAAAGACAAACACAAATATTCAAATGGGGGTTTGAATCCTTGCAAGGACAAGACTAAATTCACCTACTGTCACAAAGGGTGGAATCTTGAGAGTGCATGCATGAATAAACCATTTATAGGATGTCTCCTCCGTTGGAGAATAAAAACATCACACTTCCCGAGGGTGCAAGGAATAAGGATGCAGGTTCAGGCTTAGACAATAAGGAGAGGTTCTATGCATTGGTTGTTGGTTCTTCTGACTCTTCTTCCTTCATTATTGATTCATGAGCATCAAGGCACATGGCCTCTGTCAAATATTTCTTCACATCCTTGTATTCAAATAGTATCCCAAATGTTCGAATGGGTGATGATTCAAATATCCAAGAAAAAGGGATTCGCACGATCGATCTTGAAGATGGGTATTTCAACAATGTTCTGTTTGTACCATACTTGCCAGCAAACCTACTCTCAGTGTACCAAATAAACCACACTGGTGAATACAAGAGAGTAACATTTAATCTATAGACAATGGAGATAGCTGAAATCTCTACCAACAAGGTAGTGGATTTAGGGTTTGTTGATCATCAAGAAAGGGTGTACAAATTCTCTCTTTTCCTTCCCTACTCTAGAGGGAAAGCACTCCTATATCATTCCAATGAAACCAGCAATTTGTGGCATGACATGTTCGTCCATATGAAATATAGATACCTCCAGGAATTGAACAAGGAAGGCATGGTGTAAGGGAAAGAAAGGAGAGCTACTCAAGTGCTTGGCTTAGTGCATTCATATCTCATTGGGTCTCTTCCCACACCCTCCTATGGAGGATCAAGGTATGTATTTACCTTCATAGATGATTTCTCAAGTTTTTGTTGGGTCTTCTTTCCCAAAATCAAATCTAAAGTCTTTGAGACTCTTAAGGTTTGGAAATCCCTGGTTGAGAATCAATGTGGGAACAAGATCAAACTACTTCATACTAATAATGGTAAAGAGTATGTGAAAAATAGTTTTCAGCATCTCTGTGAAGAATGTGGAATCCAAATTCATCATTCGGTCCCCTACACATCACATCAAAATGGTGTGGCAGAGAGGAAAAACAGGACGCTCAAGGAGATGTCAACCTGTATGATTGGAGCTAAGGATTTGAGTCCTAATATATGGAATGAGGACATTAAATATGATGCATATATTCAAAATATATCTCTTCACAAATCAGTATATGGAAAAAAACCATATGAGGCTTAGTTTGGTCACAAGCCAAATATTTCAAATTTCAGGATTTTTGGCTCAAGGGCTTGGGCTAGGATTCCTCCAGAGAAAATAAAGGATTTTCATCCTCAAAGAAAGGAGTGCATAATGGTTGGGCATGATGAATATACAAAGGGATAAAATATCTTTTATCCTTCAACTCAAAATACTTTCATTAAAATAAGTGTGCAATTCGAAGAAGAAGTCATTCCATAACTAGCACTGGGGGAATGCTCTTCTCCTCAACACCAAGATGATGTAAGTGGTGATTCTATTTATGATATTTATGATTTTGAAATGGTTGAATATGATGTTTTTGAGCATGAATCCCCAACTTGGCCCAAGTGGGTTGAGAAAACTCTTGAAGCTGCTGGGTATTTAGCTACAAATCCACTAAATCCTAGGAAGACTATATCACAATTTCACACTGCTTTCTTTGCAAGTGAAGTGTATATTATTGAGAAATGATTCATGATGGTTGAAAATTCTTCTCTCAAGTTGGTTTCCAAATTCTTCTCTCAATTCCAAGGAGTGGACTGTACATATACATTTGTACCGGTTGCAAAGATGGACTCTACCAGGCTAGCTTTATCCATTGTTGCATCTAAGCATTGGGAGGTTCACTGCATGGATGTGAAGAGTGAATTTATTCATGGTTAAATTCAGGAGGATATATATGTGCAGCAACCTAAATGTTTCCAAGAGGATATTTCTCTTGTATGCAGGTTAAAGAAGTCTCTCTATGGCCTCAAGAAATCCCCCAAGGCTTGGTATGTCAAGATGGACAATTTTCTTCTTTCACTTGGATTTGAACGATGCAAGTATGATCCTAATGTTTATTTGAAGCATGTTGGTGATGTATTCCATGTCACAGTACTCCATGTTGATGAAATTTTGATTACACGTAGCTCCAACAAAGCAATTGGGTCAATCAAAGTATCTTTGCACAATGAATTTTCAATGACGCATCTTGGCTTGTTGAAGTAATTTCTTGGTTTGGAAATTGTTCAATTTGAGGCAGGGATAAAGGTCATATAACAAAATTATGTTGCATACCTATTAGTGAAGTTTAAAATGGAGGAATGTAAGGAATCCAACTTCCCATTCCTTTTTGGTATCAAACTAGCACAACAGAATTTGAGCCTAAAATCCGATGGATTCCATGTCTGAAATTCGAAAGACACCTATATGTTATTCGACAACATCAATTTTTTTTGTCGTCAGTGGCATATTGTCAGATATTTGACCACATGCCAAATCCCATCAACTTTTTGACGTACTATGCCAAAGTCTTTCACCACTAATTCGTCAAATTTCTGACTCCCAAGTTGTCGATTATTCAACTTCTCCTTATTGAAGGTGAGCCAGTTCCTTTGTAAATTTTCAGGCTTATGTTGTCGAATGTTAGAAGAATTGGTTGTCGTCTTTCTGACTTCACGTTGTCGAATTTGCGACGGCCATTTTGTGGGATTTTCGACTATCAGTTGTCAAATTTGTGACTCTGAATTGTTGACATTAGAGGAATTTTGGGGTCTACAATGGGCCTCCTAAAAAAATAATAAAATAATAGTTAAAATAATAAAATAATATTGATTAATTTTGGAGGAAGAAAGAAATAAACTACTTTTGTGTTCGTATTTTCGACATATCTCCCTGTGTTTTTACTCAAATTTCGATCGGGAGAGCTCGTTGGATGCGGAATTTGATTCTGCATCCAACGAGTACCCACACTACATACTTTTGACAGACCCCGCTACCCCAAAAATAAGAAATACCTGAAAAAAGGTGATGATGATGTCATCATCATGTTTTTTCAAGCATTTCTTGTTTTTGGGGTAGCGGGGTCCATCAAAATTATGCAGTGTGGGTACTCGTTGGATGCGGAATCAAATTCCGCATCCAACGAGATCTCCCGATCGAAATTTGAGTAAAAACACAATGAGATATGTCGAAAATACGAACAAAAAAAGTAGTTTTTTTTAATGACAAATATGTCAATTCAACCATTATGGTTGACTTATTTTATTGAAATTCTATTGGTTCTTGAATTCCAACTCACAAAAACTTATTTTGGCACGTTTTCTTATAAGGCCCATTTTAGACCCCAAATTTCCTCTAATGATTTGTGACTCAGCATTATCGAATTTGCGACAACCATTTTGTCGGATTGTCGATGGCAATGTGTTGAATTTTTGTCTCTACCTTGTTGTTTGTGCAATGCCCAGTTGGTTGGATTTTTGATAGTTATGGGGTCAAATTTGCGACAATATCGAGTCAATTTTCTGACGAGCCTAGTGTAATGTCCGATGACGTCTTGTCAGAGATATGGCGACCTCATCGGACAAGGGCCACATGTTGTCAGATAACCAACGGGCTATTGTATAGTTAAAAATATATATTTTTGGTATTCAACAAGGTTGGGATGTAAATATTTTTTGGTATTCTAAGAAGAAACAATAAGCTATACCTTATATATAAATGCCTAACCCTCCAACTTGGGTATTCATCAATTTTGCTTTCTTCTCGGATGTCATAGGAAATGTTTGTTCAGTCATGAATTCTACACATTGCAGAAAGTGAATATCTTGGGTTCCAATGAGTGTATTTTACTTTTTTTCGCAAGATATTGTATTCATATACTTTCCTAGCAGTACAAAGTGACTATTTTCAAGAAAAATCCACATCATTGGAAGAGTGGGATGTTACTTGTCAGCCTTGATACTAATGCATATCACCTAAGCCACAATAGAACATGGGCATCTAAAATGTACGATGGATTCATTGATCCCTAACTCTATCCATTTAAAAGTGAATCAACCAAGGAGAAATAAGAGGAATTTCAATAAGAATATAATCAACGCCCATTAATGTTTGTTATTATCTAGAATAACCATCATTGCACGTATATATCGTTAAGACATAAAACTTGTGGTGATATTAATAAAATATATATATCCTTTAAAATATATACGATATAATAAATTTTAGAGTATTAGTGTAGAGAAGTGGCCCCATCCAAGCTTCCTCTAAACAACATAAGACCTTGTTCAGATATGGGATCACCATGCTTTACAACCACTTTAGTACCATATTCTATTTGTCCCTGATAAACATCATAGAACCCACCAACAAAATTCTTTTTGAAAAAAACATATCTAGCAATGCACTATGCTCCCTTCAACCATGAATTTATTTCCTTATGCAAATTAGTTCCTCAAACAACTCCAAATTTCTATAACTCCTTATGCTACAACCTCTCCTCCTTCTTTGGTTGCTTCTATAGAAATATTTAATGCCAATATGATTCCATATGATTCTACAAAATAGGCTTATTCATGTCTATAGTAGGAGTGACTAATTTATTTTCTCTCGTCTCCCTTTCTTCATTAGACGTGGCTTCGAATTTTCACACATGACTCTTTTCTCCCTAGCCATTGTATTCTTCCTCTCATGGGATTTTTGTCAAGATCCAACTACTCCCACTCCATATCCTTCTAAATATATAATTGATGGATTCTTCTTCCTATCTCACTCAACTAGCCTCCATATACCAAGGAAAGGAGTCAAGAAAAATCGAGGAAGAAAAGGACCCTCCTAACAAAGAAACACATGAGACCATCTACTCTCCATCAAAATTCTCCAAGGTGTAATTTTATTATTTCTCTGCATGCATTGGGGCATACTAATGTAAATCAACCAATTTTGTGTGGCTCATATTTTTAACAGTATTTGGTGATTTGATTCCTTAGTTTGGTTTATATTTTCAGTAATTCATGGTTACTTGGTTTATTAACATTATTTAATGATTGTCTAAGTCACAAGTCTTAGATTAGGATTTCTACTAGCCATTGTTACAGAAAACCCCATAACAGCAAGGTCGGAGTTTCCTTCTATGTAATGTAGTCCTTCATGGAATCCCCTTTATCTAATGCAAGCAAGGGAATATATTTTGTTGGGAACTATGGATTTAGAAATATTAGCATTGGATTATCACTTCTCTATATATCATAGCTAATCTTGGATGTGGTTTTCATATATGTATGGTAGTAGTTCTAAAAGGATAATTACACGGGAACAACACAGTATGGTTAGCATGAGAAAGTGAATAAATAATTAATGAACTATTGAGTAAATACAAGTTGGCACAAGTCCATCCCTACCTTGAATGGAAAAGCAGATGTCTTACAATAGGGTTTTCCGTCACTTTGTTCCTTTGAAAAAAAGAAGTGGAAGTACTCTATATCAGTGATCTATTGTTTTAGGTTAGTTTCTAGAGTGCAAAATCTCCTTGCCATGGTATGTTTTTTTACAAATAATTTCAGCAAAAGTTAGAGTTATTGGGATCTATTCAGTGTGGAAATGATAAATAATGCAATTCAGATGTCTATTTTGATATAATTGGACAATTCTCCACTTGACATTTTGATACAAATATGCATGGAGATGGATTTTATTTGAGGGTTTTCCAAAAGAAATACTTCTGCAAAACAATAAAATATAAAGTGGAACCACTTATTAGAATATGATAATATTGGGTTTAATTGTAAGTTTTGTCATGAATATAGTCACACAGTATCTTCATGCAAAAAATTGACAAAACTAATAAGTTCCAAAGGTGAAAGGAAATAGGAACTAGAGAAATCAGATTTCTTAGTTCACAAAAGAAAAAAGACAAGTGTGGAGTTTTCGGATGCATTTTGTTGAAAATAGAAATTGGTCAAGACATCCAAGGAACCTATGAAGATGCAGATTAACCAGAGCCAATTAATAATGAAGCTCGGGAATATAGATAAATATATACATAAATAAAAGAAAATTCATTGTCCTGTAAAGAGTGAATGTGAAAAATTTAAGGCTACAAATAAGAAAAGCACATCAACAAAGATGACATAGATTATATAGTACCATCATGTGAAAAATTGACAGAATCAACAACTGCCAAAGTCAGATGGATATGGAAATTGAAGCAATCAGATGACTTAGGATCATAAATTAAAGAGGCAAGAATGGAGGTTTTAGATGAACTTTTCTAAATAGAAGAAGTTGGTCAAGGTGTCTAGGGAGCCTATGAGCATGCAGATTCAACTAAGGTAATCAATAATGAAGCTAGTGATTATAATGTATATATAGTATATACATTTTTTTAAATGGGGAAGATGATGATGGAGGAGACCTTATAGGTGAGTTATCCCATCATCAACAATCCTAGCTTAGCAAGAAGACAACCAACAAAATAACATCGTGAGGTAAGTTGAGAAGATAACCCTTGAATGCTTGCTGATATTCCTAGATAAGATGGATGGGGTCACTGTGATGGATGGTGTTGCTGGTCTTGTTGGGATCCATGGCTGGCTGGATAGGATGGATGGGATCACTGGCTGAATTGCTAGCTAGGATGGATAATGAATAAGGGGGAAGGGGAGTGGCAGTGAGTCCTTCTCACCTAATGGATTATAACTGCTCCACGAAATTGGCAAGGAATTGGCCTAGAGATGTTCCACTAGAAAGAATAGTTTCATCCTTTTATGGATGGTAAACCCAAAAAGAAACTTGGACCCACCCTCATACACTCAAGCAAAGAATAAGGTTTTCTAATAGCTCACCAGTACCATACTCTAATGCTACTACTGGAATGACATAAAGGAAAGGCTATATATATAGATTATAAAAGTACTCTCTCGGACTTCTTGGCCTACAAATACATTACATCTATTTTTAAAAATAGTTGTGAAAATTGTGTATTCTACAACTTACTAACTCATGAAAATAAGAAGTTTCTTTTCCAAGTTATTCAATCATAGAAACAACTTGATAAATCAAACTAATTAAGTTAAGTTTATAGATCAGATAGAAAAAAGTTATCCTGAATGTATTTTAATCATCATCAACAACTAAATGTGTGTGAGTGCACATGCATAAATACCCAATACGCAGTTCAATCAAATAATAAAACATTATAACTATACCTTGATTTGTGGAGCTTCGCACACTGTCTTCTTCTGCTTTTACCTTTCAAAACATCATTCAACATACTTCAAATTTTTTCCTATTGCAATAATTTCATGTTAGGACCCATAAAATAAATATTTGTCTGTTTCTGAAAATAACCAAACCAATATAAATAAATACAATACTATTACAATGTAAATTACAATACTATTCAACTATTCAAGTAAATTAATTGTTAATAATAGATCACCTGAGAAAACATGGAGAACCAAAAACACTATGTATATAGGGCCATCATTCACATCAAAACGCCATTTCTTTCCTCTTAACTATGAAAATGTTTCTCAACGCTATCTGTAACAAGTTTTAATGGAGGAGTCAAATAGCAATAGTAAAATTTAAACACTACAATTATAGAAATAATTGTTTTTAATGTATTCTTCCTTATCATTCATTAAGAACCTCTCTGTTTTGAGAATAATTTAATATTCTCTAGTAAATAGGACCAACCATGGGAAAGTGGAAGATCTTATGGCCCCTCCACGCCCTCACATCACTCTCAATTCCCCAAACCCAATGCATCTACTTGCAAATAACAATTTACTGCAAACTATTTCACTCATTAGATGAAAGAAGCTTTCATTAAATCACTCTTTAAATCATTCATTAAACCATTCAATCATTCAACAACTGAAAAAAAACATTCACTAAACCATTCATTAAATCAATAGCCGATAAAAAAAAATCAGTAAACCATTCATTAAAGCATTTGTTTAACCATTCATTCATGAAATAGAGGAAAAAACCATGTAAAAATTTTTATTATAAATAAGAATTACTCAAAATTTCTTTAGTCACTTCCTTTTTACTTTTCTTCTCTTTACATATTTATCCAAAAGTGCATCTTCTGGAATTTGCTCATCGGTATCCCTACTAGACTACTCTCAAGGTTGAACTTGTGGTGAGGGGATATGAATTTTTGCAATACTGTTAAAATGTTTCATTAATTTATTTTTATTTTTATAATACAAGTAATTCATTTAAAAAACATTACAAAGGTGTTTTTCTTGGCTTGGGCAGATCAACATGTTCATCATTATCCTGTACAGGCTCAACCTGTTTAGTGTTATCTGCATCTACATGCTCTGCAGTTGAATTGTGAAGAATTAAAATTAATGTTCATCACCTGCAATTATCTATACAAAACAGTAGCATATTAATAAATTCATTACCAAGAATCAAAGCATGATATTCATCTAGTTGGTGTACATCCTCGACATTAACAGGATCATTACTTTCCTGCTCAAAAAGAAATAAATAATTTATGTTCAGTTTTAAAACGAATAAATTGCATGAGAATTAATAAATTATCATTAAACTATATATTTTGTATATACCTGCGCACTAGATGGATCAGTAGAATATCGTATAGTATGCCTAGACAAGCATCTCTGACATTCAATAATGGCATCAAAGCCTTGTTCGAATCCAAGCTTCATGTCTTCCTTAGTGGGAAATTCTTTGAATCTGTCGACCTGCATATTTGCATGATGTCATTGATTTTACATTTTTTGCCATAATAAAATGAAAAATAATTTTCTATATATTATTTGGATGTAGTTTCAGGTTTTCGATACTTACATATCGGGCTGCCAAATTTGAATAACCACTGGCCCAAGCTTGTGTTGACCAATTTTTTCCATTCTTACCTTGGTGGCCTTTGATGTGTCTGACATCCTAATCAAGTGTTGAATTACAGCAGTCGATGTTCCAAATTCGATATAAAAACTAATAATAATAAGGATTACCATTACATTTTGTAATGTGTTGCATACCTCCATGTTCCCAGTGGTATCTTGCTTGCTTTTCTCAGACCCTTCTCTTTTCCATCTTCCACCGAGTCTTTCCACTCCCTTGATGGAATCATCAAAGGGCGCTCATACCTAGGGTTCATTTCTAGGTGAACCCTATACTGGTCTCAGACAATCTTTAGATGCTATCCAACCTTCTGTAGGACCTTTGATGTATCGAAGGTATCTTTTTCGAACATACCAACCAAGCGATTAGTCAGCTCATCCTTTAAATCTTTTTCCTGTCTGTCCCACCTTGTGCCGATGGTGGGCCCGAAAATATCCAAGGACAAATTATTTATATTTTTGTAAAATACATCATTTCCTGCAAAACAATAGTGCCATCATTAGTCAACATTAAAAAAACATTATCGGTATATTAGAAACAAATTGTAAAAACTAAATTGAACAATCTATAATCACATGGAATATTCTCTATCTTTATTGGAACGATTTCATCCTTCACCAAAAATGTTGTCACTATTGAACCGGTGCTAGTGACACGAGAAGATCCAGGAAATGTTGCTTCAGCATCATCATTAGTATTTAACCCTACATCCACCCATTCTTCTACAGCATCGGCTACACCCTCTGCTGGCCTCAGGGGTGTCACGGAGCATGTTTCCGATTGTTTAGTGGAAAAAAGGGAGAATTATGTGGTGTAAGTGGAGTGTTTTGGTCACTGGGACCAGCAATGCCTTCACCACCAGTGTTCAACTATACAATTTCTTGTAAATTCAAACCATTGTATTATAATTTCAATATCATATAAAATTAAAATTTCTAAATTTCTAAATTTCTAAATGAATTTACATTATTATTCCGTAACTTACTTTCAATTGTCAACATCTCTGGATCAACAATTGAATCTTTGATTTGATATATTCTGTTTGTGGAACTGTCAATGCCAGAAGAATCAGTTCCTCATTTTTTTTTTCCATGGTATTATTTATCACATTCAACGGGTCTGTAGACATACTAATTTCATTATCTTTCATCAACTGGTAGACATCAAACTGTAAAGACTGCTGATTTGGTGTTTCATAAACTGAATCCCCTATCTACAACAAAAATACATAAAACATTGCTTAGTCTTTGAAGCAATAGTCTACGCAAAAAATTATATTAACAAAAATTGTCTAGGTTTACCTGATTCCTAGACAAGGGTGTGGTCTGATCAACAGTTGGGGACTTTCCCTGATCATCCGCCTGCAAAAAAAAAAAAAAATTATCATAATGAACACAATGTGTAAAAACTAAAAAACACATAACAAAAATAAAACATTATGCTACATGTTTTATATGTGTACAATTTTGAATTATTTAGAATGTGGAATTACATTTAGGTTTATAGGTTGCCTCGAAGCTCTAGTTGTCTGATCAACAGTTGGGGACATTCCCTGATCATCAACCTACAAAAAAAGTAGACAACATTATCATCATGAACACAAACATAAAAACGAAAAAATACATAACAAAATAAACATTATGCTACACGATATACATGTGTACAATTTTTAAGTATTTAAAATGTATAATTACATTCATGTTTACTTGTTTCCCCGATGCTGTAGTCGATTGATCAATAGCTAATTGGCTTCCCTGATCAACACTCTGCATCGAAAATAGATAAGATTATATAAACGAAACGAATATACTAATGAAAATACATAACAACAGATCTGTTTGTCCATCGTAAATTTTTACAATGGCAATATCAATGTATACTTGCCGTCTTGAGGCAAGTCTACTAACATCTACTGTGAGGAAGGTTCCCCCGAAACAACCTTGCATCAAAAAAATACTGAAAATTACCTAACAAAACCAAAATACTCACTAAAACAATTTTAAAACATAACATTTTGATGTATACATGTTGCCTCGTGGATCATGTACTCCACTCACCTTCTGTTGGGGTGATGAGCCCCCCATCATGTCCCTGTGAATTCAACATAGGAAATTTAATAGAAAAATATAATTATATGCTAACAAAAAATCATAAAGATGTTAAAATAATTAATTAAAGGTTAGGTAAATTGTTGGATGTACCAAAACCATACTAATCGTGTTTGTATCTACACGATTTAAATTGTAATTAATAAGTAATTCTTCCCTAGAAACTATTGATTTAATGACACATACAAAGACACAATTTCTTTCACGTGCCTTGAATATGCAATTTGGTTGCTTAAGTGTAGACCCTAGTGGTGTACTGTTTATAAACCCCACAATATTCCCAGTTATTTTTGTCCTTTCATTAATGTACAACGTTTCTCCTTTATTGTGATCTTTGTCTTTCAGTTGAAAATAATTTGCTGACAACCCATATCTACGCATACTTCGTGTATATTGGACAAGGCACATCCAATCACTGTAGTTGTAAGAGGGTCCAACATACTCCATTAATTATGTACATCTTCCATATCCAACCTTTATGCCATCCATGCAAAACAACCCCAATCCATGTAATGATGATGGTGCAATTCTATATATCCTCTCATTCACACACAAATCAATATTTACTTGAGAAAGACCCCTAGGTACCCATTGTTTCACTATGTATTTGTACCTTAAGGGCACCTCGATGTCTCCTACTATCTCATCATCATAGGAACATGACCCCCCTCCTCTGAGAAAAAATTTCATGTGTTTATTGAATTTTCTTCTGATCTTATGACATCTAGTTGATCTAGTCCTTGTAGACCTACTGGATGTCTCACTTTCCTCTAGCCTTCCCAAAGTCCCCTTACTGGAGAAAGACAAGTCTGAAAAATACCTATTTGGTTCTACCTGAACCATGGCCGGAAAAAAATTGGAAAATAATAGAAAAATATCAACAAAGAAATTGGAAAGACTTATAAGCATGACATAATGGTTATGTCATTATCTCAAATAATATCAATAATTCCCTATTATAAAATTTCATCACATCGTCCTTTAACACGATATAGATAACAAGTCGGTCCATATAAAATGCTTCATCCATTTTATCTCAAAATACAAAGTATGTTTTTTACAATATTCTTAGGTGTACCTATTTTAATTTGGTTTGTTTCCTCACCCAAAAACATATAAAAGACCCATTTTACGGATCTCAATATATGTGATAAAATCATTTGCAAATATTCTGTAACTTTTTTTCAGAAGAAAAAGAGGTGTTCCTTGATATTTAGTAGTGAATAAAAGGTAACTTTTACATAGTCCTAACAATAAGTTAATCCATTAACGAGTGGAAATTATACGTATCAAAAAATTTCTCAAGGGGAGGGATGGAACCCACAAACCCAAGATGACTGAAGTAGCAATACCACACAGATACCATAAGGAGCCCAAACAACTTATCCAAGGAGTCATCGAGGGTGGAGAAAACACACCCCTAAGGGGATGAAGACAAACTCTATATCCCCAGTTAAAACAAGAAAGATGCTAATGTATCCCATAGTAGAAAGAACAAAAAAAGACTATGCCACACAAATCAAAAAGCTCTTAAATTAACTGTATCATGCCTTCCTCAATGATTTCTCCTTCTAAAAGTTATGATAAGGAGAGGAGGCCAACCTTCATAATTAATGCTTCCTTGGATAAACGGTCTGCACTCATATTGTGCTCCCTGTAGACATGGATAAAGTCATATAAATGAATTGAAGATGTCGGTAGTATGACATATATGTCGAATATACAAATAAATGTATTACTTTCTCCAACCTCTATAGATGAGTTCACATTATGAGATCTTCTATCACCACAATGACCGGATCACATAACTTCTAGGTCAGTTCTCCAGTCTACATTGGCCAGATTATTCATTTTCTTGGCCACTCCTCTCTCCATACTCTACACATGTAGGCTAACATATAACTTAGAAAAACTTCCAACTCATCACAACAAACTCCTAAAATAAATGTTATAAAATTTTAACAAATGTTTAATAATAGATTCAACCCCTGTATCCAATGAACTGAATAACTCAATCCTTATCTATTCATTTTGTCATTAACTATTTTCTTGATATTTACACAAGTTTCTATGAAGATCATATATTTATACATGGTTTTATGCTTCCTGGATTTAGTGTTTACCCCTTGTATCCAATGAACCGATTAACTCAATGCACATGTATCAGATGTTACTATTTGGACTATACCCGCATCTGTCATCAATCATGATCATTTTCAGTCATTGAAGAACAATTTTAAAATAAGGGTACATAATAATGTTGAACAAATCCTTCATATGGTAGATGTGGATATTCAAGGCTAAACACTTGTTTAAAAACAATCTAAGGTTTTATGTTGATCGACAACTTGTACGAGTGAGACCTTGGTTGGGAGGCCCAGGGAGGCCTTTTATATTTAGACATTGTATCTACAATATCTTCAAGAGAGAGATGTAGGCTCCTCCATCATCACAATATTCTCATCTTGACATAAGGAAAAATTTGTAAATAAGGAAATGGAATTTTGCCTCAAGTTACATAGCTGGAAATGACTGATTTGTCCCATCTGAATATTGTCCCGATAACCATTATGGTTTTGAGGTTTTATCAGTTGCATCCGGATCCATCGTTTAGGGTTGAATCAAATGAAATTATTCATGTTTAGGGTCCAACTGAATGGAATTCTTCATGAATGGAATTGAATGGATCCATAATTTAGGGTTACAACCAAACGTTGTGTAGTGCTCCTTCTAACAGTTAGAGCACTATGTCCAATTCTCTGTAATGTTCTCTATCAAAACATTTTAGATTGCATGAAAGATTTATATCCAGGTCTGTTCTATAAATTTTATAGACATATGTAAGTACAAGTATGAACTATAAGCATATGCAAGTAAAATTTTTGAACTGTACATGTTGATAACTTTATGAATTTTCATAAATTAGACCATAATAGCATGCATGAGTTTAATATCTACATACCTGAAATTTAAATAAGTGGAAATAGCGACTGTGGTAGATCCAACAGTTTGCCGTAAACCTTGTAGGCTCCCTCTTCTTCCAGATTTCCATCCGAACCTTGATCAACAAAATGATGTGCCACCCTGCCGACCAGCTCTCATCATGTGCTGGCCCTAGGAAACCCACGGGTTTCCTAGCCCCCGAGCCCACAGACCAATAATATCAAGAGCAGCTTCCTCTCCATTCTTTATCTTCTCAGTCTCATTCAT
Source organism: Pseudotsuga menziesii (assembly GCA_001517045.1). Taxonomy (NCBI): domain Eukaryota; kingdom Viridiplantae; phylum Streptophyta; class Pinopsida; order Pinales; family Pinaceae; genus Pseudotsuga; species Pseudotsuga menziesii. The sequence goes on along the minus strand of LPNX010457386.1, from coordinate 1,344 downwards.
TTACAAATACTCTCATCCTTGAGTTGTCCCCCTCCTCAAGTATTTTTCCGCTTCGTTTTCCTCATGCAGAGTCCAATTTCCCCCAAAATAAATCCAACCTCTCCCGGCCTCCCTTGAAATCCCCAAAATCCCCCTCCTTATACCTCCTTCCACCGCCTCTTTCATTATTATTTTATTTTATCATGGGTAGTGTCATTCTGATAGGTTTGACAGGTGTAATATATTAATAAATCTTCAAGTGTATGTGTTTGCAAAACCTAACCAAATGTCACACCTTATTGAATATTATTTATTTAATTCTGTACGCAATTGGTAAAGACTGTAAAATAATTAGTATAACTTTTAATTAAATAAAAGTATTTATTAATAAACTTTAAATTAACATTAATATTGTATAAGTTTAGTTTAATAAAAGTTTTTACTAATAAACTTTAATTAACCTTAATATGGGGCATTACATACACCCACCCTTCAGGAAACTTCGTCCCGAATTTATGGTCAAAATAGTGATACAAGGTACTTTTATAGGTTTAAAACAATTCAAGGTACATTTTAAGGTTTAAAGCAATTCACAATTACTTAGTTAACCTATCCAGCTATTTAAATATTTCATAATAGCGTGCATGTGTGAGGTGTGCATGCATGGCCAGTACATGCATAGGCTACACATGTACTATAGAAAAAAATCTCTAAATTCTAACTGATACAATTAATATTTCATGCAACATGACCCACACACAGATATAATATGATTTCTTGCAGTGACATTCAGAGTTATTTAACAATTATGTTCTTATAATTAGTCAGTTAAGATTGGTACCTACCATCACTAGTCCGGTATCATAATTGTCCAACCTTCAACCATAATAACTAAAATGTCTACCCATCCTAACCTACGTCCGCATCCTCCCTATCCTTCCTCTGCTAGTATAAAGTGGATGTCGGCTTCACCGATCTGACCACATAAGAACCTGAGAGCGATAGCGTCGGCTGAACAGCGGACCTAACCTCTCCTAGCAGGCATCCGATCGTCGTCATCACAACAACATGGGGAGCGTGTCTCAGCACGGCCCTCCCACGACCTCGGGTACCTGACCGTCGTCATCACAACAACATGGGGAGCGTGTCTCAGCACTGCCCTCCCATGACCTCGGGTATCATAAAAACATAGGGTGGAACACATCCATCCCTCTCAACATCCTGGGGGTCTATATACCCTATCAAAAACATACTTTGCTACTATCGAGATTATTGGTCTGTGTCATCGTATCATCAATTTTGGTAATCAAGGCTCTTCTGCAGAAATAGGTACTATACCACTCTTCATATAAAGTATCCCTTTAT